>OZ010655.1:10945358-11349609 GCA_963932375.1 Phania funesta | reverse complement strand
CTCAGATCTTGGATCATGCTGGATTGACATATACGAAAAAATTCCATGTCGCGCTGCTATAGCAACAACAACTCAACCTACCTCCCGCAATCAGCCCCCCCGCTCCCACCCCTTCAGCCTGTTTATCGGCTACGCAGTTGCTCGCATTGGTTCCTTGTCCACGCACCCGTTTTGGTTATTTCTTGAATCAGATACTTAATTGCTACAAAATATTCCGTGGTACCACAACCTGTTTGCCACATAGTTTTCTTTAAAATTCATTTCATTGGTAAGAACCATTAAAATGTAAAGTAAAGAAAAATATAAGTAAAGCATCATTCACAACTTATCACGGACGTCCAGACAAACTCAAGTAAACATTTGCACTTTGCTAAGCAGATTGTAAATTTTTTTCAATATTGTCGCCTGTTTTCTGGTCATTCAATAGAAAAAGCCTCAAACTTCTCTTGCTTCTACTGGCAGAAAACTTTGATGTCTGTATCGCCACTGCGTTTTTTGTCTACAATTATTTCAAAATACAATAAAATTTTAATTTTAAAACGCATTGTTGTATTTAAACGAGGGCGTAACATTCATTTGTTTTTTTTTGTTTTTATCCTTTTGCATGCTTCCTCTCTTGCTGTATTCAATTGCTGACATTAACAGTATTGTCATGTGGTTTTGCAATTACTTCACCATAAACAGAAGGGTTTATATCGGTGTATTCAGGTGTATAAATTACTGTGTTAGAGGGGGGCGATTTTAGAGAAAATTAAAGAAACGAAAGGCATATAGAGTTAAGGGAATATTTTAAGTTTGATAAATTTTAATTTTATACACAAAAGAATTGTCGATACAATTACGTTTTAGATAAGAAAGCTCTACGAAATTCATTCGCACCACAAAGAGGGAGGTTGCTGTGGCTTCAGTAGTTAGTTTGATGACCCTAGACGCCTGGGATCGTATCCCAGCCGTTGCCCAACCAGTAACAGTTATTTTACTGACAATGTATAGTATTACCCTATAGCACTAAATCGTCGGCGAAGTAAAATAATTAGTAAAATGGGTACACTAACATCAAGTAATGCGTCTACATAACACCAGGGGCGCTGCAACACTGTTCTCAAAATAAATATACTAAAGCTTGTCTTCTCTTCTCTTCTCTTCTCTTCTCTTCTCTTCTCTTCTCTTCTCTTCTCTTCTCTTCTCTTCTCTTCTCCTTCTCTTCTCTTCTCTTCTCTTCTTTCTCTTCTCTTCTCTTCTCTTCTCTTCTCTTCTCTTCTCTTCTCTTCTCTTCTCTTCTCTTCTCTTCTCTTCTCTTCTCTTCTCTTCTCTTCTCTTCTCTTCTCTTCTCTTCTCTTCTCTTCTCTTCTCTTCTCTTCTCTTCTCTTCTCTTCTCTTCCTCTTCTCTTCTCTTCTCTTCTCTTCTCTTCTCTTCTCTTCTCTCTCTTCTTCTCTTCTCTTCTCTTCTCTTCTCTTCTCTTCTCTTCTCTTCTCTCTCTTCTTTCTCTTCTCTTCTCTTCTCTTCTCTTCTCTTCTCTTCTCTTCTCTTCCTCTTTCTCTTCTCTTCTCTTCTCTTCTCTTCTCTTCTCTTCTCTTCTCTTCTCTTCTCTTCTCTTCTCTTCTCTTCTCTTCTCTTCTCTTCTCTTCTCTTTTCATCTCTTCTCATCTCTTCTCATCTCTTCTCTTATCTCTGCAACAAGCAGCTAGAAGTTAAAGTCAAACAAATTTTAAACAAAAATACTCATGCGAGTATTTTATTTAATTATTTTATTGCCACCTTAAAGCTTAAAGCTCAATAAAAATCTTGTTTACTAGAACAGAAAAAACTTTTAATTATAAATATTTATACTAAATTGGGGGGTTAAATACTGTTCGTAATTCTACTAACTTACATCATTTTTAATTGACAACAGCATTTAGTTTCCCCAAGCAGCTTTTATCATGTCTGCCGCCTTTTCCGCTATCATAAATATTGGCGCATTGGTATGAGACGTAGGAGGGAAGGGTATAATACCTCCATCTACTACTCTAAGCTTACGTATACCATGAACTTTAAGTTCGGGACTTACCACAGCTGTGGGATCCGATGCTAGACCCATGCGACAAGTGGCCACTTGATGATGTAGCGTATAGGTCATGGTGCGTATAGAACAACGCCAATAGTCATCTGAGGCAAACTCATAGCTCTCACAACCTGGCATAGGTGTATTCAAAAGTCGTGTGCCAATTCTCTGCATAGCAGGAGATTCTGCTATACGTATGGCTGCCTTAATGCCCTCCAGCATGACCTCCACATCATCGGAAACATCAAAATAATTGGCATCAATTACGGGCCACTGTAAAGGGTTTTTGTTTTGCAACCATACTCGCCCCACCGACTTGGGATGAAATGGCATTATTAAAACGGAATAGTGATCCTGTTGAGATTGCATTAAAGGTCTGTAAAGCCGATCATAGATTTCATCCTTTATGTTTGCACCAAGTTTTAAAACTGAACCATCATCTGAAGCCAAACTACCACTGACAAATATTATCTCACAATCTGGCCAATCTTTAGGCCGCTTAGAGCCTGGTACTTTTAGGAAAGTTAAAGCTTCTACACCTGCCAAGCTGGACATAGGAGTATCAGGCCTGCCAGCGAAAAATCCTAAAACCTCGGGAACTCCAAAGCGAGTAGTAAACAATGCCTGGTTAGTGGTGTTGACTAGAAATGTGGGACCAAAGTGGGAAGCATGTTCATACATTCTTAAACCCACCGGCAACTCTTTCAAAATATTAATGCCCAAACGCGACAAGTTATCTTCAGGCCCAACACCTGAAAGCATAAGTATTTGGGGTGAGTTAAATGAACCAGCTGACAGTATAACTTCCTTGCGGGCTTTGAAGGTAAAACGTTGCTTGCGATAAATAAATTCCACTCCATAGGCAGCCTTGTTGGAAGGATCTATTAAAACTTTGGTCACTCGGGAGAAAGTAAATATTTTCAAATTTTTCCGCTTTAGCATGACAGGTTCTATGAAGGCACGATAGCTACTATGTCTACGACCTCCTCTAGTATTGGCTTGCACATACGATACACCCAACTGAGATTCGCCATTGTAATCCGTATGTGGATGGCCCGCTTGCTGGGCACCTTCTATAAAACTATGAACAATTTCCGAACGATATTTGACATATTCCACACTTAAAGGCCCAGATTGATTGTGATAAGGTGTAAGTTCTAAGCCATCCAAATTTGCCATTTCAGATTTTAAAAAGTATGGCAACACTTCTTGATACGACCACCCATAATTGCCAGCTTCAGCCCAACTATCAAAATCGCGGCGGTTACCACGATTATAGATCATGAAATTAATAGAACTGGTGCCGCCTAGAATTTTGCCACGAGGATGAAAACATTCATTGTTGTTCATGCCAAAGCAGGCACGTTTCTGCGGCACAGTTTTATAATTCCAAATAGCACTGGTTCCTGGCATATAACCACAGAGCACGGGGACTTCATTAAGAATGTTTTCTGTGCCTCCTGCCTCTATTAAAGCTACTCGCCAATTAGGATTCTCCGACAAACGACTGGCTACTACATTGCCAGCTGTACCGCCACCCCACCACTATGAAATCGTACACATCATTCTTGAGTGGTACTAAAAAAAAACAACAAATTATTTATTTTGTGCTTACGCATGTTGCAACAGACTTACTTTGAGGATGTAAAAGTTCTTGATTAAAATTCGTTAAACCCAATTGTAAAAAATCGTTTAACAAATTTGGTTGAGCATGCGAAGTGGCTAGGAGGCTAAAAGCAATAAATAAGCGTAGTTTAGTTAAGAACGCCTTCAGCTGCATGTTGTAATAATGACGATTACATTGATTCCCTTTGAAATTTTTCATGGAGCAGCACAAAAATCTTAATTAATGTTTTACTTTTCAACGATTGTTATTAAATGAAATGAAATTTATTAAAATTAAGTGTTTTAAATACAAGACTGATTTGGTGTTACTGTTTGCGTTGAAACCATTAAAACAAATAAATAAAATCAAGTTGTTTTTAATAATAACGTGCTAGAACCTTAAGAAAACAGAATGACTTGAAACATTCTGATGTTTTCTTAATAAAAATTTCCCACAAATATAAAAGAACACATCTATTGTATATTTTAATCTTTATAAAAAAATATAAATAAACCATTAAAATCCGGTTGTAATATATGCCTTCCAAAAACGAGTACTAATTATTAAATTTAAATCTCTACAATAAATTTTATTTTAAAAATATCTGTGTTAACACAGTTGTGTTATACCAGGGTGTTGATCTGAACTTGTAAATAATACGAGTAGGTAAAGAAACATCTCACTTCTTAAGTCTGTCGGCTTTTGAAAAGATCACGATTTCATGTTTACTCTCCCTAAATATAATTCTGCTAACGAAGATTAATTAAGAGGAGAATTTGTATAAATTCGGTAAATCAAACAAGCAGTAAAAGTATAAAGCGAGGGATAGGAAATAATTCATAATTAAAGCAGCACATTTTTCCATGAAATCTATTGTTGCCTGGCAGCGATTTCGCCTCCTTTTCGTAATACTTAACTAATTCTATCGGTCGAATTCTGTACTGATCCAAAATAAAATCTATTTTAATTTGCAAATTTAAAGTTAGAACCAGAGAGAAATGACGCAGTATTATTGATGCCCTTTTAGAGGGGCAATATTTTCTTGTGCTAAGGATCCATGAAGCATAAAAGTAGCTGCATATTAAAGTAATCCCAATTCGCTAGAAAGCAAGTGTTGGACCGAATAAAACATTTTTTTTTTGAATAAATCTATAAATTTAAAAAATTAACAAAGAAAACCCAATTACTCCACCAACCGAATTTTCACAAAAAAGTTGCAACAAATTCGAAAATCTAGCTTGAAATCCAAAAACTGGAAAAAATTTAATTGCCATAAAAACAATATTGAATAACAAGCCGAAGTTTTACCAAAAAAACAAACGAAATTCGCCAAATTTTTGAAATTTCACCTCAAAAATTGTATTTGATCAAATTTTTTTAATTGCACTAAAAACCTAAAAATTCACAAAAAATCAATATTTTATGACAAACGTCGAATTTTTTATAAAAGCGTTGATACTAACAAAAATATATATAAAAAAAAAAAATCGCCACAAATCGCAAATTCACCAAAAATCAAAAAGTTAACCAAAAAATTTAAAAATGTTCAGTTTACCAAAAAAGTAAATTAATCTGACAAATATATAAAAAAAAAAAACAAATTTTACCACAAATTAGAAATTGGCCGAAAATGGATATTTCACCATGAAACCAAAGAAGAGGCAAAACATTCTAAATTACCTAAATAACAAAATTTAAACAAAATCACAATTAGAAAAAAAACAGAAATTGCACAAAAGTATTCCAAATTTTAAAATCACCAAAAACTCCAAAATTTCGCGTGAAATCGAAAAACTGTAATAAAAAATTGAGTTGCTAAAAAAATCAATCTCTAATAAAAAAAACCGAAATTTAACAAATTTTGAAATTTAACAACAAAATTAAAATATTACAAAAATTTTATAATTTCACAGAAATTTTAAAATTTCACCAAAATACTGAAATTTAAAAAAAAAACTATATTTCCGGAAAAATGCTGCAATCGATGTCACAGAATTATCACAAAAAAAAAAAATTTAATTTACCACAAGTTCTGATTTCACCAAAATAAAAACTCATCAAAATAATTTAAAATTCACCAAAAAATTAAAAAATCATAAAAACTACAAATTTTACAAAAATTCTAAATTAAATAATTTTTAAAACTCACCAAAAACCGCAAACGGTTTTAAAACGAAAAAATTTCACTAAAATTTTTAACCCAACAAAAATATCATGAAGAATTTAATTTTTCTCACAAATCGGGTATTCCCCAGAAAATTGTGAAATCATAAAAAAAAAGAAATTTTTCACCAACATTTTAAAAGAAAGTCGCCAGAATTCGCAGATGCAACAGAAAATTTAAAACAAGTCAAACAATTTCAAAATCACTAACAACTGAAAAACCTAATTCTGCAAAAAATTTGGAGATCGCCAAAAACTCAAAAATCCATTAAAAAACTTTGAATTTTGCCAAAAAAAGAAAATCACATTTATCGACAAATTATACCCAAGAGTTGAAATTTCACCAAAAACTCAAAATTTTATAAAAAATGGAAATTTTACTAAGGATCAAATTCTGTTATTATTTAAAACCCACCCAAAATGAAAAGAGCTTAAGTTGAAAACAACATCTCAGCAATCAACCGATCGAAAATGTTTATATCGCAACGGAAGTCGAGTTTAAATGTCAAATTAGACGAGTAAAACTGGAGCCCAAAATTAAAGATCGCAAACAATCCTTTGCATTTTTGGTAGGTCATACTTTTGTGCAGGGTATATAAGTTTCGGCACAGCTCTCTTACTTCTTTTATCTAAATATGTTTTCCAATCGGTATTATCTTGTTATCATATACCTTGGCCGAAAGGTTCGAAAGTGCTGCAACTAATCCTAATAATCGTTGAAAATTACTTCCCACTTGCAATTTGTTCTGCTTGTTCAAAAATAGTACAATCTCGAGTGGCTTTCTATTTTACTAAAAAATATTTACAAACTAATAGTTTATGTGGCGACCACCAATGTGGTTTCCGTAGAGAGCTGCTGGAATGTTTCTTGCGTTCTATGTACCGCTTTGATGCCAATAAAGATATTGTATGGAGTGCGATTTGCCACTTATTTTTTTTTTTTTTTTTTGTGTCAATCATAACTTGTTACCGCTCGGCTCTCCTATGAGCTATACTTATTTTATCGCTGACAGAAGCATATGATATCTCTATTCATTTAATAATTGACTAGGCCTGTTTTGAACTATCAATTCACAAATGCTATGCTTAATGTTTTAATAATGTCGTGGAAATAGTGGTAATTATAATTCCGGTAAGACATGACGTTGCATGCTTTTACATGATCCAAATCATGTGAAAGCACCATCCGTAGTTATAACCATCATGGAACCGAATTCGGATGTGTTTCGTATACGATGAGCGATAGGATATAATCATTTTTCAAGTCTCAATGGAAACATGCAAGTGTTTAGCTCTCTTCTCTATTTACACCATCTTTTTCCCGGTGCATTCATGTAGGGGTCATTCCCTTTGGCGTGGTCCAAACATCGAAAAACAAAAAAGATGACGAAATTATGTTTCGTAAAGCATGACATTAAGTTTCAATACGTCCTAACACTGTGAACAAACTTTTCAACTAAAATTGTTAGTTTTAATTCATCACTTTACGCGCGCGTATAAATAAATCAAAAACAAATAAGTTTTATGTTTTATAACATTTTAAATGTCCTTTTTTCAAACAAAATTCCTAAACATTTCTTTTAACACTTATTTATATCTGAAAGCTTTTACTCTTGAACTTAACTGAATATTTATTTTAAGGCCTGACTTTTCTTGGATCTTTCCTTACAAGTTCAAGCTGGCAAATGATCTCTGTTATGATTATATTGCCTTTATATTGTTTTAAGCTGGCGAACTTCATAATTGTTTTAAGCTATTTGATTTTAAATTTCGGCAAACTGAAATTGTGAAAGGTCAGTTATTACTTGAAAACCTTTTTGCAACACAACATTTGTGGTTGGTAATTATATTTGCATTTGCCTGACTTTAAGTGTTAGCAGCTTGTGTCACAGACCTTAACCTCAATGTTTTAATTGGTTGCAGTACATAAATATTTATAATTAAGTTGAACTAAAGTCATCAAGTTAATGACATCCATCTGAAAAATATATTTCAAAGGAGAGCTTTTCGAGAGAGCAATTTTTTAGCAAAGCGTTTGCTAAAAGAAAAAAATATTGAGAATCCCTCCAAGCTGCCTTAATCATATCGGTACCTTTTTCCGCAATGATAAATGCTGCACCGTTTGTATAAGTCGCAGGTGGCAAAGGTATAATCCCTACATCCGCAATTCTCAATTTACTTATGCCATGAATTCTAAGTTTTGGGCTTACTACAGCTGTTGCATCCGATGCTACACCCATGCGGCAAGTAGCCACTTAATGATGTAACGTATAAGTTAAGGTTTCTATTGAACGGCGCCAATAATCATCGGTACTAAATTCGTTGGTTTCACAAGCAGGCACAGAAGTATGTAATATTTTCGTCCCAATTTTTTGCATAGCGGGAGTTTCTGCTAAACGTATAGCATCCATAATGTTATACAAAATAATTTCTACATCTTCGGGATTATCAAAATAGTTGGATCTATCATGGATCTTTGTAAGGGATTAGTGTTCATCAAGCATAGACGTCCCATCGATTCGTGTTTCTGTGTTCAAAACGAATTACAGGAGTAATAAACATCATTTATAAGCCATATTTTATTATTATTCTTTGGGTTGACATTTAATTTGAAATGAAATGAAATCACGGTGCAAGCAACTTTAGGATAAGTCTCCTGTTGATCTATTTTGGATATATTTTTATAGTCATTATTTCGATTTTAATTGAAGGGTCTGTGAGTGCATAGTGAAATAATATTGAAGTTTATCTGCTGTAGATCGCTTGAGAATTTATCGAACTTTACGTGACGAAACAGAATTGGGACATAACGTGTTTTGTCATAGAATTTGACATTCAAAATAAGCTGAGCTCTGTTTGAGGGCAACTGTTGTTATTCTCCCATATTGTGACACTCATTCTCGCAGCAACGTTACCATATATTCCTTGAATTTAACGTTTTATTTTAGTCGTTGATAGCAAAAATCGGGCCGAGAAATATGACATTAGTAATCATTGGAACGATCGACAATAAAAAAAGGCCCCGACGTAGACGATCCATAATCAAGGTTTTGTTGACCGTATTCTTTAGCTGCCATGTTATAATTCACTGTGAATTTATTTAATAAAATCATGCAGCAAGTAAGCATTATTACGTGAGCTGAGGTTAATTGTTCGCAGAAAGACACAGGGATTGAGGCAGAACACCTCGTGATCAATTTCCCACAAAAAGACACAGACCAGTATCTCCTCTTTTTGTTAATAATTATTTGGCGAGTTATTATTAAAGTAGGAGGAATATTGAAGCAGACCGCTAACTTGATGGGTCCCTCTTCGACCCCTTTCTTTTCTCCAATTGAATTCAGACAACGGATTTGTAATTTACAACTACCTTACATTCATTCAAGTCTCGTGCTACTACTAGCATTTACCCTCGACTGTAGTGATTTCATACTGTCGACATACTTCCTCATCACAGAGTGTCTTGTAATTGCTGGAATTTCTCCAACGCTTACGTCCACCATGGCATTAACATTTAACAAGTATCTGCCCGTGGTACTAAGCCTTATGCTAGCAAGTGCTAGACATTTAAACACAATATGTGCTATCGTCTCAGCCTCCTCCTCAGGAGTATCTTTGAATATTGACCCGTCTACCCATTGGGAGGTTTTCTTTTCCATCTCTTTAGATTTCTTCCATTGGCCAATCAACGATGCAGTTTTCTATAGAGCTTAACCTCTCCGCATTCTGCGAGGCTTCCTGATTCATCCCTATAATGGAGAAACAGCTATCTGCCCACACAAAGTTTTTTTATTCGTGGGTAAGTCTGTATTAAAAATAAAGAGATCGACTGGTATCCATAGTTCGAATCCCAGAGACCAAGCCCATCCGTGACCACGCATCATTAGCGTGTACTATTCAACCGTGTATTAGGAATTTTTATAAGAGAGTTTTAAATGCTATCCGCTCGACTTATTTAGCCAGTCTACTAGCAGGGACGGGAACCTATTACTGGCCACCACCACGTAGAGGTATAAGTCAGAACTTCTAACTTATACCTCCGTTTTCATCTGATATAGTGCCCTGAAATCTTTATCAAAACCTACTTTGGACAAAGCAAAGAATTCGCAGGAAATTGAAGTCAATTCCAAAATCGATCTATATAAATTATTTTTTGAATTACGACTCAATTAAACGTTTTTTCTTATTTAAGACTTCCGGATACTTCTTGTTCCATGCGTTTGCAAAATGTTTGCTTTGATTTAAAATAAGCCCTCTTCAGGAGGCAGCCTAATATTAGTGTTGTCAAATTATTCGAGCTTAAAATTGTTTGAACAAAAGTTGCAGTTTTTTTTTCTTTGAGGACAAGCGAATAAAATTGAAACACTACTTAACTATTCGAAGGCATAAATTATTCCAATAACTTAAGAATTATAATAGCACCGCGACGTGATGTTACTATTGTGTAGCCTCGTGCCCAGCTAAAACTATTTGAGATCTTTTTTAAACTTTGTCATCATTTTAGGCTTTATTTTAGCCATGTTGTTCGGATCTAGTATTCTACTGCATAGGCAGTTAAGTATGCGTCTTATCAACTCAGGGCAATCGCATAGAAAATGTTGTTATTTTTCCTGCTCCTCTTGACAGAGTATACAGGAGTCCCTTTGATACTCATTTTATTCATGTGATAGTTTAGTCTATAGTGTCCTGCTAACAATTCTGTGCAGAGGTTGATATCATTTCTGTTATTACTTTCGGGGTTCATTAGTTCTTCCGACAACTACTTGACTATTTGGGCTCTCCAGTAATCGAGTAGACCACGGTTTTGTTCTTTCGCGTATTAGTATTACTCGGAAGCCATAATGACACTGACAATTGACACACAGCTAAACCGGTTTGTCACCAAACCAAACTTGATAAGGGATGATAGAAGTTCATTCCAAATATTTATATAAAATCAACTTGTCGAAAAACCAAATCAAGAATCAACTATAAAAAGTACTTTTAATTTTTTTTACTGTAGCGTTTTCAAAATATTATTCGAATAATCGATAAAAATCAATCGAATAAATTTTTATTCTAAACTAAAAAATATTATTCGTTTGAAAAAAAATGAAAAAAAAATTATTCGAATATTCCAATAATTGTAAACAATTACTTTCCTTCCTTGCTATTTGCGTTAAAGCTTCCGCAGGTAAACTTAACTACAGTTTCTTTATTGTCTTAATTGTCAATTTTAATTACAACTCTTTGTACCACGAGACACAATCGAATAAATTTATTTGAAGTGACGCAGCAGTTTTAAGTTTAACGATTTAGTTTAACATCTTTGAAATAGTGACTTGACTGTCTCGTTTCTTATCTTGTTCAACCTTGACTAGTTTTGACTGTATTAACAATTAGTGTTATTGAATATTAAATACGCTACTACAAAAATAATTCTTTACGGAAATAAAGTTTTGTTCCTTGTTTTCTTTTCAATGCATTTCTTTGCCTAAATTATAAATTTTTGTATAACTGGATGGTTTAGATAGAAACGGCAAAGCTGGGTGTTTAATCTGAAAAATAAGAAAAAAACTGGGAAATAACCCGAGGGTTCATATCCCAACCGCTGTTATTCAATAACACAATTTATTATGACTATAATTGATTTATTTATTACTATGAAAAAGTAAAACTAAAAATAAATGTATAAAACTAATTTAATTTATGTGATTACGGTTGCAGCTCTTATCTGCCTTCTCCCTCTCACAGCGATTAGTCGTTGTAGTTGCAGACCTATTCTGTTTCACCATTAAATCTTACGCAATAAAGTCCTACGGCCAGGCCGAACGTATCATGTCAGCTGCTTTCTCTCCAATCATAAATGATGCTGCATTTGTATGACAGGTGGGTGGGAATGGTATAATACTGGTGTCGACAACACGCAAACCATTAATACCATGGACTTGAAGTTTTTCATTGACAACGGTGCTGCTGTCATTAGCTGGACCCATGCGACAAGTAGCCACTTGATGGTGCAATGTATATGACATGACGCGTATCGAACAACGCCAATAATTGTCAGAGCCAAATTGATAATCTTCACAACCTGGTATGGGGATTTGGTGTAAACGTGTTCCAACACGTTGCATGGCGGGCATTTGTGTTATGCGTATGGCTTCTTTAATGCCCTGCAAGAGAACTTCCACATCTTCGGTGTTGGAAAAGTATTTGGGATTTATACGTGGCCATTCTAGGGGATTGCGATTATGTAGCCATAAGCGGCCCACCGATTTGGGATGGAATTGCATGATGAGAAAGGAGAAATGGTCTTGTTGGGAGTTGGTTAAAGGTTTGTAGACTTTGTTATAAATTTCGCTTTTAAAATTGGCTCCCTGGAACAGAGCAGTACCCTCATCCGAAGCCAGACTCCCAGCCACATTAATGAACTCCACATCAGGCATATCGCTGGGTTCAGTAGAATTAGGTACTTTGGCGAATGTCAAAGCCTCTACCCCTCCTATAGAGGACAATATAGTTGTGGCATCACCGGTGGTATAGGATTTTATGACATTAGCATTTAGCCGAGAGGTAAAGATGGTTTGACCGGTTGTGTTGGTAACAAAGGTGGGACCAAAATGGCACATATGATCGTACATTAAACTTCCCACTGGCAATTCTTTCAGCACTGGCACCCCTATAGTTTGTAGATTGTCACGAGGTCCTATGCCTGACAGCATTAAAATTTGTGGCGAATTGAAAGCGCCAGCTGACAATATAATTTCCTTGCGTGCTCGTATGGTAAACAGAGTATTGCGATATAATACTCTCACTGCAAAAGCTCGCTGTGTCTGGTGGTCGACCAACACTTTAGTAACACGAGCTAATGTCACTATATGTAGATTTTTTCTTAAATGCCGAATTGGTTGTATGTAGGCTCTAAAGGCACTATGTCTACGTCCATTTAAAGTATTGGCCTGAACATATGAAACACCCATTTGCGATTCACCATTATAATCAGTCTTAGCATGACCAGCCTCCTGGGCCGCCTCAACATAGGCATGCACAAATTTTGTTCTATAATCTACATCCTCTACATTAAGGGGGCCCGAGTGATTGTGATACGGAGAATATTCCAAACCTTGCAACTGGGCATTTTCAGATTTGAGAAAATAAGGCAAAACGTCTTTGTAGGACCAACCTTCATTGCCAAAGGCAGCCCATTTGTCAAAATCTCTTTTATTGCCACGATTGTAGATCATAAAATTGATGGAACTGGTACCCCCAAGAATCTTGCCACGCGGCAAAGCACATTCATTGTTGTTCATGCCCAAACAAGCAGTGTTTTGTGGCACCGATCTGTAGCCCCAGTTGGAATGGGTGCCCTGCAAGAAAGCCGCCAAGGCTGGTACTTGATGGACAATGCTCTCTAAGCCACCTGCTTCGATGAGATACACCTGCCAGTTGGGATTCTCTGACAAACGATTAGCCAACACACAACCAGCTGGCCCGCCGCCAACTATGACAAAATCATACTCTGCATTTTGGTGGGGTGCTTTAATTAAAACAAAGAGAAACACATTTAATTAATTAATCACAAATATTAACACGTTTAACAAGCAATTGGCTCCCGACAAATTCTCACCATCGTTGTATCGATTGTGTTTGAAAATATTGGTGAGACCTAAGTTGAACATATCTTGAATATTCTGCTGACCCAGTATGATCTGGAGCAGGCTTATTAAGTATAGAATGCGAAACATTTCCAAAACTGACAGATTTCGTACGACTTGAACGTGTTGCTTGCTCTTAAGAAGCGAGCGCGCGTCTTTATCGTTACGTTTCTTTATTACAAATAAATTTTGTTTGACTTAATTCTGAATATGCTTTGTAACTGAATTGATCAAAGCAAATGCAGAAATTTAATATTCAAATCGTCATTTGTCTACTTGAGTATGTTTGTGGTTTGTGTGCCGGTGCGTAAGTTTATATGAAGTATTTTTAATATAATTTTCTGGTTGCCTTTGAGTCTCTGATTTTCAAGTTTATCAAATGCCCTTTGCTGCTGGTAGCTGGTGTTGCAGGTTGCTGCTATTTCTTGCAGTTAAAGATGTTCGTTGGCATCAGTTAATTGTTGAGGCACTTTTTCATTCAACACCGTCTCCATTAAGGTGTCTTGAATGATTGAATTATTAATTACGCCAGCTTAGGAGTTTAGCGCATTTAACTATTTATTTTGGGATTCTTAGTCGATGCCAAGAGCACAAATTTGTATACCCTTCACAAAAATGAAGAGGGTATATTTAAGTTTGTCATTCCGTTTGTAATCTCTACAATATTCATTTCCGATCTAACTAAGTATATATATTCTGTATGCTTTTAATTTGTTTAAAAACATGTTTGTCTAATTTTCCCGAGCTCCAGGTCTTTAATAAAGTTTCCTTTATTATAAGGACCTGGAGCTCGGGAAAATTAGACAAACATAATAATAAAGGTCAAAAGCTAGAATAAAGTTTGTTTAAAAACAACTTAAAAATTTTGAAAACTAACAAAGAAACCTGAAATCCTCCAAAAACAAAAACTTAAAAAAAAAAAATATAATAAAAATTCACAAAAAAATCGAAAAACTGGTGTAAAAAATTTTAATTGCCAAAAAGTTAATAATTGAATGAAATTTTACCACAAAAATGTGGAATTTACAAAAAAATTAAAAATTCACCAAATATTTAAAAAACATAAAAATTATAAACTTTACCAAAAATCTCAATTAATCTCAATCTAAAAAAAAAAATTTACCCTAATTTGGGAATTCACCAAAATTCGAAACTTGGCCACAAAACCAAACAAAAATTTTAAAAATTACAAAAAGAAAATATATATCCAAAAACAAAAAAACCGAAACTGCACAAAAAAATGTTGCCGAAATGCGACAAAATTCCAAAGCTTCATTGTTTTTGCCAAAGCTTAAAATTCACCACAAAATTCGAAAATTCACCATAAAATGGAAAAACTGGATTAAGAAAAATTGTGTTTGCTAAAAAATCAATATTTAATAAAAAATATCACAAAAATCAAATTTCACCAAATTTCACAATTTCATCATAAAAACTTTAAATTCACCAAAATGTTGCGATTTTACTACAAACCGGAAATTTAAAACACAAGCAATAATTTATGGATATGTCAAAATAGAGAAAATGTTAAACAATTGTAAAAAAATTAAATTTCACCATAAATCGGGGGTTCACAAAAATTTTAAAAATTCGCCAAAAATTACAAATTTACCAAAAATTTTTAAAAACATAAGAAATAAATATTTTACCAAGAACTTAAATTAAACTGAAAACTTTTTATTACCAAAATAAGAAAAAAAAAATCCACAAAGAAAAGATTTAACAAAACCGAAATCGCCGAAAAATTCAAAATTTGCACAATTTTAAATTCACCAAAAGTTTAAAAATTCACCATAAAATCGAAAAAGTAGAATAAACAAAATGATTGCAAAAATACCACAAAAACCAAAAACCAAAATCCACAAAATTTTGAAGGTAAATTTTTAGTTTTCCCAAAAATTTTTTGAAATTTTACAAAAAAAAAAAAAAAAAAAAATCCAAAACCCCAAAAAAAACTTCACCAAATTTTGAAATTTAAAACAAAATTTACCCAAATGCTGAAAATGCACTGAAAATTCAAAATTTCGTGAAACACTAGAAAATTTTACAGAAAATTCATTCACCAAAAAATCGAGAATTCATCAAAAAATAAAAAAAAAATTAAGAAGCCGTAAGTTGGAAAAAAACATCTCATCTATTAAACGATCGAAAAGGCTTAGATTAAAACGAAAGGAGAGTTTAAAGATAAAATAAGACGACTAAGATCGGAGGCCAAAATTAAAGATCGCACGCCAACAAAATACTTTGCACCGGGAAAAATCTGTAGTACATTTTTAGTAGTTCATACTGTTGTGAAGGGTATATGAGATTCGGCAGAGCCGAATATAGCTCTCAAACTTATTTCTTGCCATTTTATGTAGCTGTATCTATTGTCTCATACTGGTTTTATGGGTTTAACATTTTAATATTTATTTACTTTAGATGCCTTAATAACGGGTGTGTCATGATATCACTGACAAACAAACTCCACCTTGTTTATATTTAAATTGGCGCAAATATATTTTTTGTTAATTTGACCAGAACTATTCCAAGCATTAGATTGGAGAAAGTTTTATCTTTAGGGATGCAGTTTTGATGTCTTTAGAAAATTCGTAGAGTTTTAAACAATTATTACTCTGATGCTTTTAAAAGCTTTTTTAAACCATGACTTTTCCAAATTAATAGAAATCGCAGCAAACCGTCTCAATCAATTTTTTCCTGCTGTAGTACTTCACAGGGAAATGGTATTTTCAATATTTAGCTTCCATTGTTTTCATATTCATTTCCCGACAACCGGTTGCATTGAAATCTGTAAAGGCTTCATAGACATCAATAATACGAGGGTAACTATTTACGTTGTGAGACTCAGGAGCTGTCTGAAAATATTTTCTTTTAAACTTTAATTTTATTTTATTGAATCTTTCCATTAAAAGAAATTTACAATAGGTATTCAAATTTTAGCTCTAGATTATTATTGGGATGGACTTCTAGTTTGCTAACTTATTTAACTTTCATTTTCATCACGGGGCGCAGATTATAAGTCATAAAATCCTAGACTGTCTTCTGTGCCATTTCTGGATGTTTAATGAACGTGCAATAGCCCACATCTAAATGTCATATCTCCATATTTGTATTGTAATTGATTCGTATAAAAAAACTTCGTATTGAAAAGTCATAGTTGAGTTAGGACCTAATAACCCAGTGTATTTGAATTGGTCTGAGTTTTATTGTCCTTATTTTTGCCTTAATATGTTCCGCTTGAACAGTTGTGTTTGTTATAATTGCTGTTGAACAGTTTTGACTTCTCAAGGAAAGCGTTACATGAGCACATTTTATTCTCCACTGGTTTAGCGAATCTTCTAGCTCCTGAATGTGAGACTGAAGTTGAACAGATGCCACCGCCTGATCCTATAAAAGCGTTGTCGTCGGGAAACGTTAACGTATATGTCTGCGGGCTTGTCGGCATATCCGCTGAATAGATGATATATAATAACGGCTCTAGTGCACTACATTGAGGTACTACTGCACAGTTTTTCCCATTTCCTGAAAGCCGATCTTTTGACTTTACTTTAAATGTTCTTTCTGTTAAATAGCTCTTTAGCAGCTTGTGGGAGTTTGCATGACTTTATCAGACGACCAGGAAATGTCTATAAATAAAAATGAACAGTACTGCTTTTTTCAAAAGCCGATCTAATAATAGTAACGATTCTAAGGACTTGCTCAATAGTACTATGCCTTGCTCGAAAACCAAACTTATGGTCCAGTATAATGTGTTGCTCAGTAGGATAAAGTTTTAAAGATGAAACGAATAATTTTAAAACAACTTTAAAAAAACTGACAGCAGTCTAATGAATATGGGAAAAAGACAACTCGCAACATTTATCTAGCCATCGATCCTGTAACTCGATCAGGTCGGGTTGATATTCTCATATCAAGATATTTAGTTGTCGCTTTTAGTAAATAAATCCAAAATTTCATGGGATCTTTCACAATGTCACTGATAATTAGAATGATACAACTATGTGTGTCATTTGGTGTAAAAAATCTTCTCTAAGTGATTAGAGAAGGCGAGGGCCTTTTCACAGGAGTCTTTGGTCCAAGTGCGATCTTCAAGTCTTAGAGTGTATTTGAAGGCGATAGAACATTGTAAGTGCCTGATAGCTTGCCACAGGATATAATCCGAATTTTTTTGACTGGATTCAAGGTTTTTAATTAGCTGTCGATAGCAGAGTCATGTTTCTGTCACAATATAATGCGTAGGATTTTTTGGCTTAAGTTCTTTTCCATTTTTGTGTGTGGAGATCGACTATTTTGACACTGCCTTCTAAGCCTTACCTTCTCAATGACGAGCATCTGTATATCAGCTGATGACTAGTGCGATGCCCTGTTAACTGATGGTGGTGTTTCGAATCTAGCTGCTGCAGTCACGACGTCTGTAAAATGTTCCAAAGCTGCAGAATATCAGCCGGTGAGAGCTCACATACATTTTATATTTGAACCAGTACGTGTTATTACTTGGCTAGGAAATAAGTTTTCCAGATACAGTGTCGAAACTGTAGTGTACAATAACGATTGGAAGGGGATAAATTATAGAATGAACTGACTAATAGTTGGTCATGTCTGATATTTTTTAAAATGGCAAAATCGTTAAGATCTGTCAGCCTATTTAAGTCTATTAGCCAATAGGTATTTTAACCTCTAGATACGATATCTAGCTTATTAGCTTGAACTGTATTGAACAGCTGTCTCCGTCTTCGGCTAAGAATTCCACATCCTCAATAAGTGTGCCTTGCATTGTAATCGCCGACTGCAAGGAACTTTTGTCCTAGTGTAGCAAAGAACGTGGCAAATTAACACGGTATTCGATTTTGTGCCTAGGTGGGCAGTACACAGATGAGACTGCAATTTTAAAATCGGTAGGACATATTGTGGCGGCGAAATTATCTAGCGAATTGAGCTCGTCAATATGCCTGCAGAATTTAAAAAAAGATGCAGTTTTGTGTTAAGATTGGAGCATGTGGAAGAATGTAGAGTATTTGTGGCGTGCTTGGCGAAATTACGAAAAAAAATAACTCTAAAAATCAGCTAATCCTCCGTCATGGCAACGCTAGCTCCAATAAGTATTTCGCGGCTCGCATAAGTAACTTTTTAGCATTTGAAAGGTCCAAAAATTAATAGGTCATTCGCTGAACAGCTCTAAGGTGACACTAGATGCCATCCTAGCTTGTTTTCAAAGTGTATCTTAGGTGCTAAGGTGATAATGTTACGACAAGTTGTTCCAAGCCATTTAGCAGTGCATAGAGTTCAAAGGAATAGTTACCCTCGTATTTGATTCATTTTGTTTAACAATTCCATGCTTGTTTTGGATTCGCTAAATCGTGTATTTTATTTTAATTATGATTTTGCAGTTTTCTGTTTCTTTTTATAGAATTATTATTTAAATAATTGTGCGCATTTTGACGAAAAATGCTAATTATATTTTTGTTTGTTTTTATCAATATACATCATTTTGTGCGAAATTTTTGGCATAAAGTACTTCAAGTACGAGCAATTATTTTTATTTAATTAAATACTTTGAATTTAGGATACGTTTCTTAAGAATAATCCATTGGTGATTTGGCAACAATGTGCTGTAATAATGTAATAAAGATCAATAACACTAAATGGCAATACGCTACATTCATGTATTGATCATTTTGCACAAAGACTTGCATTTGTTTCCATTTAAGATTCAGTTGACACAAAAGCTTCTTTCAGAAAACCATTTTCCCGATTTTCATGAAAAACTTGTAATGAGTGACAAGGCACATTTTCATTTAAATGGTTCTGGGCAATGGAAAACCTCCAAATTATTCATCAGTCACCTTTGCATCCATTAAAGGTGAGATTCTGGTGTGCAATTTGGTCAATTGACCTTACTTCTCTGAAACTGAAAACGGCGTAACGGTAACTTTTTTCAAATAAAATATCTGAAGTTGGGATTTCATACAAAATTTCTGGGATTTTTTCCATTAATTTTAAGCTTTTATCATAACAAAATGTGCCTATCAAGAGTTTACTAATTTCAATCGCATTCTTTTTTTTTATTTTTTCAGGTAAGCCTTAGTGCAGTTGATGGCAGAAAAACATGGTAACTTATTGAAATATTGTATTTAGTAATGCCTAAAAGTATGCTCACTTATTTTGAACTTAATAAAATTCACACATCATTCGAATATTGTTCTTGGGATTATTAACCGGTAAAAATTAAATATTTATTCCCATGATGAAAAGAATTGAAATTTTTGAAAGACATATTGTACGCAAATGCATAGAGAAGAATTATAGGTCAGTGAGAAAAAAATTCTCTAATAAATTTATATATGACAAGGCTAAGTTATTACCAATATCGGCTTACGCTCTCGACTTAATGCGAAGGTTTGTGAACAGACTGTCCGAGTTTGAAGGAAGTGTAATGCAAAATATTTTACGTGAAGAACAAGCTGTTAGCTGGTCGAACACACAATATATTTCCGCGATTGGAATTTTACATGAACAAGTCAATAGTGTTTCTGGTCAAAACTTCTATTCACGTATTACTCCCGGCATTCATAGGGGGTAAACAATTTTAATTTGATTTGATTATTATTTTTTGATTCGTTTTGTTTGTTTGTTTTTCTTTGTATTTATATAGATTTAGTTTTAGATGTAAGATTTATTTTAAGTTATTTTTATTATTATTATTAAGCTCATTTGTTGTAGATAAAACTCTACTAGTATATAGAAGAGCCGGGAGCAAGCACTGTTTCTTTAAACACTGTCATGAATTAAATTATATAATATTAGTCTTTCTCATTTTGATAAGCATGATGCATAATCAATTATAAATTTATGTAATTAAAATAATACCTTATAGTTTTAAGTTATCTAAAATATTATGTGGGTAAATCTTGTGTTATGAAAAAACTAAGACTCAATAAAAAAAACTAACTAACTAAATCAACTAAATATTCATTCAGGCATGGAAATTGTTTTTATTTTATTAAATGGTACTAAAATATTATTAAGGCGCACAATAGTACACAGTGTGTATATGACACGAAACCATTTGCATTGTTTTTACCCCATTCATAACTTTGCATCATTTAATCACATAATAATGAAACTTGAAAGATAAAAACTCTACATATGGGTCAAGTTTTACCATAAAAGCTTTCCGAGATATACAAGTCCAAACAATACATATTTAGTACCACTGGCCTACGCACTCATTCATCAATATTATGGGGCACCTCAACTATAGCTAGAGAGCTAAAATTTGGTATACAAACAAGTCTTGGGGAATAAGTTATCAAAAAACGGGTACCGTCTGTGTTGGGGGACTAGGGTGCCCCTTAACTGTATGGGATACTTTCACTATAGCTAGAGGGCTGAAAATGAAATTTGGCACACAGAAAAATCTGAAAAGGAGCACTATTTATATGGAAGAACTAGGGCGCCCTCTTAGATAGCTAAAATTTAGTATAAACCAGCCTTCTATAAACTCTATTTAAAAGGGAATTTTAGAACTACATACAAATACTACTGTGGGCAAAAAATAGTAAGACTTCTTAATATAAATTTCGCGCGGAAATCCATTCGTCGAAATTTTTTTTCTACGTTGGTATAACTGTCAGTGACATCTGTGCCAAACATCATATCAAAGTAATCATTAGTGTTTAGTACACGCTTGTCTTTCTGAAGTACAACAAGTGCATTCGGCGATTCTTACAATGAGTGAAATAATTAAACAAAGAAGTTCCATTAAATTTCTGGTGCCGAAACGAAATGAAATTTCTGGTGCCGAAACGTTCAGAATGTTGCAAAGGCCTTCGGTGATAATTGTATTTCGCGAGCAAGTGTTTTTGCTTGGTACAAATTATCCAAAGAGGGTCGATAACGCGTTGACGACGAACCACGTCCAGGACGGCCATCAATATCAACTGATGATCAACACATCAATAAAATCAAGGAATTGGTGTTCGAAAATCGTCGATTAACAGTCAGAGACCTTACTGATGTCGCTGGAATATCGGAGGGATCAGTGAAAACTATTTTAAACGATCATTTGGGCCTAAGAAAAGTGAAATCACGATTGGATCCGCATACCGCATTGATTGTTCGTGAGTTTTTCGCCAAAAATTTAATCAATATCGTTCCACAACCACCGCATTCGCCTGATTTAGCTCCGTGTGACTTCTAGCTGTTCAGCAGACTCAAGCGACCGCTCCGGGGAAACCGTTTCGAGTCAACTGAAGACATTAAACATGAATCGTTACGCGCATTGCAGGGAATTGACTTTAACAACTGTTACAAGGATTGGAAAAAACGGTGGCATAAGTGTATTGCAGCTGGAGGGGATTACTTTGAGGGCGACGAAATAGATTTAGCAGAATAAATAAAGAAATTTAAAATTATGAACAAAGTCTTACTATTTTTTGCCCACAGTAGTAAATGCATTTTCAAACAAAAATTACTTGGAAAAAAAGGATTCAGATTCGCACAAAAACATAAATGTGAAAATAAGGCCAAGTTTCAATCAGAATATCTTGTTCGTTAAAAGTACTGAGATCAAAATGAGGGCCTATTTTTTAAATGTACAATACCATCTCCTTTCTAGGCAGCGTTGCAATCCTCAAGATTTAATACGTCAAACAAAACAACGTCACAATTAAAATTAATAAAAGGTTGTTAATAATAATTTAAGTCGACAGATGTCAGCATAATATTAATTTTAATCGATTTTAGCACAATCCAATTAAATTTTTTTTTACCAAGTTCATCTCCATTTCGCAAAGAAACCATTGAGTACTTTTGATTTTTTTTGTTAGCTGCTAGCGAAAACAATTGATTTCATATTGTTTGCCCTGCAAAATCGTTTAACTCCTTCCTTAAATAACCACAACCCAACCAACTCACTTGTAGCAAGTTGCAGTTGGCGCATTCGGTGGGATGGTGCATGTTATAAACCCTTAGGTAAATTCTTGGGGAACCACAAAAGTACTTGCAGCCTGCAATGCCAAATAAAAAACATTAACGTAATGAGCAATTTCGTGGCAATGTTGTAATTAATATCCTTACAACCCTTGTAACGCCACGTCCTCACAATTTTTACATACATAATTAATTTCACTTCAGCTTTTGTTTTTGAGAAAACATTAAAAGACATTTTAAATATTCATGTATATACAGGGTGTCTGGTAATAGATTTATATTTTCAAACTTAAATAAAAGACGTTATAATTGACACAAAATTTTTTTTAAGAGCATTGAACGATGGAATGGAAATGCGGATTTTATTTTTTTAAGACTACTACTGTGGGCAAAAAATAGTAAGACTTTGTTCATTATTTTGAATTTCTTTATTTATTCTGCCAAATCTATTTTGTCCCCCTTAAAGTAATCCCCCCAGCTAAAATACACTTATGCCAACGCTTTTTCCAATCCTCGTAACAGTTGTTAAAGTCAATTGTTAAAGTCAAAAGCTTTCAATGCGCGTAGCGATTCACATTTAATGTCTTCAATTGACTCGAAACGGTTTCCCTGGAGCGGTCGCTTGAGTTTGCTGAACAGGCAGAAGTCACACGAAGCTAAATCAGGCGAATACGGTGGTTGTGGAACGATATTGATTGAATTTTTGGCGAAAAACTCACGAAGAATCGGCCTATAATTCCGGCCTCTTTTTACGAATAGTATTCCTTGTTGACAGTTTGGCCGGTCGGAAGGATTTCGGAGTGCACCACACCTCGATGATCGAAGGAAACTGTCAACAAGACCTTGATTTTTGACTTGCTTTGCCGTGGTTTTTTCCAAGACTCGTCGCACGCTATAATACGTTTAATGACATCCTGGTAGTCGGAAAGCATTGTTTGACAGACGTCAACGCGACGCTGTTTCAAGAAAATTGAGTGATTTTGGAACCAATCGTGATTTCACTTTTCTTAGGCCCAAATGATCGTTTAAAATGTTTTTCACTGATCTCTCCGATATTCCAACGATATCAGTAAGATCTCTCACTGTTAATCGTCGATTCTCGAACACCAATTCTTTGATTTTATTGACGTCTTGATCATCAGTTGATGTTGGTGGCCGTCCTGGACGTAGTTCATCATCAACGCGTTCTCGACCCTCTTTGAATAATTTGTACCAATCAAATACACTTGCATACAATTATCACCGAAGGCCTTTTGCAATATTCTGAACGTTTCGGCACCAGAAATTTCATTCCGCACACAAAATTTCTTCGTTGAATAATTTCACTCATTGTAAAAATCGCTGAATGCACTTGTTGTACTTAAATTTACACTCGGTCCATCACGTATTCGCCGCATACCGAACTTTGAACAAAATTGTCAAAGAGCAATTACGTAAGAATCATTACTCTTAAAAAATTTCCCCACATTTCGTGGTTACACATGTTTTTGTTCCTTTTCTATAGAAAAAAAATCAGTTCGGAATGTATGACTTTGGAATGTAAGTCGGTACTATCAAAACTAAATGTATATGTGTGACTGTTCTAAAAGAACCGTTTAAATACAATTTATAGTTTTATGCCAGCAGGTAGGGTGAAAGTGACCACTCTAGCAAAATATATCAGACCACCTGATGGGAATCATACCGCTTTCATAATGTCAGATTAAGGCTCCAAAATAGATTATCGAAGTAAGTTAGGAGTAAAATAGGTCTCAAAGTTCGTAAATTGAAAGGCATCGAATTTTACTAACCAGCTCGATTTTGGCCCTTAGATTTCTTCTTGTTCTCACAAATTTAAAATCGCTGTACTTTCCCGCTATTGAAGAGAGAGAAACTTAGCAGCCAAAGGAACTGGGCACTTTACATGTGAACTGGTTTTTAATATAGATTTTTGGAACGAATTTCCGTCATCTCTTGTCATGTTTGGGTTGGAGACCCGACTATGCGCCATTTTCTGCGACATTTTCGGTTGTGAGGAGCTTGCATCAATTGGTTAGTGTTTTATTGTTTGGCAGGTATCTATTTATCATGTGAGTTAGTAGCAAGTGAATCTCGTTTAACACGTAGGCATCTGTAAGGTGTGAACAGATAGCAGGTAAGGCTCGTAGGTCCGGGGTTTTGTACGGATTGTTAGTAATTACTGTTTAATTGCTTTGTATTGCGTCAGAGTTTGGCGTTTGCTGGTGCCAGAAAAATGTTAAAGGCACCTTTTTGTTTATCACCTAGCCATCTGGTAGCAGGCCAGGTGCTTTTGTTTGGAGTGGTAGACGATAGTGACTACAACTTTATTGAATCAGAATTGGTGTTTGCAGGTGACGGCAGGTGAACTTTGTGTTTAATTGTTTATAGTCTTGGGGTTGAAAGCAGTCAGCGATTGGATTATGATTTTTTTTTTTATTATTTTGGCGTTTTTATTGTGTTTGGTGTACGAGTATCTTGTTTGTTATTTGTGTAGTGTGTTTTGACGATTAAGTTTAGAGGTTCGAATATAACGTCTGAATCGAAGTTTGTTTGTTCGTTTATGATACGTCCGCCAAATGTGCTTTGTTTGTATATTCCCATGATTTCTAGAATGGTTAGTCGTCGTCCTTTGCGCTGTGTGTAGAGTAGTTGTACCGTTTTTCTATTATGCACTGCATTACATTTGGTGTTGAACATGTGGTTCGCGAAGTTAGATTCTGGTGTCGAGCCGGGATTACGAATTATAGTCTATTATATGTTCACGAAATCTTGTTTTTATTTTGCGTCCTGTTTGTCCTATGTAGCTGTGTTGACAGGTGCACGTCGGTTTGTAAACCCCCCTGTTTATCTAGCTGGTCGTCTTTGCTTGTGTTGGCCTGTAATATTCGTTTCTCGCTTTGTGAATGCTATGTTTATGTTGTATCTTTTGAGAAAGTTAGCTATTTTGTGTGTTGATTTTCCGTTATATGTTGTCCAGTTCTTTCCTTCGGTTTCGTTGTTGTGTTCTCTGAGCCTTTAAACTTCATTTTTGATTTTGTCTACAGTGTTTTTCTTGTAATCGTTGTTTGCTCTTGTGGTATATATCGTATTTAGTTCTTTGTTGTAGGCTTCTTTTGTTAGTGGCGTTCGTTCTAGTCTAGTTATTAGTTGTCTAATCGCGGCGTTCTTGTGTTGCTGTGGGTGGTTGAAATTTTTCACTTCAAATGCTTCTCAAACCTGACGCATTTAGAACTCTTACTGTCTCTCCCTTTCATGTGGTTCGTTGCGCGGCTGCTGCTATTATCAGATTTTTAAAAATTGATCTCAAATTCAAATATAAAATCTGTTAATTAAAAATCATGTTGCCACCAGCAGCTTCTGAAGAAAAAAAATTTTTTGAATAAAAAATAAAAGAATTAGCACTCAATATTTATTAAATATAGATAAAACAATAACAATAATAACAATAAACAACAAATTTTATACTAAAGATATAAAACCGGATTATGGAAATGAAAACACCAACTCGAAAGTGTGAAGGTGGCTCCTAAAGAGAGGAGGTGTTGAAGATCATGATCATTTGTATGTTCAGTTTGAAATTGAGTTTATTAATTTTAAAGAAACTAAAAAAAAATATTCATTTACAAAACACAAATAAATTTGAAATTGAAAGCAAACAAACATTGACATTGAAAATAAAAGGGAGATCATTGGATTTTTAGCACGATCATTATAATGAAAAAACATAATATATGCAAAGCTCATGCATGCATCTTCAGTGACAACAAAACTTTTCAATGTCAGTGTTGATCACTAAAATATTACTAATGAAATAAAATCTAAGTTCATATTGATATTTTCCAACATAAAATCTAGATTGATTAAATTAAAACTAAGTGGTCAAAAGTAGAGTAAATGATTCATGGCTTTTTTATTTAAATAAGAAAATATAAGTTGTAATTTATTGTTTCAAAATTTATTCTTTTTTATAATTGATATTTTATTATTTGCTTTAAGCAAATAATTTGTTTGACTCAGTTAAATGTTTGCTGTTTTAATTAACTATTCAATGCTTGCTTAAGCTCTTTCTAGCCATGCGTCCAATAGGCTGTAGGTGTTTAATAAAATAAAATATTGCTTCATTTACAGCTCAAATAATAAATGTTATACAAATATTTATAGCACAAATATTTAATCATGGCAATGAATAGTTAAGCTTTTAAGCTAGCTGCCTTACAAACACTCGATTGTTTAGCCATATGGATTAAGAGATTCTTCTTAGAATTAACCGGTTGCCATGAAAAACTGCTAATTAAATTTCAGAGACTTCAGTTATAGATTTTTCCACAGCTCAGTTTCGGCTTCAAATGTGAAACTTTGTTGAGTCGATATATATTTTCAATCAGGCATCTTTTTGAGCCATTTCCTGCATCTTTTGAGTTTCAATCAGCTGAAAATAATTAAATATTGAAATTATTTAGGTTTGTGGTCATGAAAAATATGTTAAGGATCGAAGAAACTTGGTCTTTAATTGCTTTCCAATTATAAGTCCTGATATCAAACAAATGTACATATACAAACCTCTGGTAAATTTGACCAATCCCTCTGCACAATACTGGCCAATGATTCTTCTGTTTTCCATCTGAACGAATAATGGTTCCTTTACATCTTTGGTCAGCTTTCAATAAAACTTGAAGGCTAAAGTCCTAAACGATCTCTGCTTTCTCTTCTTTTATGAAATAAAACCTCTTGATAAGAATATATATTATTCGCAAAAGATATTTTTATTAATTATTTTCTTAAAATCTAAATAAATCAGTTCCATTTAATGTTCTTAAAATAAATGTCTTTAATTGAAATAAAAACTATAAAAAAAATATTAAACTTATGCACGATAATAGAATCACAATTTAATTATTAACAAATTAGTGCCAAACCATGAAAATTGGCAATCTGGCAACCACTGCGAGTCTTGCCAGATATGTTAAAATGTGTGTATTTTTGATTAATTAAGGGCTGCCCTTGTTGTTTGCGTGGGTGTGTGTCTTAAAATTGTTTCCAAAATACATTTAATCATTGGTGACTTACTTTTTCACTAAAAACTTGTTTAAAACTAATGACTACAAACAACTCTTTTCTCTTAATTTTTTTTTAAATTAAAGAAACAATCGAAAATTTCATGTTTGATAATTAAAACTTGATCACTTTCTTAATCCTCCTTCCAATAAATTGGCTTTTGCATATTATATAATTCTTATTAAGCTATTTACTTTTCGATTACCTTGCACTTCCTGCTACTTATTTATCTTCAAGGTATAAAACCATGATCTTGTTTAATCATATCGGCCCCCTTCTCCGCTATCATAAACACCGGACCATTGGGATGGCCCGCTATAATTTCTGGCATAATACTTGCATCGATAACGCGTAAATTCTTAATACCATGAACCCTTAAACGAGCATCTACCACAGCCGCTCTATCCGTTTTAGGACCCATCTTACAAGTGCCCGAGTAGTGATAAATGGTGAAAGTGAAGTGTTTTACATAACATTCCCAATAGGCATATGACTTGTAAGGATACTTCTTGCAAGTCGGAATTTTACGTTCCCATAACTTGGCCTTGATTTTCTTAAAAGCCGGTCTATCCATAAGACTTAAAGCTTTCAGCAGGCCTCTGACAGAGATGTCTACATCATACGGGTGATTAAAGTAGTTGGCAAAAATCAAAGGATACTTGCTGGGATCGCTAGATTTTAACATAATACGACCTCGACTTTTGGGCCTCAAGATCATGGGGAATATCATGAAGGCATTCAAATTTTTGTCTTCAATTTCGGCAAATATGCTGTCGTAAATGGATTTCTTCAAACCGAAGGCCCGGGAAATGGCGGGATTAGAAGACATAGAGCCACCTACCAAAAATAGTTCAATATCCGGCCAACCATCTTGCAAATGGGGATGATCTAAATCCCAAAAAGCTATAGCCTCACAGCCACCAGGGGACCCATACTGGCCCTGTTGACGATTAAACAAGTTCAGCAAAGTAGGTTCGGCAAAGTCCTCGAAGTGCAAAGAGGTGACATTGGTGGTGAAGGTAACAGCGGGAGCAGTATGATCCTGCAAATTGTAGCCTACAGCCAAATCGATTATAGGCTTGATACCTACTTCTTTTAAATGTTTGGCTGGCCCCACACCGGACAACATCAGCAACTGGGGTGTATTGATGGCCCCTGCTGCCAGTATTACCTCGCGTCTGGCTAAAACCTTGTGTGAATTACCATCAGCTTGCACTATTATACCATAAGCAGCCTTGGTTTGCGGATTAATCAGCACCTTGGTGACCAAAGCATTTTTCTTGACATGCAAATTGGGCCGTTTCCCCTTGATGGGATACAGATAGGAACGATTAGAACTCCAACGAGTGGCATTGCGTGTTGTGGTATGCAAAAAGGCTACACCATTTTGTATGTGACCATTATAATCGCAGTATTTAAGACCATCTTGTTGGGCGGCTTCCACGAAAGCTTCAGCAATTTTGGAGCGCCAATTGATATAGGAAACCTTAACGGGGCCATCTCGACCCACCATATCGGCATCAGCATCTGGTACACTAGATCCTTCATATTTCTTAAAGTACGGCAGGACCTCCTTAAAACTCCAACCTTCATTACCCAACTCGGCCCATCTATCGTAGTCCCTACGATTGCCTCGTGTATACATCATATAGTTTAGAACTGAAGAGCCACCCATAACCTTGCCCCTGGGCCAATTACATCTGTTATTGTTCATGGCCAAACAGGCTTGATCTGAAGGTTGGGTTCTATATTTCCAATTCATTTCACCTAATTGCAAAAAATGAGCCACTATCGGAACATCCATAATTAAACTTTCTGGGCCACCTGCCTCCAATAATAAAACTTTCCATTGGGGATTTTCTGACAGACGGGCAGCCAAGGTGCAACCAGCTGTACCAGCGCCCACCACAATAAAATCATATTCCCCTTCCATATTAATTGTATTGTCGTTATTTTCCAAATCAACATCAGTTTGACCGCGTCTCAAAAAGTCTATAGTCTCAAGTATAATGTTACGTTCTTGGCCCCATGATATGGCCGGCAATAAACTGGAGAGAGCCAAAAAGCCCATTAAGGGCATCTTTTTGCATAATTTTAACATTTTTCACTCAATCTTCTTTTTTTACTTTTTCAGAATTCTTTTTTGTATTTGAATTCATTAAGAATTGAACATAATTTTTATTTATTTAATCACTGTTTTGTTTTTTGTTTTTATTAATTTTTTCTGAAAGCTAACGGACGGCTCTTTAGTTTCGCGTGTTCTATTCTTATCGCACAACCGTTGAGTTTGAAATCTCAACTTTAAATGTTTGAAGACACTGCTTACGTAAAGCTTATAATTTCGAAGGCTTCTCAGTCTTTCTATTTGTCTCGCGCTAAGCTAAACAAACTTCTTGAAATCACTAAATACGGGTTCTTATGTTGCTCTCTAAGATCTAAGTTTCAGTAGCAATAAACACAAACAAAATGTGAAGCGATAGTGATCTAGTCAAAGTCACAGAAACTGGTTGGCAATTGAAAGAGCATTTGTCTAGTCATGGATACTGATGTGTGTTTCCAGTCACACTGCAAATGTTTTTGGCGATATTGTATGTTGCTTGTATTGCTTTTGATTATGGTGTTTGAACTTAAACTTTTCACAACGCAATAATATTTGGCGCTTAATATATCGAGCATCAGTTTGAGGTGAAACTAAACTGCGGTGCCAGATGTGGGAGATTTTAAAGTTAAGTTTTTCCTTTTGCATTTCCGGCGCAGTAACTTTAAATGCAACACTTACCCCGTAAACTGTTATCCATTGCTAGACTAATGTCAAATATTGAGCAGGCTGCGTCTAATAGAGTGTTTTTGACAGCAGACAACCTCGTTAATTTTAACGAAAATGGGAAAAAGAAACATAATTTTTTACGTAAAAAAACACCACCAGCGAAACCAAAGAAGGGCTTGGTAATTACAATGAAGACTGCGCCCCCAGAAGTGACGCCAAACCTACAGGTCGCCCAAAAGAAGTCGCAACGCCAGGAATAGTCGACAAACTTCAAGTGATAATATTGGGCGATAGGAGAATGAATGTGCGTGAGGTGGCTTAGACTGTGGGCATCTTTTATCAGCGGGTACATAAAATTTTGCATGAATGTTTCGCTATAAAAAATCTGTCCACGTCACTGTGACAAAAACCTATGAACTGCTACCACAGCCAAATCGGTCTTAATTTTTAATTACATCCATTCGTTGCATGCAGTTCGCTAACAGCATCGGGATTTTTGCAGATATTATTCTCTTTCTAAAGCTCTGATTTTCCTTATTTTGTTAAAAATCTAATCGCTATAAAAGATGATATAGTTGTTTACAAGTTTAAATTTATTACTTGTAACTCTAACTCCTAAAATCAAGAATTTGAAGCAAAGACATCTGGCATCACTAAAACAATCCAACTACATACAACCTGTTGTTTACACTTGATCACTGATCGAAGAGCAAGAAGCATCGTGCATAGAGAAGCAATTATTCTTGCTGATGGTCATTGTTATTGATTGTTTTAGCTCACTTTCGATTTTGTTTGTTTTGTTTTTAGACGAGTATTTTTTTACTTTTATATTGTTAAGTGGGTTGAGTTTTATGCATAATATGCATTCATGTTGATAAGCACGTAACAATGGTTTTGTTTTTCTGTTCTTTGCTGAACTAAGAGGGTTTAAGAGTTCAGTGATCTCCGACAGTTTGGATCCGTCTTATGTCCTTTTCCAGGGTTTATTCCCACTCGTTTTGCGTTAAGTTCTCGATTTCTTGACGGATGTTTGCTTGAAAAGTTTCCAGAGCCTGCCGTATGTTCACAAAAACCTGCAAATATACAGAAACAAATTTAGGATGTGTGAATATGGTGATCTTGCCGGCCAATAAATATCGACAAAATGCAATATCCAACGGCTTGGTCAATTGGCAAGAGCTGTTGCGAGTCTCAGCACTTTCTAATGGTACATTTTCAAATTCGTTTAGAGGTCCAATTGTGTTCCACATCGTTCAGTTGATTTTGTAGAGTCTCCTGCCATACCTTGAGCAACAGACGCGTTACTCTAGGCTGAACGATCAGTTCGAGGTCTGTGCAATGAATCTTGTATTGCTCCAGTCTCTTAAGTCGATTTGTCAAACCCTGGTGCGTTCGTGCTCTGGGTAGTGGACGACCAGGGAAGCTAGGCGAAAATCACAGAGCAATCACTCTGAAAAAATATACACAATTGTACCGAGTTATTGAGCGGCTAGCGTTTTTTCACATTCTACTTACGTTGCCTTTACAAGTGTCATAAATGAACTGACGTTCGAAGTCATTTGCATAATTTATTCCTTCCGCCAATAAGGCATTTTATTTTGGACCACAGTGTACTACCAGTCTACCATCCTACAGTACAATAGCACTCTTAGCCGAGGTCTTATACTTAAAGCCTGCTGTTATCTTATACTGTACAAGTACCATCCTAAGAGATAAGAGTCTGGCTCTATTTCCTGAAATTTCAAACTTTTGCTAGTAGTCTGTATTTTGGAAAGACTATGGTCGTGCAGTATAAAGAAATCGATCCTACCGATTCTTCCCGTGTTTTTATCCTATGACTATCTGTCTTCAACCACGTATCTTAATTCTTATACTATGACTTCGATTGTCTTAATGTAAGAGTGACAATGTCTTATACTAGAACTGTGCACAGTGTCCTATGAAGATCTCTACTTCTACACTCTCATAATGTCAACCCTTCCATTAACCACCTCCTTCTTCAAAGAAAAGACGATATTAAAGTTCATTGAACTTGAAGTCTTATATCAAGATTTTCTCTAATACTTTTGCATTGTTTTCAGTCGGTAATATTAGACTGAATTCACCTGTATAAAGAGCGGTAATTAAAACGACCAAGCAATTCAATAAACCAGTTATTCATGTCGAATCGGCACGCTTTGTATGTAACGTCACTTCAACCTGATGTCAATTAATTTGATGTACACGAGTATGTTTTATTTTGCCTAAAACTGCATATTTGCTTAACTTACTTAAATTTTTTACAATTATTTAAGAAAATTTTCCAAATGAGTAAAAATTTATCAAAAATCAACAAACTGCGAACAATATTAAGCTCGTCTGAGATAACTTATTAATATCCGTCATTAACTTTATGTTTTTTGAGATCGTGTACTGTAGAAAATTTAATGATTAAATAAAACAAAACACATAAGATTTTCAACAGACAATATTATAATTACTAGCAATGACTTTTATTAAATTAATTATTTGTTGTTACGAGTATTTTAAGCAAAAAAATTAAAAAAAAAAACAATGAACCCGTCTCTAGTTCATAATCATTTTAAAATAATTATATTCAAATGGTGAAATTTGTTCTTTAGGTATTTTAAGAATGAACTTTTGTTTTCATACAAAAGGTCCTAAAATACATTTTTTTTAATATGAACTCATACTAAGACTTACTTCCATATTCCCACTACTGTTTTATAAACAGACTACTGACTAGCGTCTTATACTTAGATTCCTTCATCTTCTAATTAAACCTTATATTTAATACCACGGGTAATACAGGGTGTCCGCCGGGAAGATATACTACTTTGTTTTGCCGCCACTTTGGTAAACATTAGTCTTGACAGTTCATATTTGGCAGTCGTGAAGTAGAGACGTGGCAAATTTATTGTGGGATAATATTCGATAAACCAACGTGTTTTAATCGTTAAAACATTTTATCAAAATCAATCATCGATTACTGTGACGATGAGGAGGTTACGTGAAATTTTTGGGAGAAACAACTTGCCAATAAGACGCATTATTTACCGTGTAGTGAATGATTTCGAAGAAAGTGGGACTGTAGCTGAGAGGCCCCAGCATGGACCACAACGTACTGCAAGATCGGCTGATAACATTACCGCTGTTCAAGAAAGTGTTCAAAACAATCCATCAACCTTAATTCGACACCGTGCTCAGGAGCTTGGTCTTTAAAGAACAACTTTGGCCACAATTTTGCACTAAGACTTGCTTTTGTTTCCATTTAAGATTCAGTTGACACAAGAGCTTCTACCAAAAGACCTTTTACGCCGCTGTACATATACCAATAGGATGCTACAGCTCACCCATAACAACCCCGATTTTCATGGAAAAATCGCAATGAGTGACGAGGCACATTTTCATTTGAATGGACATGTGAATAAACAGAAGAGTCGGTTCTGGGCAATGGAAAACCCTCAAATTATTCATCAGTCACCTTTGCTTGCATCCATTAAAAGTGACAGTCTGGTGTGCAATTTGGTCAGGAGGAATCACTGGACCTTTCTTCTTTGAAACTGAAAACGGCGTAACCGTAACTGTCAATGGGGAGCGATATCGTGATATGATTGATACGGTGCCACATCGCATACAGCCAGGATTACAATGGAATTACTGCGAGACCTCTTTCCACAACAAGTTATTTCAAGGAATGGTGATGTTGATTGGCCTGCACGGTCGCCTGATTTGACTGCTTCGGACTTCTTTTTGTGGGGATATCTGAAAAGCAAGGTTTATGCAAACAAACCAGAAAGCTGGAGCAACTCAAACAAAATATTTGTGATGAAATTAATGAAATACCGCGTGAAATGTGTGAGAGAATGTAATGAAAAATATGTTTAAAAGGGCTCGCATTTGTGAGGCTAACAGAGGCGGACATTTATCTGATGTTGTATTCCATACATAACTGCCGACATTAAATAAAACATTTATCAATATACGACCCATTCTCTTTCATTTAATCAAAAATTATAAATAAACAAAGTACTATACCTTCACAGTGAACACGCTGTATTAAGACTAGCATTTCTTAGACAGGGTGACCAGATAAGAAGGATAAGGAGAAGAAATTTCAATAAAACACGGTATGGAATATCAAATTGATTATGCTATTAGATATGCAATACCACTTGCTTCAAGATAATCTTTTGAAGAAAATCCGGATCTCTGGCCAACAATTCCGGTGTCCAATTTGCGAACTCACGACGTTATATATGATCGTCCGCTTTCAATTCTTGTCTCAAAACAATCTCATACGGATGTAAGAGATTCCAAACCCAATGGCAAAATTAACTTTGTGGCGATGCCCAATTCAGTTGCGGTGGCTATTTTTTCTTCACTTCGCACTAATTTCTGCCTGGTTAGTGTCTTAATCTTTTCCGCGGTGTGATATATTACTGAATAATTTGACAGCTGGATGGAAGTGATAACTTTGACAGCTTCTGAAATATAACAATGTGACACTCTATCTGCTCCCGGAAACATGTCACCTTAATGATGTTGTTACTAGGGGAGTTTGAGAGACCTGTCGTAGAGGCTTTGCCACTGGGACACAAGGCCTAGACTGGTTATTGGTGAGGCTCCCTCGGGAGTGCACGTGGTGGCTGTGGTTTAAACTCAAATCACAGGAAGATCTTGGTGCAACATCAAGGTAGCGATATACGAGAATGGGTAGCGTCAATCCCCTCAGTAAGAGGTGAGATAAGGGTCTTGTTACGTCTACAAATGCATGTAGGGGCGTTGGTGCTTGTTTAAAACACATCGTCGGCTTGGGTCCTAAGATGGGCGCTGACGTCAGCCATGGCAGTTCTAAACAAACAGTCATTACTAAGCCATTGAAGTTTTTGACTAGCGATTCGAATTAGAACGATTATGTCTTAGCCAAATTAATGTGGCACTAAAGCAGCCACAATTTGTACAAAACTTCCAGCATATGTTTGCTTAGAATACAATTTCTTATTTACTATTGTGTACTGAGAATGGCTTTGAACGGTGGTACGGGTACGAGCGGGGTAATTAGCGTTGATCCTGCCAGATATTTGCAGCTGAATATGAGCGTTCGCCTTGGTAATTTTGATTTGGAGGGCAGTGGCCGATGACGGTATATTTGCATTTGCGCTAAATCTCACAATCTTGATGGCCAATACACATTACCTTAGCGAAAGATAACCATAGCCTCTTCTTGGAAAGCTGCATTGTCATCTGAAACTCTTGTGTGTTAGCGCGTCGACCCATATACGACAAGTGTATTGTATGCGAAAATACATTTTGATTTTTCAAAAGATGACTTTTTGTCCTCAAGGTTTCGGAAATTTGTCAAGACCAGTTGAATGTCTTAGGAGAGCAAACCTAACTACCGACGCATACCTTCCCAGACAGCGGCGATTTGGCGTTTTTTGGAGTTATGAGTGTTGGGGCGAACTAACTGAACCGATCGTCCCAAATGTAACCACTTATTATTGGAGACTTGACTTTCTGACTAGTCACGTTGAATTGCCGAACTAACCCCAAAACAAGAGGAAACTGTGTCCCTATAAACCAATACAGCATACAAAATTGCATATCTGAAGATCACTCCTATCACGTCATACCTAAATGCTTGCTGGGTAGCGGTTTCTTTAGAAATTTCGTTATTTACATTTTGCAGAAAAAAATTGTAACTTTGGTCTTTATTCACCGACGGAATAATTTTACAAATTTATTCAACTTTATAACAATCATTTAAATACATACGAGTATCAATAGGCATTTAAATATTAATTAAGTTAGTCATATATCTTACTTTAATATATTATTAAAACAAAACAAATGTAAGAGGAATTAATGGGAAACGAAGAGAACATTAGAAAATTGAATGAAACCGTTCAGAATAAAGAAAAAGCATATTTATTCGAAAACAGTTAAGCTTGAAACGCGAGAAAGTGAAGATCTTCTCAACGTAACACTAATGTTTGTGTGAAAATAAAACGGGCTCAAATATGTACGCAGCGTTTTTGAAAATATTTTTGGTTCTATTGCGGTTACGCCACACTTTGCTGCAGGAAACAAACGTACTCTCATTCGGTTTGGATTTTTTACGTCGGGGTCAAGATGACTTGAATTTGGAAATGAGGGACAATGAAATGAAATTGTTGAAGCAATATGATTTCATAGTGGTGGGAGCGGGTACAGCAGGTTGTGTTTTGGCAGCTCGTTTATCGGAAAATCCTAACTGGCGAGTTTTATTACTAGAGGCCGGAGGCCCCGAATCTCTAGCCATGGATATACCAGCCGTCGCTCATTTGTTGCAACTAAGTCCAGACATTAATTGGGGTTATAGAGCCCAATCATCTCGCAGCTATTGTCTGGGTGTAACCAACAATCGCTGCAAATTTCCGCGAGGCAAGGTAATGGGTGGCTCTTCGGTTTTGAATTACATGATGTATACACGCGCTAATCGCCGTGATTATGACAAATGGGCTGAATTGGGTAATGAGGGTTGGAGTTATAAAGATGTTTTACCTTACTTTAAAAAACTAGAAGGTTCTACGGTGCCCGATGCGGATGAAGAGTTTGTGGGCCGCAGTGGTCCGGTTAAAGTGTCCTACATAGATTGGAAAAGTTCTATAGCCCATGCCTTTGTGAATGCTTTACAGGAAGATGGCCTCAAGAAAAGAGATTATAATGGCCGCATACAACAGGGTGTTTCCTATTTACAAAGTACCACTTACAATGCTCTCCGATGGAGTTCGAATAGAGCCTATTTGTATCCTTTGAAGGGTAAAAGGCCCAACCTGCATATACGCAAATATGCTTTAGTTACCAAAATTTTAATAAACTCCCAAACAAAAGTGGCCTATGGCGTTATATTTGAGTGTGAGGGTAAATCATATCAGGTATTGGCTCGCAAGGAAGTCATAGTATCAGCCGGCGCTATTAATACACCGCAGTTGCTTATGCTGTCGGGCATAGGACCAGCTAAACACTTAAAAGAAGTCGGTATAACACCTTTGCAGGATTTGGCGGTGGGCTATAATCTGCAAGATCATTTTGCCCCCTTGCTCACATTTCTCACCAATGCCACCAGTTTACATTTGACGGATTTTCTTGACGTCGACAATTTTTTAAAGTTTGGACGCAATACGGGAAAATTTGGCACCCCCGGAGGTGTTGAAGCCATAGCATTTTATGATCTTGATCATCCAGACTTAGAAGATGGTTGGCCAGATATAGAACTATTTCTTTTAGGTGGTGGCATAAACGCAAACCCTGCTACCATACCAGCTCTAGGCTTAAAACCAGATATCTACGATGCCTTATATGATGATATTAGAAAAACAGATGCAAATGCTTTTGTGATATTCCCCATGATCCTGCAGCCTCGCAGTCGGGGTCGTATAACTCTGCGCAGCAGTGATCCCCACAAATATCCTTTGATATATCCCAACTACCTGGCTGATCCTTATGACTTGGACATAGTGATACGTGGTATTTTGAAAACAATTGATCTAATGAATCGGCCTTCGTTCAAAAAAATCAATGCGAGATTGTTGGAAAAAACTATACCCGCATGTCGTAAATTTGGCAATCTGAGTTCAAGGACCTACTGGGAATGTTATGTACGACATTTTACTTTCACCATTTATCACTATTCTGGCACAACGAAAATGGGCCCCAAAACTGACGAAGCCGCTGTGGTAGATCCCCGTCTGCGTGTGTATGGTATTACAAACTTACGAGTGGCTGATGCCAGTATCATGCCCAAAATTATAGCAGGCCATCCAAATGGCCCTGTGTACATGATTGCCGAAAAGGCATCTGATATGATCAAAGAAGATCATGGTTTTATTCAGTGACTAAGTACAAAATGTTTTTTAAGCTAAACGCATTAATTAAGGAGGATTATGATAATAAATTAATAAGTTAAACAAATGTGTAAAAGGAAATGTGATATTAAGGTATAAAATTTTAATAAATCAAATACAAAAATGTTTTTAAAATCAATTTTAGATAAAAATTGTGATGTTTGTAGGAGTTAAAAGAAAAGTTAGCAGTTGTCCTGTTGCGGATTTAGAATGTATTGCCTTTTTGGCTAAACAATTTGCAGTCGTCAGTTTATTTCTTATCCGGAGAACCACCCGATAAAGTAGGTTCGATATGTCGAGAAGTCAAATAATCGAAAAGTATGGTTTCATTACCCTTTTCATTATTAGAGCTACGACACAAAACGTTATTTTGGCGCCTTGGTCATGAGTTCCATTGCAACGCCAACACACACACTGACATTCTCCACTTGCATGGTGCGATGTTGCATCTAAAATCTCATTGGCTGGAGTTTCTCTCCGTTTTATCACTTTCAGGAGTTGCGAAGAGACGCACATGGAAGCTTGAAAAGATAATCCAAAATAAATAGATAAATATTCAATCGCGAATCAAAAAAAGTTGCGCTAATCGTCGTCTGCCTTGTCGATACCCACCGAAATGTTCTCAGTGGACTCCTAATAATATCCTTATGCACTGCAAGGGCTTTACCAGTGAGCAGACATACTCATATTCCTAACAATCTTGTTCTTGTAAATCGGTGAGTTCCTGATCAGGAAATATCGCTAACAAATACTGAATTGTTTCACGAGCTGTGTAGTATATCGAACTGTCTTGTAAAACCACATGTCGCCAGCATCAAAATCATCTAACACAGGCCGGAAAAATTCGCTTCATTTGTCTCGATTTTCGATCGCCTGTAACAAACACCCTTCGACTAGCATTATTTTCAAAGAAAAATCGTCGAATGATGCCACCCACTTAAACAATAACAAGAAGTGGTTGCATTCATGTTTCGACGTGGTTCATTTTGACGGTTAACGAAGGTTATTGAGGTGAAAATTTAATTAAATCGTTTAGGATAACTTCACTCGAACAATTAGTTTTGTTCATGTTCAAGAATCTTCGCGCAGTTATTAGGCTAAAGTTGTGGTGTCCATTGAATTTTGTGAGAATGATTCAAGGATTTTTAGGGAGTGGACGCTATAAGGTGATTGTCAAAATTCTTTTAGACGCCAGTAGGGTTATCCTTAATTGCGTTTTCCTTTAGTATTCAAATGTAGCAGCCAAGTTTTAATTATTTCAAAATGTGTTTCAACAGTGATAACGAGCTGCTCTATTGTAGCTAAGCCTTATTTTTTTCTTGATTGTAGGAGTGATAATTGAAGCAGGCCGCTTACTTTATGGGTTCATTTTCGAACAACTTGTTTCCTCGAACTGTTTTCTGGCAACCGATTTGTAATTTACGACTACCTTATCTTCATTGAGTCTCCTGCTAACGCTAGTCTTTACTCTTGACTGTAGTGATTTTGGAATGTCGACTCGTATTAGTCGGCTAGTATTTGTCTAAGGCTTAGGTTCTCCATGAGATTTAAATTTAACAACTGTCTGCCCGAAGTTCTTAGCCTTATGCTAGGCAGATTTCAACCATTAGCCAATAAACACCCTCCCACGCTAGCCATTTTTTCCATCTCTTCCGGATTTCTCCCTTGGCCAATTAAATCCAGAGTTCCTTCAAAGAATTCATATAATTCCCACGATTAATGGAGAAATCCATATGCATGGGTTAGTCTGTATTAAAGCTGGAGATCGGCTGGTATCCAGACTGGCATCCTTTATACCAAGCACCCTCGTGGCCATGGATCCATGGCGTATGCTGTGCCACCGTGGACTAGGGATTATTATAAAAGAGTGATAACTTCTCTCCGTTCGACTTATTTAGTCAGACTCCTAGCAGAGACAGGGACCTGTTCTTGGTTGCAACCGCGAGGAAGTATAAGGCACAACTTCTAACACTACACTCAGTTACGGGAACCCTTAACTATCAGCTCTCTACATTTTTGTTTTACTTTGATTGGCTTTACTGAACAAATGGCGGGAAATTTACATGTTGGCTTCATTTTGGTACACGCTGGTTTGGTATGTATAGAAGTAAGAATTTTTTTTCGTGCTTTAACTTAGAGCAAAATGCTCGGAGCTGATAATGAAATCAATTGAAAAATTCCATGATCGGAATCATGTTTGAAATTTCAATTGGAGAGTAAACAGAACAGAGAGAGAGAGAGAGAACAGTGATTGTTAGATTTTTAAAAATATATTTTGAAAAACGTCAAAGCTGCAAATGCCATCCATCTGTCAGTGGGGTCTGATATTTTATCATGCATCGATTCACGCCTGCTGAATGTATGGAAACATTGACAAATATTATGGGAACTCCGGTTCTGTGTAAAAGTTTTAGCCTGAGTACACTTTTTTGGACCTTAAGCTACCAACCAGATAGAGTTTGGTACTTAGCCGCCGTAGAGACCAGTATCGAAAGGTAGGCAGAAAGCTGAATTGAGCATCTCCAGAAAGTCAACTTGGTCTGCTTTGCGCTTGGATTTGGGACTAAATCTGTATAAAATTGTGCTAAAGCAAGAATTAAAGCCAAGCGGTATTAGAAAACACCGTGAGTTCGCTAATTGGGTGCTGGTAATGAAGGCCCAATATCTTGGGCATGGCCCAGAAGCCATCTTCCCGGACGAGGCCCCTTTTTGGCTCAGCGGCTGTGTCAACAAGCAATAATGTCGTTATTGGAACAAAGACATTCCACAAGTCTCGACCAAACATCACTGCATGAAGAGCGCAGAGTCGCCGTCAATCAAGTCAATCAGCCACTGATCCAGGGAGGGCTGGGGGTGAAAAAGAGAAAATTTCAATTTTCAAAACCATTTAAAATTGAAGGAAACTTATTCGACTGGGCCATCTCACGAGGAGCGTTCAGTGAAACTTGTAATTTACTGTTTTTTGGAACACAAAAGTATCTTTAGTTGAACACTTTTGTGAAGAATTCTCAATTAAAACTTTTCGAATTGAAATTTTTTACTTTAGCCTACTTTTTTGTCTTTTAATTAAATAATTCATATTTTCTTTCCTACTACAACTTAAGTAGAAATCACTTCAAGGTCTGCAGTTGTGCATAACGCATTTATTGTCACAAAATTATGCTAAAACTTTTGATTAATAAAATATTCCGGCTTCAGTGTCAATAACTTAAAATGAATTAAAAAATACTTCTTCGTACCAGCAGTCATTTTTTGGTCATGCAGTAGTTTTATTTATGCAGCTGGTTTGATTCTTCAATTCAAATAAAATAATTTTTAAGTTTTTAGCCATTAATCGAGTCATTTTCATAGACTTGGACTGAAGAAAAACTCGGTCAAAGACAACCACAACTACTTGTGTGTCATACAAACTGGTTGTGTACAAATTTGCAAAGAAATAATCATTTTCCTTTGATGGGAAAACTTGTAGAGCTTTTATTATTCACTATCTAGACAAACAAAAAAAGCTTTTCACTGCAAAAAGCTTTGAGTACCGTTAGTTGAGGCCTCAACACTTCAACTACTCGTATAAAAACAAGAATTGCAAATGTAATTTTTGCCACAAAAACTAAAAATATTTAACATTTACCTTGACTGGAGTTTAGACTGCCAGCCAGCCAGCAGCAACTTCAGGTCGCTTTAATGACAAACAATGGAAGAATAATTGAGCAACAATCAGTGTGTGCAGTGCAGCTTGAATGTCAGTTTTGTAAGGTTATTTTTATAATAATTGGTGGACATACCGAACTATAGAACGCCAAATAAAACAGAGGTGTTTTTATTTAGAGGAGCAAACAAATATTTTTGGCGGGGACCGCCTAAAAAAAGAATTCATTATTTAAGTAATTTTTCTTATTATCTGAAAATGCCTCGCTACATCGTGTCGCGACAGTCCACCATAATAAAAAAATTTACAACCCCCTTCTTTCCTCGAATGGACCAAGGCAACCAATTTGTAATCTACGACTACCTTACTCTCATTTAACTCTCGTCCTTCACTAGCCTTTACAATTGACTGTAGTGATTTCAGAATGTGGACTGGGCACTGTGGGCCTTTTTCCTCCTCACTGATCCTCTTGTAATTGCTAGTATATGTCGAAGGCTTAGGGTCCCCCATTGCATTCATATTTAACAAGTATCGTCCATTGGCCCTAAGCTTTATGATAGCCAGTGCTGGACATTCGCACAACGTCGTCTCAGCCTCTTCTTCAGTAGTATCTTGGAAGACTAGCCCCTCTACCTTTGTGAGGTTATCGGAATCTCACGGTTCAACGTCTTACCTTTAGAAATTGAACCGTACGCCCCTCGCAAGGAATTTTGGTCCATCTCTTCCGCATTCCTCCCTTCCTTCAGAGTATTCTTATAATTTACACAAGTAATGGAGCAAAAGGTGTAGACGACACATAGTTCCATGTGCACAGTTAAGTTTGTATTAAAACGTTGGATCGATTGGCATCCACAGTTACCATGCTATAGACCAAGTACCCTCCTGGTCACGCATCCCTGGCGTATACTGTTCCGCCGGTGTTACGGGATTTTTATAGGAGACTGTTAACCTCTCATCGCTTGAGTTATTTAGACAGACTCCTAACAGATACTGGAACTTGTTCGGTCGCCACCATGAGGAGGTGTATATCAGAACTTCTGACACTACATTTAGTTACGGCATTACGGCAAGCCATTGCGTCGGCCATAGTTGAAGAAGACCCCTAAATGTTAATTCCGTATCGATCAGATGAATTGAGCAGTGCCGGAGATTCGACTCGGCTTATTTCGCAATTAGATTTGGCCTACATCTGTATAAGATCGTGCTGACGTTATACAACTATAGATCACGCCGCGACTTCATTAATGTGGCGGTGAAAAAAATAACTCTACAATGGATTACTTGCAGATTTGTCGTATCAATTGATGCCTGAAGGACTTGGAGGATTGTTTACAGATGTTAAGCCTCTCTGTGCGAAATAAAATCTGAAAAGTCTTAAATACACTTTGCAATGGTCTTGTTACTGGTGAACGTTGGGGCTGTGCGGGAATACATGCTTTCGCTTGCAACTGTATGTAATACAACATTTTTTACAATGCAAGGTAGCCAGCCATAATTTCGTTGCTTTTTAAAATTGAATTCGTGTAGGCCAACATACTTAAAAAGAGTATGATCTTTAACTACCTCCAATATTGAACCCATGTCGTATTAAGGCCATACAATCAATTGCCATGTTGATCAGTTTCGAAACTAAATTCGAAATTTCATTAAAAAATTAGACTTAAAACTTTAACTAGTTTTGGCATTAAAATAAGATTGGTAGATATTTTAGACATGTTCGAAAATTCGAAATTAAGTTCGAATTTTCATCCGCCGCCATAAATCTTACTTATAACTTTGACTGGTTTTTGCATGTTTTATAAAATTAATATTTAAGACAAGTTGGAAAATTTGAAATTGAATTCGAAAATTCGAACTTACTGCAAATTTAATAAGTTTTGATATTTTCGCATATATTTTCACGAAATGTTTTTCACTGAAATGTTTTACGTTTTGCCAAAAATTTATTGCTATTCGGAAGGTCAGCCTCTACACCCTGAAGCTTAGCTGGCTTCTTGGTTTTCGTGTAACTAAAAACGCTTTTTGTCATGTTTTTTTTTGCTCTCAGGCTCATAGTGATCATTTCAATTTTATTGCGAGTTCAAGACTAAACAACAAAATCTAAGATTCTTCAATACAAATTATTAACACAAACTATAGATGGTTATTAGTTTTCCTTGATTCTTTAACTGCTGCGTACATAGCGAATAAAGTAATTATTAGTTGTGGAAGATATTGATGAAACACAAGTAAATTATACAAAATTAGACAAAATCAATATATTAAATTTTTATGAATCCAAGCTGTTAGCTATTGGAAACTCCAGTAATCAGTATGCGAGAGAATTTTAATTATCAACATAAATCAATACGAACATTAAACAAGTAAAAAGTATGGTCAGACATGTCTCCATCATAGGATACTCTACATCCGCATTCAGTTAAATTGCTTTTAATTTTATTTATTAAGACAAAAAACGCTTTCTGAGGATGACAGTGTCCTAAAATAAACGTAGCACTTTCGAATTTGGTAGTGGTTTAGGTGATTAGATTAGCTTAGGTTCGCGGTGCACGTGGTTCCACTTATCCGGACCTTCTGTGTTATTTGAAGATAATGAGAAGAGAAAGGAAAGTAAAAAATGTTAAAGCAAAGTAAAAGAAAAAATTATAGACCATTGATTCGAAGGCTAGTTGGGTCAGTATAGAAAATAGGCATTGAATGATCATTATATTTGTGTCGCTGTGGAGTCATTACCAACCCTGATGATTCTTATGAAGAAATTTAAACTCCTAACTCCTATATCTCGAAGAGGATAGCAAAGGTTCTCCGCCCGAGATCAGGAAAAGAGAAAAAAACCGAACAAAAATGTTGAAAAGATTTTCTTTTATTAAACATGTTATAGAATTTATCCCTACCAAATTGGCGGCGGTACTATAGAATATTTAATAGAAAATTCCGGCTCTTCAGCGACAACCGCTTCACAGTTATATCTCTGATAGGTGGCTATTCTGCATCTAGACTGCGAGAGATTGTAAAATGGGTGCGGGGGCATGCGATCAATGCGCGCATGTGCTTGCAAATGCAGGACGTCGGCTGCAAAACTTCTCGTCCTGGAAAAAGTAAATTAACAATACTCTATATAATATGGCTCCGGCCGCTTGGTGGGAAGAATCGACATGCGGGAACTCTAAGCTAATAAACCAGTATAGAACTACAGATTCGGTAAGATTTTAGATGACGCAATTAAGAGTTACTGGACATGGGCGAATTAGCAATCACGCAAACTGAATGGGGTTACTACTGTAGAACCTGTCGCCATGAGGAGGTATAGGAGACAGTGTTTCATCTCTTGTGCCCTTGTCCTACCCAGGAGGACCTAGCTTACCCCAACAAGAACCCTAGGATGGATCCCTGCCTATTTTAATAAAATGTTAAAGAAAGTTTAAAAACTATTTTTTATTTAATGATTCCTTAAGGGAATCTCTGGTCACAACTCCGTAGGGTCAGGTGGTATTATGGTCTGACTGTAAGAGCGTCTTTAATATTTGCATTTTTGTGCTTAAAATAGCTGGCTTTAAAATAAAGTTTTGATCTGTCGTTTTACAGCGTGTGTGGTACCTAAATTTTCTTCTTTTAACGTTTCAAACTTTAGCGGAAACTAATAATAAATATTCTCATTTATGCAAAAACAAAACAAAACCTATTTTCAAATTTTAACGATCATCTATCTCGCGTTTTAATGTCATTGACTGGCAGTGGATTAAGTGAGATCTCTTGCTTTAAACTTGCTAAACAAAACTAAAAATATTTTAATTAAAATCCCAGCAGCAGCTTCTTGATTTCCATGAAAGATTTTGCAATTCTAGTTTTTTAATTATCTTCTAAATTAAAAAGTGATTTCAAGAAACTGAATTTTTTTTTTATTATTAAACATCATGCCATTAATAATAATGTGGGCAGTACATGTCTGCAGTACTTGTTATTCATTTAAATACGAGTATTGAAATGATTATTGAAATCATGAGGTGATAGAAAAAATGGTAGTCGCTTTAATTTGTTCAATTATACGAAACTTCAAAAGATTATAAATTTCCAATAATTCTTTATCTAACTATTTCCTTAATTATAAAAATACTAGAAACAATTACTGAAACACTAATGCATTAAACACATAGAAGACAGCCGACTGTGGAATACGAGCTGTCAAAATTATAATAAACATTAATATGAGAACGATTTTTTAACGACAACAAGGCAACACGGCTGCAGGTTGTTGTCCATGCTACCTTTGCCGTTGTAGTCAAGTTAAACTAATTTCCATTTTTGCTGGCTACAAAACATAAACAGTGTTGCAAATTATTCAATTCTGATCACAAAAGTTGAAAGAATGAAATAAGTTTTTTTTACTCTACACTGGAATATAATCAAGATATTTAGCAATAAATCGGGCATTTCTGAATAAATAGTTCTCTTAAATTCTCGTGATTTTTACATTTAATGAGTGGGCGTTTTACAGAACGTCTGTGACACAGGTACACATGGGTCCGTACCTTCAGTCTTTTTATGACAAAGAGTGATAAGCATTCAGAAATAAGCTTTATTTCGAAATTCTTAGATCTGAGTTTCTTTAAAATATCGCTAATATTTTTTGACCCTGAAAAAGCCTCACCTGTTGTAGTCTGTTTTGGCAGCGTTTCCAAAAACCCGTATGTATTCTCATTTGTTCTCAAAAGTAACTAAATACGGCTACTCCGGCAGCGCCGTTGAAAAAAGGGAAATTTCCCACTTCAAAATCTTAAAAATTAACATTGTTTGTTTTCGTTAATCGCTTAACCCCCTCCTGGAAAAGCTTAAGCTGCACCCGCGCCAGTACCAGGAGGACTCCTTCGGGGTGGCTGTAGTTTAGACCCGTACTGCGTGAAGCTTTTGAGGCATGATCAAAGAGGCGCTGCATTACAACGACAACTGTCACTAGAATAGTTATTGAGGGCAGGAGATTAGAGAGCTCTGAATCTCTCAGCAAAAAGAGGGTACAAGGTCGAGATGTCCATGATCGCAAAATTGATACCTATACAAATAAGTATAGGGGGTGTTGGTGGTCGCATTATTTTTACACGGTGCTAACGCTAACATCGGATAATGTCGAAGGGAGGATGCGGACGTTTATATACTTTATTGGAAAAACCACTTTATTAATTTATTTGCCCATCTCGCTTGCAGATTGTAATGCATTTACAAAGCAGCGACTCCATCTAGTTCGAATTCTAAAAGTTTGTTCTTCTTATTTTTATTCTACTTTCTTGGTTTAATTGTTCGCTTTGTTGCAATTTGTTCTTTCGAAATTGTTAAGAAACCTCTGGCAACACTTTATATCATTTCAAATCACTTCAAGCAAATTCTTGTAAATAAATTTATTAAATTATTTGCTCTACTCTCGTATTTTTTTACAACACTTACCACTCAAAAGCTTAATTCAAAAAAGACTAATTTTAAAATTTTTCACGCGTTTATTAAAATATTTGCATTATTATTTTATTAATTAAATTATTATGCTTAAGTTTATATATAAAGTATTTAACTATAAATGTAAATAATAATAATAACGATTAAGAAATAAAAATACATACACATGTACATAATTACAAATAGAAATTAACATACTCGTACGCATGTTTATGAAAAAAATATTAAAATAACTTGTCACTGTTGACTTTTTAAATAAAAAAAACCAACCAGTTAAATATTAAACAAATATTTATATAAACAAATGACTAAGCAATAAATTATAAAAATAATGCTAACCTCTAAACAATTCACAACGTATTGTAGAGTTGCAAAGGCTATTGGAATACAACTCTGAAGATGTTGGCAATCGCCTGTCGTACATTAATGTTGCAAAATTTATTTTAATTTACTTCAATCAATTTTAAAACTGGACACTCAATAGAAACTGACATCCCTAATTCAGAGATGGAGCGTGGTATTCTTTGAGTTTTTAGTTTTTAAAGAATATTTTACTTAACCTCGATGTACAACTTTGCTTCCAACGTTTCTTTTTCTATATTCGCGGCTACCGCGCATAACTCTTAGAAAATAAACTATTTATAAATCACAATACAGTCCAATGCTCATGTTGGGACCGCTGTGTTTTCGATTTGTGGGAATACCTGCCTATCGGCCCGATCTCATAGTGCTCTCAACACTGAAACCTGCGATTGCGACACATAGCTACCAATTTGTATTTGGCCATGGCATCTCACTTATTTAGGAGTGGAACTTACTGATGTGTGGATCACGGCACCTGGTTGCAAGGCAACTTTACATGGAAATTATACGCTTACTTACGTAGCTCCCTGAAGAGTGGCACCATAATCCGGCTGGAACGGAGATTACAGATCGGTATGTAGGACAAGGAGAAAATAATTATTTTTGTAAAAATTACGCTTCTTTGTAAAATCGAAAATGCCAGTCAGATTTTTGAATCATTTTCTTGCTTCGACGCCTGTTTGAAGTAACTTATTTCGCCACTTCCAATAATAATGTCAATGTTTGTTAACTTTGACATTTAACAAAGAGTGCTTCCACGAAAAGCTCCCCTCTTTTACTAATTCGTGAGCCTGAAAGTCGCGACGTCACTATAAGAGATGAATAATAAAATTCAAAATTCCAGAAGACAAGATCATTAATTGTTCACCCTTCAATAATTCGTTTAACATTGACTGTCGAATCACTTCCTGGTGGGCTTTCAGAGATTTCAAGAATCTGAATTTGCCATTGGAGCTAAGTAAGTTATTGGAAATTTCAGAAACATATCAACGTATTCTCACCAATGATTGGCATTATGAAGCTAAAAAAGTTGAGTTGGCCCACGCTTAGGATACAGAGTTAGAGACTTATGGAGCTACGGCAAGCTTGTGCAGGCATGCGGCTTAGTTTTATTAAAGCTGTTGCAGAGATTCCAGCTTTTATCAAACTGGTGAGGATTTGGCATTTTAAATCACAAATAACTCGGGGTCTGAAAGTGTTAAAGGAGCGAGGTTAGCACCAGCCTACGTACCTACGTATAACAACCATGCTCTAAAATTTTCGAACACTGCCAAATGACCAATTCTTGTATTTATACGAGAACGATCAAAGCAGAGTTGTATATTCGAGTATAAGTCACTCATAGTATAAGCCACTCGAGTATAATATCATTCATACAGTATAAGACAGGGGTAACATCCGTATAACGTTTGTTAAGCCTTTCTAACGTGGTGCATCCATCCTACAATAGGTTGTGAATTTAACACTTATAATAAAATTTACAATTCGAATTATATTATTTATGATACAATGGCAACTCTGAGCATTTTATCCTACTCATTTCGTTTTGGTTTTGTAAAGCTAACGCCCCCTGAATGTGATTGTTATAAAAAAAAATTTAATAATAATAATGATAATTGCTAAACCTTTGGTAGATGACAGTGATCAAATGACTGAAGGTCAAATGTTAAACACTGAGACTTTTTAATGTGAAATACTAACTCGTATTCAAAACTTTATATTCTGGATTGTGAAACCAATCTTCTTTTATAAGATCGGCCCCTTTTTCGCCAATCATAATAACGGGGGCATTAGTGTTGCCACTGCTTATGGTCGGCATTATGCTGGCATCAATAACTCTTAAACCTCTAACGCCATAAACACGTAATCTGGGATCTACGACTGCTTCCGCATCCCAGGCTGGACCCATTTTCGCTGTACCACAAGGATGATAGATAGTCATTGATATTGTGCGTATATGACAATCTAAATATTCATCTGACAAGAACTTGAATTTCTTACAGTTCGGTAAAGATTTTTGCCATAAACGAGAACCAAATTGCTTAAAAACTCTAGCATCGGCTACACGCAAAGCAATTTTGGCTCCTTCTACCAAAGTTTTGGCATCAAACGGGTCATCGAAATAATTGGCATTGATTTTGGGATAATCAAAGGGATTTGAAGATGTTAGTCTAACCCAACCTCGAGAGCGGGGTCTTAACAGCAACGGCATTATGGTCCAAGTATCTTTATTGGCTATAGGCTCATAAACTTCTTGGTAAACAGACTCCTTTAAGCCCAAAACCTTTTTAACTCGAGCACCATTGTCGGAGTTAATTGACGCGGGAGCCATGTGAAATTGTATATCTGGCCAGTCTATGGATTTGTTGCAGTAGGGCGTGTGTACAAAAGCCAAACCCTCTACGCCACCCAAAGTAGTCATAGGTCCACGTTCTCTTAACACATACTGGAAAGTAATTGCTGTGGGGTTAAAACGATCTTGTACTATAGACACAGGTTTGTCCACCAGAAAAGATAAACCCCCCATACCCACATGATCTTGTAGATTTTCTCCCACCGGCAAATCCTGCAAAACCTTAATGCCAAAATGTTCTAAATGTTTGCGAGGTCCTAGGCCCGATAACATCATTATTTGGGGCGTATTAATGGCTCCAGCCGATAATATGATCTCTCTTTTAGCATATACCCTCACAACTTTGCCATTTTTAATAAACTCCACCGCCTTAGCTCGCATGTTGCCAGGCTCTATTATTACTTTAGTGACATGAGAATTCATGGTTAAATGAAAATTGCCGCGATTTCTTATGGGTCTTAAAAAGGCTTTGGCGGTACTGCAGCGGGAACCTCTTCTTATGGTACCTTGGGCTATCATGAATCCTGTTTGTATTTCACCATTAATATCACGATTTTCATAACCAATTTCAGTGCCCGCCTCTACAAAAGCGGCCACCAAAGGCGAGTGCCAGGGTGATTCTTGTACTGTCAACAAACCGCCCGAGCCATGATAAGGATTCCTGCTTAAGTAAGGATTTCGATTATCCTCCGACTTCTTAAAGTACGGCAAAACGCTATCATAACCCCAGCCGGGATTACCCAAAGATTCCCAGAGGTCATAATCATGACGATTGCCTCTAACATACAGCATATAATTCAAGACACTCGAACCACCCAATACCTTGCCACGTGGCCAATTGCAGCGATTGTTTTTCATGCCCAAACAAGCCTTGTTTGAGGGTTCCGTCTTATACTGCCAATCTAATTTGCTCAACTGTAAGTAGGCCGCCAAAGAGGGTACATCTGATATTTCATTTTCATCTGGCCCAGCTTCTATCAATAACACCTTCCATTGGCGCACCTCACTTAAACGATTGGCCACGACAGCGCCAGCAGAGCCAGCACCCACCACTATAAAATCGTATTCAGCATAAATATTGTTTTGATCAAAAACTCTTGACTCGGGATCAACATAATCGTATTTGTAGTATGTAATGGCGCCCAATAGGAGAGGTATAAGCCAGAGGCCAGTCGATACCACACCAAAGGTGGATTTTATCACAGTCGTTATGAAGAATAAATTCAACACCATGTTAATTGTTGAAGTTCAATTTTAGGACGCTTGCGTTTGCGGTTTTTGTTGTGGTGTTGAATTATGGGTTTCTTACGTGGTTTTTTTACGTTTGACCATTGTACGAAAAATTCTCACGGCGAGGTAGAGAGTGATCTAAAAGGAAAAGAAGAGAGAGAGAGTAAATAAATAAAATGGTAAATAAATATGCTTTAATAAAAGGAAATTATTTTACACAAATAATATTGGATCAGTCTTGAACAAGGTTATGGAGAAAAGTGTCAAAACTTCTTAGAGGAAATATCAGCTGAAACCTGCGTGTGAAAGCACTCGCCGTGTATTTTCAAACGGATGCAAGCTGGGTTACTTAATATTTTGCTTATTTATAACCTATTGTACATAAATAACTACTTTCGTATACCTACTTTTGTACTTGACTGTATTCGTTTTAATCCTAATGTTTTACTAACACTAAAATTCTAATATTTCTTTTTCTTTTCATTGCAGGTAAGATTGACTTGACTAATGAAAGCAGGTAATTTCAAATTTCGCCCCATTTTATTTATTACAGCTATAAATTATTTATGCAGAAACCCGTCGTTTGCGTTATTTTCAAATTGTTATCGCAATCTCTTATTGTTCTCAATAATAAATTTCTGCTTAATTTATGGAAAAATTTTTACATTTTCATTTCGTAGAAAGCACAATGGTTTCAAATCGGCTTTATTATTTGCTATAAATTAGGATAAGGTTTTTTCTAGTAGCAGCATAAGTAGGGGAAGATCAATTATTCGACATTTTCCGAAAACCAGTTTTCGAATACTTCGAATATATAAATTTTTAGAAAACCCAGTGTTAGTTCTTTAAATTTCCCTTATTGGAAAAGATATCTTTCAATAATCTATACTGGAGTTTATTAACCCCAACAAAACAAAATTTAATTAAATTAATTAAACTAAAGCAATAAAATTAATTTATTGGCTTAAACCCCCTTAAAACAAAACAAGTGGGCTATTACGAGAGATAACGGAAGCATTTGTAAAAATAAAAATTTAAACATTGCGGAAGTAAAATGACTTTTTAACGAATCTTAGTTTTAAAGTTTTCAAATAAACAACCACTGGGTGTCAACAGAACTTGACCCAGTTAATTGGAATTTTTTAAGTTGTTGTTCCGTGAGTTGTCTTAATTTTTCCAAAACAAACTTTTTAAAACAACCTTTTTTAACACGTTGCTCGTAGTTGTTTTATTTTTGTTCATTTTGATCATTGATTCATTTAAAGCACAAAGTTGACAATTCAGCGACAAATGGTCGAAAGGCCATAAAATATTTAATTTTTTATTAAAGAACTTGAAATAAAATCAGCAAGAGAATGTTGTAAATTAAGAACGGTTCGTTAAAAATACGGACGCAATAACTTGCTCAAAAGTTTAGCGAGAAGAAATACATTTTTTAATATGAAAAATAAAAGAGGATTAACATGTTCAAATATGAATTGTAATTTAGATTTTCTTGTTAAAAAAAAGATATTCGGAAATGTTTGTGATTCACATTAAATTCTGCTGGAATTCTTTTTGAACCTTAGGATGTTCTTTTAAATAAATAGAACGAAATCGGAGTAAATTTAGTGGTTTAATGCAGTTTCCTTTAAGATCAATATTATTATCTCAGTACCATTGCATGTTCGTGCTTGAATAGTGGCAGGAGGTTGCCAGATAGGTTACAATTTCAAGGGCTACATTTTGATTAATTTATTCCTAATTTTCAAAGCAAATTAATGGATTTTAATCGAATTTATAAAGACGCGTTAATAAGGCACCACGATGATTTACAGTTCAGCTCACTTAGGCTAGCTTTCGGTATATGACGAACCCATCATTATGACCCAGAGGTGATCACATTAATTGGAAACTTTATTTTCTCATTTCTAAACGCAGACACATTTTTTTAGGCGGATTTAGATATCTACCTCAGTTGTCTACCCTTTTATTCGTCAGCAGTTTATCTCTTGCGCGTTCATATTTACCTCTTTATATATTCAGAAGCTTTCAAAGTTAGCCATACCATCAATGTACATCGTTTAATGCCTGCCGAAGTTATTGAAAAATATTATTGAAATTTGTTAAAAATTATTTGCTGTCGGCCGTCATCATGGCTTCATTGCACAGACAATTGGCCGCGTCGTGGAAAAGTTTGAGCGTAAATGTCGTTTCTTTCTCGACCAGCTAAATTGGGCATCGCTATTAAACTAACAAGCTTTCGGTTGCTTTTGAATTTGAGCCTACATCCGCATAAAATTATACTGATGCAAGAAATGAAACCAGGTGACCATAGACAACCGCGTTAGTTCGCTAATTTAGCGCTGAATATGTTGGGCGTAATAGCGGACTGTAAACATACTGGTGTTCGTAGAATTGTCCACCAGCTTATTTTTATTCTTTCTTCATGTCTGAAAGCACCAAGACGTTTTATGCTCATATTAATTTTTTTTGTTTTTTAACTATCGCTTATAGGAACATTCCTCCGCTCTTAAAGGTTTTATAAAATTTGCTTAGAACTTTTAAGTAAACCTAAATAAAGGCGGTACTATTAAACGTATTTGACAATAAAAATCAAGAATCACAACTAATTTCACCAGTTTGGAAATTCGTATTTTAAATAGCCAAACTTGTTTGAATTCAACATAACTTTTGCTAAAGAAACAATCAGTTTGAAGCGCGTCTTCAAGCGAAAACAAAGACATTTATTATATTAATTAACCTTGAATAAACATTTAAAGATGATAACATTTTTTATTATTTTGCTGACTAGAATTTCAAGAAACAACAATCAATTTACGGTGCCCAGTTTACATATAAATGTTGTGAATTAGCTAGCGTCTCTAAGTGTTAAAAGCAGAGCTACCAATCGCAAAGTGCTCTTTGATTTTTTCCGTCTTAACTTCCAAAAAATACCTTTTAAATAAAATTTATTAATTAAATTTAAGCGTAAAACAAAAAACACATTTAAACAAAAGTTCAAAAAAGGCGCTTAATGTTTGTACATTTAGAAAGTAAATTTTGTTACCACTTTACTCTTGAAATTGTTTTTTCAGAGGCCTCAAATGAAGTGAAATTCACGAGGAATTTGCATGTAAGAGAAATAAATTTAATTTCCACTACTTGGCGTGAACATATGGACTTTTATATCGAAATTTTCCGCGACCATTTTGCATACCTAAAGCTGAATTGCGGTATCCTTTAATCATAGGTTTATGTGAGCTTATTGCAGGTCTTCGCCTTCAAACAATCTCCTCATAAAACAACCAATGCTATTTTTAGACATGATCTAGAAAGCGAGTTCTGATCATAGAAACTGGAGAGTATAGCAATAGGAAATGTGCCATTCAGTAATTTAATTGTTACATGAGTTGTATAACAGTTCGCATCGCATAGAAAGATATTGGATATCATATTACGATTTTGACCACTTGTAACAATTGCAGTATGATCAGCCAAACGGCGCGTGCTTCCCAAAATCTGTACCAAACATTAGCATGTTTGTGGATGAAATGCTTTTCCTTAAAACCCAAATGTGTCAATTTAGACGGCGTAGCCACGCCGCCAAAGTGAAAATGACCTTGATCGCTTCGTATGTTCTCATAGCATTTGATCTTTGTAAGCCGAGTAGAGCTTCATGAAACCCAAAGTGATTAAAATTCTCCAACCCAAAGCGATTCAAATTCATCAAGTCTTTAAATTACCTAATATTCGGGTCATACTTTTACAAAAATTGCGAATTGTACCTGCTAAAATTGTGAAAAAATCCAACTATTAGATTGTTTGCTTAACTTTTTTTCATTCTTGAAGAAAAAATATATCTTGAAAAAATTATGTGTTTAGTGTTTATTCCATTAATACTGATCGAATAATTATTCGATTATTCGTCCAAAATTATTCGAATAATTTGATAATAAATGTTTTGAAATTTTAAATAGAAAATAGTGTTTTTTACATAGTTGCTTATTAAATTAAACAAAAATTTAAAAAAATTATATCAAGTAAATATACGACCGCCCGCACCCTGTACTTGAACAAACTTTCTCTATTAAGGCGCACGGCAGTGCGACAGGCCAAGTTCAGGCCTATTGATAAAGATCTTAGCAGATTTGAGAAAACATATATTATTACATTTTTTGGGTAAAACTTCCATGGTTTAAAAATGGGAACGTTTTAGTGACACCATCCCATCTGGCAACTTTAAATATATTTTAATAAGCCGCCGAAATATATGCAATAGGTTTTTACTTTTGAGTGAAGTTTATTATATTTTACGCTTGACTTTATTATGTGAAAATTTCATTACATACCTTCAGGACGTATAATATTTTAACCCTTTAAGTCACACAATAGTTTAAAATATTTTTGCTGTAATGTCTAGGTTTTTTTTATGTTTAAACGTTGCAACTTAAAGTAATAACAATTAATTTAAAGGGGTTGATATGATTTTTAAGCTTTTAAAATACGCAAATAGCTGAAGAACTCACCAAACGATGAACACAAGCCTCGTAGACTAATTGCACCATATCCCCCGATATGAAAGTGCTGGGATAGCTAAGGAGATTTGGCATTAATGCGATGTTAAGAGTCTATCGTTAACGAACACATATTTTTGAAGAGCTGTCATGAATTTAGCGATTAATAACAGTGGCCATCGACGAAAAATTGTCATTGGCTTGTTTCTCTCCGCACAAAATGCCACAGACGAACTAAGACAAGATCAAAATTTAATTTTTAAGAATCATGTTTTACGAGTATTTTTCAAAACTATTGACTACGATGGATTACGTGGTCAAGTTTAGCTAAGATGGAGTGACTACAACATGATCGTCTGTTATGAATTAATGGATCAGTTTATTATCAAACAAGAATTTTTTGTTACAACTAACTGCTTATGGTTGTTCTATCAAAAAATGGCACAGGTAGTTTCAAGTTATTCCAAAGTTATACGAAGCTCGATAATATGCTCCTGTGCGCTGCAAGCAGAACTGCAACTTTTTTGTATTTATATTTGCTAGTATTTACACATTTTCCTTTACTTTTTCTGCGTTCACAAGTAAAGTTATTACTGGTATTGAAATTGTCTGACTAAATCATGTTACAAGTACTCCTAGTAAAATATGTTTCTACCATTACACAATGTGGTAAAAAGATACATTTGTTGTTATAGATATACACAATAATAAATATCTGTCTGCATAAATTAGCATAAAACAAAAATCCTCTCTTTAAGGTGGCAAATATGTCAGTGTTACAAACAATGAACACTTAATGTAATAACGTTACACAATGGGACTGATTAGGGAAAAATATGATAATTATACTATATAAATTTATTTTGTATTAGAAGCAAATAGAGGAGCATGTTGTATTAGGAAATATGCAGTTTAAGCACAGACGGTGCTACAGTGAGCCAAAGTTCATTGTTGAGGGCGAGAAAAATATTATTGGATTTAAAATACCTTTATATTTTTTATGTCGCATAGACAAAAGAAAAAAATTCCTAAAAATGCTAAATGATTTTAAAAGGTTTTGGGGATATTTGATTTCAATAAATAATTTTGGTTATTTCTTTGCCTTGATTGTGGCATTTTTTATGGCACAATATTTAGCAGGAGTCACCTATGAGTGGTGCGGTTATTAAAAAGACCACATTATCATTGTTAAAACCCACTACTCTAAGACCGCCCGCAAGCTTTGCGGAAATTTCGGATCCGGCAGTGCATCTAATGTGTCAACAATGCAAAGAGGCGTTTCAAAATATTAAGAAACTGCGTCGCGTATGCATAGCAATTCTCCTTTGTGTAGACGTACCGGCATGTCTCTTATCGCGCTGAAAACCTGAAAATATCAAGTCATCAATGAGTAAACGACACTTGTTACTGGAATATAATAACAGAATTGTTGTGGCCTCAACCAGACAACATGCGGTTTCAGTAGGAAGGCGGCACCAATGGTTTATTGCAGCCAAGACTCCCGCACCAAGTCATCTCACGAAATTCTGATGTCAACTGGCCATCAAGATTATGTAAATAAACCAGAAACCATTACTGAGCTCTCGACTGAGATCCAATGCGCCATCAGCGATATACAACCTCTTATTTGTCAAAAAGTCATAGAAAATTTAGTTAAAAGAGCCATTTGCCAGATATTTTATTTGATACGTAACAGCAACATTTCTACTTTAGAATGCAATAAAAAGATTACAGCTTACTCAATATACGCGAGTTTTACTTTCAATTAAAATAGTGCACTCTTATTGAGACACCCTTTAATTAGCTTAGTACCAAGCCTTATGGGTTTAAGTATAAGTTGTCAGATCTGGCAACTCCATTATCGTTTGTGCTCACTTTAGTTTGGCATTTTGTTGTGGATAGACTAACGCCAGAACAACGTTTGCAAACTATCCAAACCGTACTTCAGTTTGGGAATGTTAGCATGCGTTAAGTGCAATTAACGGTGGACTTGATCGCCCATAGGAGAGACGGCAAAAACGACGGTGCCTCATGCCATACATCGCATCATATCAGCGACTTAATTAAGGAAATACTTTGTGAAATGAAACTATTTTCTGTGGGGTGACGTGAAGTCATCAGTTTATGCAAACAACCCAGCAACTTAGGACGAATGGAAAGGCTACATTGTGCGGATCAAAATGATGTGGTTTTAGATTTAACTGTCAGAATGGGCTACAACCGATTCAGCCGCAATGCCTACATGCACGTAATCATATTCAACCACTAAACAAAACAAAGTTATCCTTAAAAAAGGTAATGTTTTGTTTGAAGTCTCAGTATATTATTTTAATTTAAAATTAAACACCTTTAAAAAACACCCTTTATATGGTTGTTTTAAAAATAAGTACACGCTATATTTTATATTTTTTTAGCATAACTCCTCTATTGAAATCTCAAGTTTCAGATATTTCTGACCAGTTATCGAAATTTATATATTTATTTCCATTCGTTGTGTGATTACTCCCACTGTGCGTGATTTGAATTTCATTCTTCGTATCTGTAAAAATGCCAGCTATTTGTTTAAAAGTTTGCACAGCTCCGATACTTGACGTTAAGTAAAAGATATTTTTTTGGTGGCAGTAGTGGTGGGATTTTCTGTCTTTTTTTATATTAAATAAAGTTTAACAAACTTGTTTCTTTTGGAGATTGTATATAATTTTGTTGTTGTTTTTTTTCGTTTTATTTCATAATCGTAGCATTTGGCTTCTCTTGTAAATAAGTAGTGTGACCTATTTTTCTTCAGCAAAAATATAAAAAAACCGGTCTACGAAATAAACAAAACAAAAAATGTATTAAGTAAAAAAATTAATTAACATGCGGGAGATGGTTTCTTGAAGTAGTTTCAATAATAATTTAGATGAAAACAAGAGTTGCTTTTTAATACGAAAAGAAACTGTTCAACTTCCTTAATTTTTTGAACAACTGAGTGTCAAGTGCTGATCTAGCTCAAGCTTATGGGATGGTTCATAACATTTTTTCATATTCTTTTTTGAAAAAAAACTTTCATTGTAGAAACATTTTCAATTAATCACGATTTCTAAACGTTGAAAACTCAACGTTTTTCGAAACCACAAAAACAGGTATAGCACGCCTCGAGCCGTCGAGGTATATTGAGAACACTTAGCCAACGATGCATGCGGCTAATTACCGCCAAATTCTTCGCGGACTTCTTCAAATGGTTTTGCTGAGTATACTCTTTGAAAGAAACACAGAACCTACTCTGTTCCTCTCTCTCTCTCTCTCTTTTATCTGTTCAGAAGATTATGATGCAAATGGCATTTGGTTAAAAAAATAATGTTGGGCATAAGTCAGGTATGGAAAAGTGAAATTTTAAAATAGTTAATTTTTGAAACCAAGTTCTGATAAAATATTCATCAAGGAAATGAAAACGCAAAAATTATTATTTATTCTCTTTATTCAACCTTATTCATTTAATCACTTCAAAGTAAACTGAATTACGCTTCCAATGAACGTCAAAGTAGTTTTCACGGGCCGATTTTGAAATCGGCTTTGGCGAAAAATCCTATGCTTACTTGGGGTATTTGTTTAAATACAATTGAAGATAATATTTAACTTTCAAAGCCAGCTAATATTATTGATTCGTATAGCTGATAGTAAATATAGAGCGTTATGAAATTTTAACATATTAAATGAAAGTAACGCTTAGACTTTTAATGAGTGTTAATTAATTGTCCTACATTTTTAAAGAAAGAGTAATATACATACATACATATGTATATATTATTATAGGGGGGGATATTGAAGCAGGCCACTTTATGGGTCCCTTTTCGACCCCCTTTCGTTCTTTGAACTTTCCGACTACTTTACTTTCATAGAGTCTCGTGGTTACACTAGCCTTTACCATCGACTATAGTGATTTCGCACTGTCAACTGGTAACTGTCGACCTTCGGTCTCTTGAAATTACTAGCATAGTCCAAGGCTCAGGTCCTCCATAGCAATCACATTTAACAAGTGTCTACCCATGGACTCCAGCCTTATGCTAAGAATTGCTGGACATTTACACGCAATGTGCGCTACTGTCTCAGTCTTTTCCAGACACAGTTTGCAAGTGTCATCTTTTTTGATTTTCATCTTAATCAGATGATACTTAAAGTTTCCATGACCTGTAGAGAAAGAGATAGAATAGGGAAAACAGATAGTGAAGTAGAGTTATGGAAGCTATTAAACTCTGTAATTGTAAGTACTTAGTAGTCACAGCGCTCACTTAACTAGCGATTCTTCAACTAAAAAAGCACACAAAAAAATACTTTTTTAAAAATGGGCAAAAAGCAAAAATATTGAAAAATAGAACTGAATTTTCCATAAGAACAAACTTTTAAATTGTTTCAAGACTTATATAAAATTAGATGCTTTCAAGAACAAAACTATAGAACATTCTTCCTTTCAGAAAAATATTCACATTGTACAATTAATAATAATCGAGCTGTTTATTGTACTTTCTTCTCCAACTACTAGGTTGATTTCAGTTTTGCATATACATATAAACCCGGTTTTAGTGAGACTCTTACTTATTAGTAATTAATATTGAATGTATCTATCTACTCTTAAAATCCCAGTAATATTTTATTCAATGAAAAGAACTGAACAAAAAATACAAAAGCAATGAGTTTTCCAGGTCTGTCCTGTATTACTTAATTTCTTGTGTCCATTGTTGTTATTGTTGTCAATCAAATGTTTACTGGTGCGGTGTTTTTTTCAACTTATTTTAAGTCGTCAGTCAGCCATTTCTTTTAGCCATTTGTTAATTTAAGCTTTACTTTCTTCGTTTAGTTGCTGGGCAAATGGGTTTGTCACTTTTGATTTTCTTTTAGTTTCAACTTTTATTCAGGGTCGCTGGTCAACACTATGTTCATTTGATTGTGTGTTTGTGTGGGGGTGCGACTTTAATGTTGCCATAGTGTATGATGTTTCAGAAAACTTCGTACATTATAAGTATTTGTTTGTTGTTTTTGGTGGCGTGGGAATTATTATTGTCTTGTTGAAAATGACCGTTTGGCCTAATTTATTGAAGGTTTAACTATTTTCTAGGGTGTAAAGATACAGAAAAATGAACATATATGATGTCATTATTTCTTTTTTGCTACTGAAGTCATGGCAAAAGAAATTTCGTAAAATAAAAAAAAAGCGAAATGATTATATAAAAATGTTAAAAATTTGTTAATTCATGGGCACAAAGTTAAAAAATTTAAATTGAAGGGTTTTTAACAGCAACAGAATAGGATGGTCCTTAGAACCTATATTGGCTGCTTGTTAAACTTAAAGAAGCTTTTTAAATGCTTCGATGCTTTTTTTAAGTACGCTTTTGAGAAAAGTACCTTTAAATAAATATGTTTAAAAAAAAGGTTTTGACAACGATGGAAGTGGTTACCTACATGGATAAAATTGGTTTAGAAAAAGTACTTTATTCAAAATGTACCGATACAAAAAGTACCATCTTAAGAAATTATAGCTTTGTAGCCAAAAGTCGTGGTTTTGAAAAAAGTACCTTTTAATAAAAGGTACCGTCATTTTTCGAAGTTACCTTATTTTCACAAAATACTTTTCCAAGTACTATTATTGACTGCTTGGTCAACGTAAAGAAGCTTTCAAGTGTTTCAATGCAACTCTTGTTTTAAGTACCTTTTTTAAAAAAGTACCTTTAAGCAAATAGGTTTCCAGAAGAGTTCTTGACAACGGCAAAAGTGTTTTTTTTTATTGTACAAAAAGAACATTATACAAAATTGCTTTGAAAGAAGTTCTTTATTCTAAATGTACCGGTTTTAGAAAAGGTAGTTTTTAACAGAAAGTACCAATTTTAGGAATGAAAGCTTTTTCAACAAAAGTCTTTTTTCTCTTAAAGAGCCTTTTTATAAAAAGTTATTTACGTAATTACCTTATTTTTACAAAACACTATTTCAAGTATCGTTTGGCAGAAAGTACTTGTTTAAAAAACGTACCGCTTTTACGAGAAGTATCTTTTTTACAAAAACTGCTATGTTTCATAAAAATTTTTGTGCAAGAAGTACCTATTTTAAAATGATGTAAAAAGTATTATTTTTTCAAAAGGTACCTTTTTACAATAAATATCTTTTCGTCGACAGAAGTACCTTTCTGTGAGAATTAACTTCTTTACAAAAAGTATTTTTAATAAATTATTGAATAATTTGTACAAGAGGTACCTTTAAAAAAAATATGTAACAAAACGTCCTTTATCAAAGAAAGATGCTTTTGACAAGAAGTACCTTTTTACAAGAATGGCTTTTTAGAAGGTTTCGTTTCGTATGTTCCTTCACAAAAAGTACTCTTCTTCATAGGAATTTGTCACAAAAAGTACCTATTTTACAATGAGTAAATTTTTAAATAAAAAAAAGACGGACTTGGCCTTTCTTTGTTACTTGGCGTGCCTTGTTACTTATTCGTTTTCCATTGTGTTCTTTCCTGGGCCTCTCACTGTGCATCAAAGTTTCCACTTATAAGTTTAATTTATTTCCAACGTTATTGCATCCTTAATGCTGGCACTTTTTTCAGTTACAATGTACAATTACTATGTAAGATTTATTTGATTGTTTGTTTTTATAGCGACTAAAAAAATGTAAGTATAATTTTTCCTAATTTGAAATTGTGAAGTGGGGCAACTTAACGTTGCTATTTGTTGTTAATTGCAAACGAGAACAAACTATAAACGAAAGAAAAAATTTCCCGAGCCCACTAATGGAGTTCAGTTTTTCCGACTGTCGGGACTAAACTAACCATTCGAAACAGCAGGGGACAGAATCTTGAAAAATGTTCCTCGTTTTTTAAACACACCTCGTTGTTTTATCATTTTGGATTTTTAAACATAACAAACACACTCAAACAAAAAAAATCGCAACGAGTTTTGGACTTTTTTTTAATAAATATAATAAAACGATTGTGTCTCAAGAAAAGGCGAACTCCGGTAGTTGCCTCGATCGATTGGCATTATAGTACTGAACCTGAAGCAGTGCCTCTTTTTTTTATTTTAACACCAGTTCCTGCAATCAAATCTTTGAAATATCAACCCTGAAAAGCAATAGAAAGTATGTAAAAATTTCCCTCGAGGGATGGAATTAAAGCTCAATAGTTTATTTAGCAACTTTCAGTATGTTTTCGTGAAATAAACTTGCTGGCTAAGCATTCCGTTTCGACAAAATGTTTTGCTTTCGGTTTTTCATTTGCAGCATACTTCGGATATTGGAGTCAGAAGGAAATATACGAATTAAATACTTGAGTTGCTACTATTATGGTCTGTAGGTGGCATTGGGCCGTATTTTTTCGGAATTGACGCTAGAAGAACCGTTACCGTTAATTGAGAGCTTTATGGCCGTATGATAGTCGACTTTTTCTGGCCTGTTATTGAAGATTATGAACTGGACGATATATGATTCCAACAAGACGTCGCCACAAGCGGGGCTTTACTTCAAAGACCAACGGTGGAGCATTCGAAAACCAACATTTGTCAAGTTATCGCCGAAATACCGCCCGTAATGTGCGAAAAGCATTATAATGAAATAAAAATGTTATCGAAATCATTACGTGGGTTTTATTTAACTTGACTTTTGGAACCGAAAAATTGATGAACCGTTAGTGAAATTAACAAAGCGGATTTCAGGCACTTGAACGGTTGTGGACTTGTAGATATATTTTTGTTTACTTTTAAAGTTACTAACATTTTTCCTTGAGTGTATCTACATTTTTAAATGCGCAACTATCAGTGACTCAGTCAGGTAATTCGGCCAATATTTTTTTTTATAAACTCACAACCATAGCAGCAAAACTCATGGAAATATCAATTGAAATTTAATAAAGCATTTCTTTCTTCTTCATGTGTTCGCTATCGTTTCAAATCGAATGTTTGATTACAAGGAAAACCATTAAATAGAAGTAAAACATGACTATAATTTGGAAATGCACAAAGGATGATTTATATCTACTGAAATACAAACTATTACATGTATTTTAGTTTACAAAGCACGAAAGAAAGACAAGAGCTTGTGGAGTATTTTGTAACAATTATTTAATGATACAGTATTTGCATTAAATCGAAAATAGAGTTTGTTTTCAAGTGTGTATTTTTAAGGAAATAGTTCATCGGCTTAATAACCTTCACCTCTTTGCTGAGACAAACGCATATTTTCTATGGGCATTTTCTATAATCGTGGATAAATTTCGATAAAAGGGTGCTCACCCACCTTCAATGCAGAAGTAAGTCTTCGGCCTGAGATAAACCCATAGAAAGAGTTCCAACGGTGTCAAATTCGATTTCCATGTGATGAAACAAAGCACCAGCAGCGGTCACTGCTCGATCAGCTTTGTCATCAAAAGACTATAGTCCCAGGCAGCCTTCAGCCGAAAACCTGCCCCAAAAAATACTACTAGGCTTCACAAAATCTTTATATATTTGTTGAAGTTAAATTTTCTTTTCAACCAGGTCTCTTAAAAGCCCATATCGAATGTGGCAAAAGAACTATACAGTCCTCATTCCTGGCAGAGACCAACGGTCGAACCAATTTGAGCGGCACATAGATGTTGATAAAGTGTGGCTTACAGACGGCTCCAAACAGGACAATATAAACAATCGGAGCAAATTTTGAAATATCAATTACAGTGGGAAAATACCCAACATTTTCTTAAGCTATCCGAATGTGGACTAGCGAATGCCTGAACAGAAGAACAAGGAGTATAAAAATCTTCATAATCTCGGATAGTCAGGCAGCACTCGAGACCTTATTATCGTATCAAGTGCATTAACTATCTAAATGATATTGGTACTCAATGTTATATTATGCTGATTATCTGGCCACAAGGGCTTTTCCGGCAAGGAACGGATTGAATGCTTAGCAAACAGGGAAGCCCAAGCTATTTTTATAAGACAAAAACATTTCTTGAGAGTAAAAAGTAGCTACACTATTGAGAAAACGCGTTCTTGGTCTGAGTCTAAATTCGCTGCACGTTGGGGAGCTATAGCCACACTAACGCAATCGAAGCAGTTAACTACGCTGTCTCGGGGGAAACCCTAAAGATTCTCTAAATAGATAAGATTCAGCTCATACTAATCACAGTCTGGTTTACCGGACACTACGGGCTAGGATACCAACAATGTAATATAGGAAACTTAGCGACCATCAAAAGCAGATTTTGCGACTTGAGTAATAAGACATCTGAGCTTATACTCTGCAATGGTTTAGCTTTACATTCCCGTAAAATCGAAAGAGGTGTATGTCTTCTCTTACTGAGCATGGGAATTGGTTTCAATCAGTTCCAGGGAACATAGCCTCGAACCGAGAGTTTTTTGGTGTCGGCAATTCTTGCCCACAATGGCTCAACGATATCTTTAGAAGCCCTTCAATACTGCTTCATCAAATATGACTCTCTTCCATTTTTATTGCATCTAATTTGTATGTGACCCAAATGCCAGGTCCATCATCATCATCATCGCGAGTTATTTTGCAAATTAAGGCGCCTGGTTAAAGTCAAAGCTCCGTTCCATCAATTGAGAAACGAAGCAGCCATTGATCGTTACTCTAAAACGGTTTTCAAGAATTTGATGGCAATAAAATTGCCAGAGTTTGAAATATAATTTGCTGGCATTTTTTATTTTTGGGTGAATGTGATTTTTGTTGTATGTCTCTTCTGTATGTAACCCATTCGCAAGGTATAGTTTTCACGAGCAATACGACAATTCGTAGAAGCCACTGCTTTTCAACATCAAGGCTGTTGCACTGCAACGGTTTCGGAAAAGAAAGGACCCTTGCTGCCAAGTAGGCGCGGATCCAGAGAGGGTAAAAGAAAGGAAATATCGCCCCGAAAAACTATTAAAAATTAAACTTTTCCTTAACAAAAAGTTTAGAATAAAAAAAGAACTCTTTGTTTTCTTTTATACTTACCAATCCAAACCCAAACCTTAAGCTGTATCCGCGCCTGATGCCACCAGCCCATAAAGCCGTCAGCTTTTCTGTATGCAACAGCTATTAAAATTGCAAAACTTTATCTTTCATCATATTTGACAAAATTTATATGTGTGTGATTTGATTTCAACGTTTTATAGCTCTAAAAAAATCACCTTTTAGCATGGCCAATACAAATTACTGAAAACTATAATTACAAACTGTTAATCTGAGTAATAATCATGCAATTAATTAATGAACAATACTGAAATGCAGTCTACTATTTGCAAGAGTAAAACATGGAGAATATTTTAAAAGAAAATCGAAAATATTTCCCAAGACTTTTCAATATATAGAGCAGTATATGTCAATATAAAAATTACTCGGTTCGCAAGAAGAAGTTTTCCAAAAAAACAAAAGTAAGATCATGTTCATAATGCTGACCAAAGATAAATGTTTTCAAATTATAGCACAGGGAATATTTTGTTCTCCCAAAGGTCTCATAGTTTCGATAGACTTTAAATTGATGACAGCGATTTTCAGCAGTCTCAAGGAAGCTCACTAAATTCCCTTATTTTTCCTTGCCCATGTTGTCGTCACCCGTAGCTTTGTGGCTCCATTAACTGATTGAGACAGTAAGTCACTTTATTGTCACCCATTTGTCATATTCTGTTCATTTTCTTTCGCATTGTTTGCTAGATTTATACAGTCTTCTATTTGTTTAGGCTTTACAGTCAATTAAACCTAAAAAATATATGACATTATGTGTGTTTTGTTTTCAGTACAATGGGAAACCTCAATTTGCACGGGGGTGTGTGTTGTTGTTGTTGATTTTTACAAGTTCATTTAACTCTCAATTTTTATGCGCCATTATGACTGACATTGGCGTAAGAGATATAGGAAGAGGTTTTTGCTAAATGTTATAAAATAGGATGAGAGTAACGGAAATTCGTTTGGTCTCATACACGAAAATGGCCAAAAAGGTTTTGAGTTTCATAACATGAATGAAGTTTATGCACTTCCAAAGAAGACCTTAAGTCAAGTCATTATCTTTGCGACTCATTATCTTTTCCATTTATTGCCCGAAATCGTTGTTCCAAATTATAAACTGTTAAATCTATTTAGGGCTGCAGCGGTTCTCGCGGCTTGTCGGAAGTCTGAATCTAAATCGACAAGTAACTAACGTGCTGTACCACGGCAACCGGTAGCCACCGGCTCCACAGTGATTAATTTGCAACCTGTAGCGATTAAAGTCACAAGGCAGTTGTCAACGTTAATGTTGACCGTATATGTGTCCTGGTTTTTTGGGAGTAACAATTCAAATATTTTTTCCTGTGAAATAAATTTATTATGTTGGTCACAATTTTCTCGGCTTCAGAGCAAAGACTGTTGCTTCGTTTCTGTTTCCTACGAAAAGTGTACATGTCTCTGTTTAAGTATGATGTAAAATTCGAAATATAATTAAATTATTTAAGCCGAATACGTTGGCTATCATGATCTGCATAAATCTTGGAATTCCGTCAACTTTAAACTTCTCGTCGCGACGTCACAGTCGAAGATTTCGTTGGCATGCACTAGTTTCGTTTTTGCTACAAAACTATTCATTGTCGAATCACCAAAACTAATTCGAAATAAAAAATATATCGCGCCAGAAACATAGTCGTTTATTTTTAAGTATCAGGTAAAATTCCAGGATCTAATTCTTAGCGCTTCCATCAAGTCATTCAAACCCAGTTCTTGAGCAGTTAGTGGCCTAGATAATTCTAAAAAATTTGTCAATTCTGCAATTCACTAAAGGGACTTATATCATCGTATATTTTTAGATTTAATCGAAACTGCGGCATTTGAAGCAAATATTTAATGAGATTCATGGACTAATAAAATTATTGAATATTACTTTTCCGAATTGCTTTGGATCACAATTGAGCGACATCTTAATTCCTAAGTTGAATAGCGTTGTGTTGTTAAAGGGGGAAAGAGAGACAAGAAAGCAATGAAAGGACATAGCGGGAGAAAGGAAGGAAACGAGAGATGGAGAAAAATGAGCCAAAAGAGATAGGAAGAGATGTTTATAGGTGTTGCGAGCAACTTATTCGAAGACAGTTTAAATTGTGAATATTTTAGGGGAAGATTTGAAAAGGTGAAATAATTTGGCGATGAGCGACCATCGACATCAAAACCAAATACATGGTTTAATGGCAATATTGTGGATGCTGTCGCCCAGGTGGCTATTCCATTACAAGCGATCGGTACAAACTTATTCTACTTTATTTTCGTCTGAAAAAAAATTATTTTTAATCCTTCTGGAATAATTACTCTCGCTGATACAACCCTTGCGTTAGTACTTTAACCTGCACAGCTTTTCTCAAATAGCTTAAAATAATATAATTTCTTTTGATTGTGTGGTAAAATTTAAAATTCCATACACATTGACACATTGTAAGTAAAATGATTTCCAATTTGAAGCAAATCTTTAAGCAACCGAATTAAAGTGGCCATAACAATTGTCCATATTATACGCTAAAATACAAAAACCTTTCATAGAAAACTAATTTTGTACAGCAATACTTTTTGTAGTATTTTTTGCTTTAAATCTTTTGTTTCGAAGACCAAGTTGCAGCAAAATTTTATGCACAAATGATTTGTAAAATAATGAATACCACAACGCGAAAACTACAATGTTTAAAAATTGTTTCAAAGCTTTCTTAACACTTTTGTTTCACAATCAAAATTTTTATTGCAAGTTGTTATTATTGATTGATTAATTTTTAATATTATTTTTTCTTTTTTATGTAACAATGCAATTACGAATTATATTTCGACGAAAACTTGCAGTCGTTGTAGCGAGCGACAACGAACCCACGACCCTTAGACTAGTAGACTAGCGCACTACCGCAACATCTCTTTTTTTTGGAAAATTTTGTATTTGAGAAACATTTAAAATCAAGTTGCAATAATTTTGCTAAGCTAATCGCTGGTAGTGCTAAATCTGAACGCTTTGAAAGTCAACAAGCACATGGTATAGAGTTTGAAGTTTTTATTTTTAGAGACACACACGGCTGGTTTTGTTTGCCGTTCTGAAGATTCATCATGGTAACTCTTGATACAAAATATGGAAGGAGGGCCGACTTTTAATTCCTCAAGCAGCGTTATAACATTTCTGTAATATTAAAAAAAAAACATTACAAGCACGTTCAATGACTAATCAAACCTTTTCAGGCCTTTTGACGGTGGGAAATATGAATTAAAGACTACAAATTTTAAAGCAGCTTATTTAAATTGTAGCTTTCTATACGTCAGATAGTGAACCTTTCGGACAGCCCACATACAAAAGATGTTTGCTTTGGATTGGTAATAAAATTGCACACTTGTTTCATTACTTTTAGTCACTGAAAGGCATTTCTGGTGCCATGGAATAACCCACTTCGAAATAACTCCCAAATACCAACATGATACAAGCCCCTAAAAATGCACGTAGAGAGCAACAATAATGATAAACGGGCAGCAACTATATTTTTGCTTTAAAGCTGACCGCTCTAGGCGAATATATCGTAGAATTAAAACTTAAATTTTTACCACACAAAATTCTAAAAAAACTGTTGTTTGATTTAAAACTGTTGCTCTTAAAAGATAAAGTTAGATTCGTGTTGACCTTGGAGGACTGCAAAGGCTGTTGAACAGGAACAACTTACAACATGCACCTCTTGGTCAACCTGACAAGCCGAGAGATTCAGTTATTGCATTGTTGACATAACCTGGGCGACCTGTCAAGAACAAATTTGAAACCAGCACTAGATTTGCGGCTCGGATTCTCCGATACGTTCAACTCTTAGCCCTGATCTCGAAAATTGATAAATAAATGTGTGTGTGTGTGTGTGGAGGAATATTCTCCAAACAGGGCAATTTTTTCATTATACCTATTCCCTACCTCTAAGCAATTTGTTTGCTTTTTGTTGTATTAAATAATTTTTTTCGCAAAACAATAAGTTGACTTCTTAAAATTAGTCGCAAATTTTTTTGTTAAATAATTATTAAGTTTGTGTCTTAAGTCTTTTGTTGTAGTTCCCTTATAAAACTGTGCATGCAAGTTTCTAGCTTAAGTCTTTTGTTTTATCTGATGTTCGCTTGTACTCAAATTAATATTAAGAAGTTGTTCTATTAAATTTTCATTTTTCTTGAGTTATTTGTGAATTTAATTCTTGTGTAAAAAAGTCTGTTAATAAGAAATGGGAGCCTTTCCTTAGGGGCACATCAAAAGGGTCGCTATATACTACTTTAGCTTGCTTTACATCTTTGGAGGGGGAAATGGATTAATTTTTCCCATTTTGTTGTTTTATATTTTTTTATAATTTTACTCATTAACTTACTTTGAAGTATTTGCACTTGCACTCAAACTTGTTGACACATTTTCCGAAACCAGCAGCAGCAATCAGCAGTCAATAGCAAATCAGTAAAGACAACAATTTGTTGCTTTTCCACTTTAAAACAGGATTGTTGTTGATGGTTTATTTATTTGTTTGGACAGAAGTAAACAGTGAATGTAAATATTAAAAGGCGTTTAATATTGAACACGTTTTGTTTTAATTTGTTTGTAATATTTTCCTTCTAGAACCGTATATCAGTAAGAAAATTTCTAACTTTTTAAAAATCGAAATGCAGCAGTGGACAACGATTATTGCACTAAACACTGTTTTCTTTTCTAGCCGCTGTAAAGGGATTCTAAAATTAAATATTTATTCAGGGAAAAACTACAAGATATTGCAACACGTTTAAAAACTTGCACACATTCATTATTATAAAGCAATAATTAGGTCATAGTTTCTTAAGTAAACAACCAATAATCAACAAACAACTCTTAACAATTTCTATTTTCTTATTTTGTGTTAACTAAAATTTTCTTCACATTTTTTTCTTTTGCTATTTAATCACTTTTCCCAAACCAAATCCGTGTTCTCTTTAAGCTGTTCCGTTTGTAACTGTTTTGTACCGCCAAACATCTGTGTGAAACTAGCTTGTAAAAAAAATCAAACCCTCATTTACAAAATGATATAAGCAAAGTTTAGCTTGCAACTCATACACGTTCGTTGGCAACTTGTATTGTCTGTCTGTTTGTTTGTGGCTTTTGGCGGTATTTCTTAATCGCCAGCTAATGGCAAAGCACGTTTTTGCCGACGTTTGTTTGTTTTTTTTAGACTGTGTGTTAAATGTTATTCAAGCATGCTTCTGTACGCTTTTTTATTTGTACCCTACCACGGTGGGGGTAAACTTTGTTTCACAGTACCAGCTAAAGGTTTTAAAAAACCAACATTTTTTTTAAATTTTTTAAAACTTTTTGGAATAAAAAATTATAGGCCTGAGAGAGGCCACTAAATTTATGACAGATTTAACTGGGCTTTGTCAAATACTACAGACTTTGTTAATAATTTTTCTTATGGAAAATCCGAAGACTTAACTAACCTATATCCTAGAGTTAACACAGAAGTATTCCTTGATAAAGAAAAAAAGCTCAAATAAGAAAATCGCCAGTTTCACAAAAAAAACGCTCTTTTCCAAAAACAGTCACTAAAGCCTGTTATACAGAAAAAAAATTCAATTTGTGAAGAAAACAAGTTAAAAAATCAAAATATAAAAAAATTATTAAGAGAAAAATCGCTAAATTAATTAAAAAATTTGTTTCAACAGAAAATATTACAAGTTAAAAAAGAAAAGAATAATGGATAGGGAAAAATTGAACTTCTTGAAAGTCTACAGATCAGTGTTACCACAGCCGACAGGTAGTAAAGAAAATGTAACGATGGTAGCTGAGAGTGTATGCGATGAACATAAACGATTAACGTTTCGATGCCGATCTCACAGCGCGACTTATCGTATGATACCAGTTGGCTTACAAGTCTTACAAAATTCAACCCTTAAGCATTAAAATTGATGGCGCTGCCGAATCGTTACCATTTCCATCTTTGGCTGGCACGGAACTAGCTTGCAAAACAAAAAATTGTCATATTTTTCGTTTGGAAAAACGTTTATTTTTCTTCGGTTGAGGGACGAGAAACATGCACTTTTCCTCAACCTTTTTCCGTGCATTGTCTTTGAGAAAACTGACTATTTGCAGCCCGTAACCTAGGCGGTATTTGGTTCCACTAAGAAGGCGCTATTTGCTATACAAACCATTAAAACATGGGTGCATTGTATGAATCGTCGCGACGGCTAGATCCGATGGCAGTACGTGAAATCCAAAGACTACATTAATAAGTCAGCTGAGATTGAAATCGTTGGCTTTTGTGAAATAGTGAAAAATACCTGGACAAAATTAAGATTTATTCTTTTTCTTCGAAGGAATCCCTTTTTGTTGTGCAGCTGTATTGATCATGCGAAAAGTGCAAAATCAATTTTGTCAATAATCGCCTACAATTAAGTCTTTTACTACGTCATTTTTTTAAATTTTGTTTTTCTAAATTGTTAGTGGACCTGTGCAGCAACGTGTTTGATTTGGCTTATTTTCTTATGTTTTTTATTTTGTTTTAAAGCAAAATTTACCAATAATTGTAATTTCTTGCACGACCACATTCCAGCTGGAAATTATGTGAATTTTTTCGCAAATTGCGTTAAGAGATTTTTTTTAAGAGGGGGCAACAAGTTTTGCAAGTCTGAGCTGTGAAAAATTTTAGTCGTTGCTAAATATTGATTTAGTTGGTTTTCTTTTATTTTTAACGGGTTAAAGCAGACCTAATTTCCTTTTACATAAAGATACCCTTGACCCAAAATGAAATAAATGCAACTGATTTGAACATGCATCGGTGGCAGGCAAGGTCTTTTATAAACCACCGGTTAAATGAGGCATTTTTAAAAATCTGCAGCTACCGGTTGTATTTGTGCCACAAAGTCTTTGTTATATAAGTCGGCAGCCAAACTCTTTACCAGTCAACTGTTAATCAAGTTTCGCTAACGGGAGGAGCAAAAGTGGCATCTTAATGTGAATTTTTGATAGAAATGTTAGAAATGATAATAAATTGGGCTGTGTATTTAAAGCTTTAAACATGATAAAGTGGAATCACCCGCTACTGCGTTGATGCATATTTCGCATTTCTTAGTACAAATGCCGCAGCGCACAGTGAATGCTAGTGGGTTTAAGGGCTCTATATACACTTCCTGAAGTTTCTACTTACTTCTCATTACTAACTTCTCATTTTGGGTATGAAATCAACCTTGTACTGTGTCAGGTTCAAAGAGACTGGCTATAGAGATATAAAATACAGTGCTGGAAAAATGTAACGACTCAGGGTAATATTGCTCACATTTGCAATAAATTGGGATTTAATATCATGGAACCTTTACGTTATAGCTCAAACGATCAATCCGAATTAATAATATAAGCAGTAATAAATTAAAAGTGCTTTCGTATTTTGGCGAAGATATAAGAAAAGTGTTACTAAATGTAGGTAAAATAACTTCCGTCATTGAGCAAAAACAACTGAAAAATGAACGCTACTCTTATTTACACATGTGTTTATCAATAACAACATGTGTGCAAGTTTGTATTTTTTTAAAGAAAATATTGCCCGAAATGTGTTTAGATTTATTTCAGTAGTTTGAATTCTAAAATTTAGGCTGTTCTTTAGTAATCTTCACCAAGTTGACATACCCTCTTATTCCTAAACATCACAGATACAAAGTTAAGTCCAAACAAGTTAAAAATTTAATATAATTTTTGTGATGTCAAGGAAATTCGACAGATATTAAAAACAATTTAAATGGATTGAAAATCTCGCTTTTTTTGTTGCTTGAAAAGCTGTCAAAATTATTTAATTGACGACATAAAAAAGAAACATACAAATCGAAGTTGTGGGCGTTAATTGAAAATTATGCAAACGAAAGAAGAAAAACTTAAATAAAAAAACTTTACGTCAAAACAAAAGTCGTTTTGTTTCTTTTTATTGTTATTATTATTAATGTATGGGGGGATATCGAAGCAGACCACTTACTTTCTTGGTCCCTTTTCGACCACCATTTCGCTCCTCAAATTGATTTCAGGGAACCGATCCGTAATCACAACCACCTTACTTTCAATTGAGTCTCGTGCTAGCTTTAGCCTTTACTCTTGACTAAAGTGATTTCAGACTGTCGACTGGTAACTGTCGACACTCTTCCTCATCACGCAGTCTTTTGTAGTTGCTAGCATTTGTCTAAGGCTTTGTTCCCCCATGGTATTCACATCTGCCAAGTGTCTACCCGTGGTCTTAAGCCTTATGCTAGCCAGTGCTGGACATTCACACACAATGTGCGCTACCGTCTCAGCCTCTTCCAGGCATAGTCTGCAAGTATCATCTTCTACGACTTTCATCTTAGCCAGATGGTACTTGCAGTTTCCATGTCCTGTCACTAACGCAGTGATCCAGCTTAAAGTAGCCCTATTATATCCGAGTACCTTGCTGGCCTTCCTGCCGAGGGGCCCTTTGAGCACCATTCTGTCTACATGTGGTATTCTCCCTCCACCTATTCAGGTGTAATGAGTTTACCCATTGAAGAACTTTAGCTCGCACTAGGCTATCCTCAGAGCAACCCTAGGTTCTGGTCCACAGAAATCCACATCAGATCCCATTTTTGCTAGTTCGTCTGCTGCTTCATTCCCAGCTGTGCCTATGTGTCCCTTAACCCACATCAACGTCACCTCATTCACGAGGCACATCTGTTCAGTTTCAGAACACATTCCAGCACCAGTTTGGAATATACGTTCACTTGCCTCATGCGTTTTATAACTGACTGATTGTCAAGTGCAATGAGAACCCTTTTCCCATGCACTCGGCTTTCAAGCAAGTGATCCAACGCATGCAGCAACCCAAGCAGTTCTGCCTGGTAAACTGATACGTACCTAACCAAAAATTTTGTTTCTTTTAATCGTTAATTGAAAATATTTCTGAAAGCAATTCACTTTGGAAGAAATTCGGGGATTTTATTATCTTGCTGAGTCGATTGTGGGACTTGACGTCTTTACAAGCCTTAGCTATGCCATATGCAACATACGACCGAAACCCCTAAAAGTCGCCTATTGCTATACCGTAGCTCCAGCCTTCTACACAATAATATAAATACAAAAAATCGCTTCTATTTCACACAAAAGTTGCTTAACTTAATTTTAGCATCTGCTCGTGTCTATGAGATGAACTAGTCGAATATTCTTCCATAGAAAACTGGTAGAATTTTTTTCTGTAGAAAACTGATAGAATATTTTTTTTATAGAAAGCAGGTCGAATTTGTTTCTATAGAAAACTGATAGAATATTTTTTTTATAGAAAACAGGTTGAATATTTTTCTATAGAAAACATTTCAATTATTTTTTATAGAAAATTGGCGATATATATTTTTTTTATAAATAACTAGGCGAATATTATTCTGTCGTAATTGTATTAAAAATATAAATTCTTTATTAAAGGTAGCAGAGCAAGGTTTACAAATTATATGCTTCTAGAATGGCCGTCAAATTGCAAGAGGCCAGCCAAAAACGGAAATGATAAGGGTTGACCTTTGAATCCAAAAAAAACGTGATGACAAAAATTGACATTTAGCAAACTCCAGATAATGTCAAGTTATCGTGAATGAATGTAATCATATTAGTGTTTTATAAGAAAGCGCTTAATTCAATATTTTTCTATAGAAAACAGGTCGAATATGTCTATTTAAAAACATTTCAAATAGGCAACTTTTTCATAGAAAACTGCACGAATTTGGTTTCGTGAAAACTGGTAGAAGAACTTTTATCTATAGAAAATTGGTCGAATATTTTTCTATAGAAAACATCTCGAATAGTTTTCAATACAAATCTGGTCGATAATTTTTTAGAAAAACTGGCCAAACAGTTTTCTATAAACAACTGATCGAGCATTGGTCCATAGGAAACTGATCGAATATTTTATTAAAAACTGGTCAATCTTTTCTCTATAGAAAACTGGACAATCTTTTCTCTATAGAAAACTGGCCAATCTTTGCTCTACAGAAAACTGGTCGAACTTTGTTCTATATTAGACGGGTCGAATATTTTCCCAAGGGCAACTGGTCTAATATTTTGCTAAAAATAACTGGTCATATATTTTTTTGTAGAAAATCGGTCGAATATTTTTCTAAAAAAAACTGGTCCAACATTTTTATATAAAAACTGACAAAACATTTTCTATAAAAAATCAATAAATCTACGTACTTAATTTTTAAATTTCTATAAGTTTGTGAAAAGAAAACCATCTTTTTTTAGCTTGTCTTTCCATTTCAGCGTTGGCTGTTGCCTTTAAGTACCAAAACATTAATTTTATTACAGTTTTTCTCTTATTAAGTCATCACATTTCCACAAAATTAAAGATATAGTTTGTTTGACTTGAATTAGCAGCACGAATATTCAGTATCTAGTTTTGTTACGTTGCAACGTAACCATTCATTGTATGTGTTTTGCTCGTTATTATTTTTTTTTTTTTTGTAACAAAATCAAATATTTAGCTGATGCTAACAAAGGTAAAGAAAGAGTACTTCACAACAATGTTTACATGCCAGCCGTTACAAAACATGTCATCTTATGTAACGTCTTCATAAAAGATTTTTAAATTCATAGCAATGAAAGAGAAAAACTGAAATGATAGAAATATTCACACACTTTACAATTAAAATAAACTGCAACAAAGTGAACATTAAGAAAACCAAATAAAGATGTAACCAACTCTGATAAAAATCTAACAATAAAATACAAAGTTGCTTCCACAAGCTTGGGGAATTGTAAGGAAATTTCTTTCAGATTTTTTTTTTTCATTTTTTTAATTCAAAATGAAAATGATGAAAATTTTATGGACATGTATTTTGAGTTATTTAACCAAAAGAAGTATTTAAATATTTTATTTGGCTGTAAACCATTATAGTTATTAGTTTAAATTAGTAAATTCAATAGGACAGAGTTTTATGTTGGATGACATGAGAAAGAAATTCGTTTAAGAGCTAAAGTTTGTCTATCAAGGAGATGTCAAAGATTGCCTCAGGGGTTTTCACGGGAAGAAGATACTGAAAATAAAATGCATTTTTACAAAAGTATAAGTATGATTCATTTTCAGGTGCTTTTTACATTTCTTTATTAAAGATTTTTTTTTTCCAAAGAACTTCGTAACTGCGTTGAACATGGTCTGTTCCAGAAATTCAATTTTCGGTGGCGCTTTTGAACATTATGAATACATTTGGTAACTAACTTACGCAAGTTGTGGTGTATGATACTGCCACAAAATATTTCTCGCAATAAAGTCATGCTCTCAAGAGTTGTGTGGCAAGTTGCGCCATTTTGAGATTACAGGCCGTAATTTCAGGCAGCAATTCATATGTCACGACAGCACGATTTCGGACACTTGTCATTGGTATGCTAAGACCCCTTTTGTCTTTGAATAAATTTAGCCCAGTGATTTCACTTCACGCTAAAGATCTTCTAACCATGATTTAAAATAGATAAAGTGCCAATTCCTCTTTGAGTTATTTTTCATTTAAGGCTGGCTAAGTTTAGGTTGAGAAGAGCAGCAATTTCATTAGTCTCATGGCTTAAGAGCTTTTGAATGGTTTCTGGAACTCTGTGCCCTGACAATATTCAAGTCGATGCTTCTGAGATGACCAACCATGAAATATTGGGTTCTTATTTGTGAAAAAGCTGGGCAGTGCTACAGAAAGTGCTCTATCGTTTATGACTCCTCAAATTAGATGCGCTTGCAAGCTTGAATGTTTGGACTCTTAATTTAAAAGACGGCAAGTTTGTTATATTCAATTTAAAAGCGAACCTCAGAGCTGAGCAAGGTGTTTTTTGGAAAACTTGAATCTTACTTAAATATTTAAAGAGCACAAATCCTACCATAGTGGCGACAAACAAGTTTAATTTGCTCTCAATTTAAGATCCTTACACAAAATGCGCCAAATTATGGCATACGATCGAATTGAATCTTCACGATCATCACGTACATATTCGGCGTTTTCCGCACTGCTTCGATAGCTTCCTACGAGCGACTCGTTATGGGACGGCCAATTGGTTCAGTTCTAAGCTACCAGATGCCAAATTTAATTTTTAGGTTGGCCACACATTATGACACAAATGTGCGCAAGTTTAGAAATGGCGTTTATTTTGGGACGTCATTTGGCTTTCGCAGATTAATTTCTAATACAAAAATTTTTCTTAGAAAATAGTCGTTTTAAGTAAAACGATTTAAATTATTTAATAAAAGATTTTAAAACAATTAATTTCGTAAATTACTTTTTACTTACGCTGTATTTTTTTTATCATATTTCTCTCAGCTGCTAATAAATTATTTCTAAAATTTGTTTGGTTGTTGCAATAAAAAAAACCCCACAAAAACTCACTTGTGAAATTTCAGTGGTCATAAAATAAATCCCATCTTTTTGTTGTCTTTTATATTGATGAGGATTTGCCAATTGCATTTACATGTGCATGCTAACTTGGCCTAATCTTTGAAATCTTTTATAAAATTTAACCATAAACATGCAGTAATTGAAATGGCTGTTTACCTAAATATACGCCTCACCAGTAAAACATGCTCGAAGCGAACAACTCACAACATCTAACGTGCGACTGCGCACTAACCAAGTATCATGAACACGAGGAGTTAAAAAAAATAACGGGGATTTTAAAGATTTCCGCGCTGTGTTCTATTATGAGAAATTTGATATGCTCTATTTTGACTTATTTCTGCTTCCGAAGAACTCGAGGGGAGCGTTTTCGCCTCGTGAATTACATTAAAAAAAAAGCGAAAGAACCGTTTTGTGAAGGCCTGAACAGGACCCTCAAATGAATGGCTAAAGAGGGCTCTAAAGCCATGCCGTTTCGCCAGAATTGATAACATAACTAAAGCACAAAAGGAACTGAACGCTTTTCAAGGATCCGAAGGGGAGCCTGGAAGAATGATATATAGTCAACCGTAATAAAGCATAAAAGGAATTAACACTGTTCGTATGACTGAAGAGGACCCAGAAGGGATGATGTTTCACCACCTGGGCTGGAGAAGATCTTGGAAGAATGATGTTTCGCCAGACCTAATAATGTACAAAAGCAACTTAATACCTCTTGAATGCCCGAGGAACATTTGGAAAGGAAGATACGTTTTGACACCAGTAATTATATAAAAACTAAAGCGCAACAGTAACAACGCTTTCTGAAAGGCTGGAGTGGGCCCAGCAAGAACGAAATTTTGCCGACCTCTGTAAAGCATAAAAAGAACTTAATGCTTTTCGTATGACCCAGAAGGAAAGATGTTTCGCTACCATTATTGATATAAAAGCTAAGGCGCAAAAGGCACTAAACACTTTCTGAAGGATTGGGGAGGGTCCCGGAAAAACAAGGTTTCGCCAACATTAATAAGGCGCGAAAGGAACTTAACGCTTGTCGAATATCCGAAGAGGATCCAGAAGGGCCCATTAATAAAAAAAAAACTAAAACGCAAAAGAAGCTTAACTCTTCATGAGGAGCTGTTGAGAACCCTGAAAGAACAACGTTTTATCACCATAAAAAACTACAGGGCAAAATGGCCTTTATGCATTCCAAAGATCTGAGTAGTGCCTTGAAGGAATAATTATTTATGGCTTGTCGAACGTTGTTGTCTGAAGACAACAACGTTCCTTCACCGCAAATGAAAAAAAATCGCGCATTTCGCAGGGTTGGAAAGGGGCCTGTAATGACGACATTTCTATGCCATCATTGACATAAATCCTCAATCGCAAAAGGCATTCAATGCTTCACTTTATACGAGTACTTAATATCTGAATTGTTTTCAAATTTTAAATAATAATGTCTCTTCATTTTATTAACATCCCTCGTACATTCTGATGGCTTACTGCTTTTGCCTCATAGTAGGTTAACAAATACTCTTCGTATTGACTCCGACTGTGGCTTAAAGTACATTTATTTGTTAAAAATATTTAACGCACGTAGACCAAATTAAAGAAGAAACGGTATTTATTTATTATTTCATTTGTATTTAAACAAAGATGTTAATTTTGTTATTGTTGTCTTCTATTGGCAGTCAATTGCTGTTGCTCGGAAATGTGTCAAGGTTAGCGGGTTTGTACTGGCATGCAATTGCGTGACTACCGGTGTGATGTTGGCCCAGTGTTGTGGATATTTTGTTTTTATGTTTGACAGCATGTTGTAATCGGTTTCATCTTTAATTTTTCTAACCATTTGCTATACAGGCTCTGCTACTGAGACTTTGTTTATTTAACTGGCAAAAGGTTAACATCTTGTGAGCGATAAGGCTCATTTTTGATTGAAGGGTTAAGTTAGCAAGCAAAATTCTTGCATTTGGTCTGGTGGCAACCGATTATCGCGAGTTGGAATACATCAATTTGGTCAACATTTAGGTTCATAAAAGCGGCGCTACACACCATACAACACCTAAAACAAATAACCTATGGAGTGGTAAGCTTGTCGAGCAAATGATCTCACTTTAAACACCAACGAGTTTGCGATCTGACTCTTTTTATTTTATTTTTACAGGGTTCTATTGATATGTTCCTCTAACCCGTAAAATACGCCTTAATGGTTTTCGGTGCAATTTCACTTTTGTCCTCTTAATTCTGGGGCTTAGGGCAGGTTAATTTCAAGCGATGGCCTTGTCGTATTGTGGTTTCTTTAGATAGACCTGCGACTTTTCTATTTTCCACAAGAATAGGTCTAACTAGGCCACTAAGATCAGCCAGTTTCCATTGCATCTATCTTCAAATCGCTTTTGTTGTTTGCCAGCCACTTTAGGCAAATCGTAGCCTCCTTGTTGATGGCTATATTATCACAGCTTTCTAATGATGTCCGTCTATAATCTACTCGAATCAGCAACTTTCTCTTGGTACAAAGCCACTTTCTATAAATCTTGCTTGCTGACGCAACTGTTTATTAAGAGCCTCATCTCTATGACTAATTCAACTACTTCAAAACCTAGTTCACGAACATAAAGCGCTGTCTAGGTTGTTTTTCCTTTATCTCTTGGGATGAAGGTGGCTGTAATTCCCAAACATAATTCGCCAAGTTGTTGTTTTTACATTATGTAAGGGGACTTCGAAGCAGACCGCTTACTTTATGGGTCCCTTTCCGACCACCTTCTTTCTTCGAATTAATTTTAGGCAACCAATTTATAACTAGCAGCTACCTTACTTTCATTGAGTCCTTTGCGAACACTAGCCTTTATTCTTGACGGTAGTAATTACACTCTATCGACTGCTAACTGTCGGCCTTTTTTCTTGTCATTAAGATCACTGTAATTACTAGCGTTTGTCTAAGGCTTACGTCCCCGATGGCATTCACATTTAATATGTACCTGCCCTGAACCTAAGCCTTATGATAGCCAATTCAGGGCATTCACACACAATGTGGTCTATCATCGCAGCCTCTTGCTCAGGGGAATCTTTGGAGATTATCCCGTCTACCCCTTGCGATGTTTTTGTATCCATTTGTCCAGAATTCCTTTAGTAGCCAATACGCACCGGAGTTCCTACAAATATTAATCTTTCCACCTCTTGCAAGGCTTTATTGATACTCCTTACTTCGCATACCAGAGACCAAGCACCCTTCTGGGTGGCATATGTTGTTCCTCGATTTAGCCGTGACATGAACCTATTCCCACCCCCACCAAGGAAATATATAAGGCAGAACTTTTGTCAGTTATGGCAAGTCATACTTTTGTGCCTGCCAGCTGCCGGGCTGATCCGCTAACTTACTTTTTATAAAATGCCGATTTCTAGTAACCGGGTTGTCTTGCTCAATCGCACGATTAAGCGCCGGAGATTTTGGATTTCGTTGGCGTAAGCTTGTTGGCTGGCCTTTAACGGAACTGGTCGATTCAATTTGGTTACTAGAAGTTTAAAAATACACTGAAAAAAAATGTTGATTTAAAGAAAAATTCCGGTTGTTCAACAATTTCGTTCGTTAGTTTTCTCGAATTCATCGTTATTATAAGTTCCGTATTTTTCACCAAATTTTTCGTTTTCTCAATGAAATTATGTTTTGTGACGATATTTCCCTATATACTGACTTTCTGTTCATATTTATAAATTTTTTTTTATGAGACCCACTTAAACATATTTCGAGTTGACCAGTTGACGTTTTGTAAATATTATTTGGCGCTTAACTAACAGTTAAAAATTATGAGTTCATAAAGTTACTTATATATTCAAACATCAAATGTTAATGTTCATATGTAAAACAAAATAGACAATTAAATTGTTAAAATTACAGTTTCAGCTTTTAAAATAAACTTAATTTCAAACGACTATTGAACTTTGGGTGAACAAAAAAAAATTGACCATTAAGAGGCACAAATAGTGTAGTAATCGTCAAAAGCTAGCAGGCTATTGTAGGCTATTTTGGACGACAGGACATTTGTAAAATTCATTTGAATCCGTTGTCTGAAGGTCTATGCTTCTCTAAAGAAGACAAGCATGTCGGATCTTGTTTTTAGTTTATGAATTTCTCTTCGCCATTATAGATTCTTATAGGTAGGAAAGTTCATTCATCGATGTCTTTTTTTGTGGTTGTGGTTAAATTGCCACCAACTTTCAGAAAAAAACATGAAACAACAAAAATTATGTAAAACACAGGCGCGTAGTTAGGAGGTGGGGTGAAAAAAGGTAATTTCCCTCTCGGAGTCATCTAGATACTGGCCGCTACGTTTTCTTCATCACGGTACGCCCTGAATTCATGATAATTACAGATCTTACAAGGTATTTATAACTGAGTCGGAATTTCGACAATATTTTATAATAATTTCCCATACGTGCGGCAGGTGGGAAATGATGCATAAGGGCAAAAAAATGGGTAGCTCTAGCGGTGCTACAATTGGCATCTATGTTTAGCCAGTGCAATGGATATAAGCTCTAAGACGGGCATCGACGTAAAACTCTTGATTTAATTCTACACGTAGTGAGGAAAATATAACGTCTTTAATTTAGCGTGCAAACGCTAACGAAGAAGAAGCGGTTCTATGGATGAGCTCTTTTACTGAGATTGTCGTGTGCCAGAACGAAACGTAAGTTTTGTAAGGATTTGGGTTTTAAAACGGTGCAATAATTAAAAGTTACCGCTGGCCTCGAAGCCATTGCAAATTTTGAAGAAAATATACTGTGTTCGAACAGTTGTGTTTGGCGAGAGGACCCATTTCTAACTTAAAGTCTATACCAATCAGTCAATCAGAAATATCTCTTGGTGTATTTTATGACCAGTTGGAATCATTGGTCTATATTTCTTCAAAAATAAAAGTGGATATAAAATAATAAGTTGGACATATTATAGGACCATAATATCGAAAAATTTTCTGTTTAGAATTAAAACGCGTCGTCAGCTTCTAGGCATACAGGTTTCACACTCCGCAACCGAGTGCACTATCACAAGTTCTAACTTATACCGTGGTGGCGGCCGGAAACAGGTTTCTGCTAGAAGTCTGACTAAATAAGTCCAACGAACAGAAGTTATAAAAATGGTTAATATGCGGTGGATCAGTATACGGCAGGGATGCACGACCAAGAGGGACTCCGGTATTTGTAGGCCATTTACACTCTTCTGAGGAAGAAGCTGAGACAGTAGCTTGCATTGTGTGTGAATGTTCAGTACGGTCTAGCATAAGACTTGTTACAGATACTTGTTACATGTGAATGCCTGCGGTGAAGGGTGGGAAGGGAAGTGGGGAAGGGAGGAAGTGGGGAAGGGAGGAAGTGGGGAAGTGGGGAAGGGGGGAGGGAGGAAGGGGTGAATGGAGGAAGGGGGAAGGGAGGAAAAGGGGAAGGGTGGAAGGGGGGGGGGGGCTAAGCTTTAGACAAATGCTAGCATTTACAATAGACTCCGTGATGAGGAAGAAGGTCAGAAGGTCTACAGTTACCAGCCGACAGTCTGAAATCACTGCAGTCAAGAGTAAAGGCTAGTGCTAGCACGAGTCTCATTTAATGTACGTTGTAAACTCAAATTCAGTTGGCTGAAATCAATTCGCGAAAAGAAGGTGGTCGGAAAGGGACCTATAAAGTAAACGACCTGCTTTGATATCCCCCCTACATTAAGTTAATAATAAACTCCGTGATCTGCATGATATTTCGTTGCGACAAAAAGACTCATAGCCTATAACACCTTTAGACGTTTTCCCCTAGGGGCTACAGGAGAAGCTGCAATTGTGCAATTGGAAGCCAACCGTAATAGCATTATTTGCCAAATATTACTCGACTTTTCTTAAAACGTCATTGGAAGTGAAATTCCAAACTAGTACCATCCATTGGTTTAATATGTATGTATGATGGCTGGTATTTTTGATTAATAACAAAGAATATTCAAGAAGAGTAAAGTTTTTCTTTGTTCAAAAATGCACCTCCGACCGAAAAGTTCGTGACGGTGAAAGTAACTCCCTCACCTAGGTTCAAGCATTGTTTGTCGAATACACAAACGAATTTATCCACCAAATACTTTGTTAATAAATCATTAAACTCTTCCATAGAATTTCAACAAAGTTTTAAATTTAATGAGAGTTAAAAATATTTAAAAATTAAAATAAAAAGTCATGCTGAAACATTTTCAAATAATTTCTCAATCAAATTTTTATGAACTTTTTTCCTCTTTTTTCTTGTCGAAACTACAAAAACAACGTAATGAAGTGAAGTTAGAGTGATTTGTTTATATTTTTACAACAACAGATTGCAATTATTACAAATATTTATTAACAAAATTTATAAACAAAAAATTAAAAATGTGTAAACCAAGTAGTTGTGGTATTTAAGGCAGTAACCCAGCAAACACAAAGTTAAAGGCTGAAACTGTAGTATTTTTCCTTGCTAGAAAGAGTAACTCATTCGAAAAGAGGGAAAGCGAATACAACTTCAAATTCCCACTTGCAGTAGTCGATGTATGAAATTCATTGAACTGAACCAAGAAGGATCTTCAGTTTCCTTCTTTTTGGGATTTTAAGATTTAAACGACTGTTGGGATAATGCTCTTCGTTGCTGGATGTGCTTTTTGACCCGTCCCCAGAGAAGAAACTTTATAGAGTGGACTTAGTTTACGATGCGTCTTCTCTCGATTTAAAGAGGGCAAAAATTGGGCTTATAAAAGGTGGCCCTCGTTATGGGTGAAATTATTAAATGTTAAAGTGCATGTCGTGAGTTTGAACATCTACCAATACCATTCTTTATATAATGGCGATTTTATATCGTGCTTGAATATGGAACACTGAGACGAATTTTCCTGAATTTGGCAAATTTTCCTGCTAAGGCTCTTCTGTAGATTGCTGTTAGAATCATTTGATAAAGCTGATTTAAGTAAGAAAAATCGAATAGAGTAACTTCATAAATTTTTAATAGTAAGTTCGCATTTGAAGGCAACCGACTTGGTTTGTTTTTGCAACATCAGAAGACGAAATTTCTTAGACAAGGAATGATGAAAATTCGTCTTAACTTTATACAGTATTTGATGGGATCTACAAACCTTGACTCGGCCCTTTATGATGAAACTAATGTTAAGCACTTAAGGAAAAATGTGCATTCTACTACTCCAGACATGTCTACTACTCTAGACATGTCGTGGCATGCCTTCTTGGCGATCCGGCCACCTTAATGTATTGCTATCCCGAGGCTTGCATGTAGCCTGAAACTAGAAGTAGAGAGGTTCGACCAGTAACTAAACGACTGGTACCACGGAAACACTTGTCCGCTCCTTTGGAAATGCATGTGGCGGCCGTGCCTTAGGCTCAGTAAACAAGTTATCAGAGGCAGCTTCAGGCAGAAATGCGACTAAAATTGCTAGGACCACTGTTCGTTGTTTCTGTTAATATTTCCTACCACTAAAAGCTTAAGCTGGATCCGCGCCTGGCCCTTAATGATAATGTCTGTCTAAATCTACTTGGCACCACTGAATTGGGAAATTATATTCTACACGCTGCAGCACGCTGTATTCACTAGAACATTGTTTCTTTCTAGAATGGATAGAAATATGGGGAAAGCTACAGGTGCCGCCGAGCATTCATAAGAAATGCCCAATTTTTATTAAAACAAAACAGTAACAATTTAATTGTGTTCCCAATTTAACGAAAAACATACAGTTTTGTCTTGACTTCAATTGGTCGAAAGCTTTGAAGTTCTTTGACACACCTCATATGGGTTTTCAAATGGATGGCCACTCTTAAAATACGGCTGTGGCATGATCATTTCACATTTTTTCATACTTTAAAATTCTTTTCTAGTGTCTTATACTTGACATTTTATTCGAAATAAACTTTAAATTAACAATCTTACCTCCCTTTCACAGTTTCAAGTGCTGTGGCCTTCATACTCGTGTGAGAGCGGTGTCGTATGAGAATAAGCTGAGAATAAATTTCACATTTTGAGAAAACTTTTTGGATCTTTTCGAATTTTTTACATTCGTGAACTGGAGTCATTTAAAATCGTGCTCAATACGACACCACCTAATCCGCATGTTTGCTGGGTATGCAATACCAAAACAAAAAGCAAACACCAGCTAGCAATCCATTCCTCCATTTACCTTTTCGCTTCGTTGTATGAAATTTTCAAACATTTTATTGCTCATGTATTTTTGGTAGTTGCTGCATAGTTTTGGCCAAAAAATTAACTTCAAGCCAAAAAGAAACCGTCTGTAATCCGATTAGTTATTTCAATTTAGTTGTGCTATTTATCACGTACTCTTGTTTCATTACTTGCTGAATTGTCTGAGGAAAAGGTGTAAATGATGGAATTTTTTCTCAATTAATTTCGTTCAAATTGTTTAAATTGGAAAGCTCAGGCAAATTTTAAGTGAAAACAATACCTGGTGTTTTTTGTTTCATCTGTTTCTAATTTATCGCCAGCATTCGAGTTTTGTTAACCCATATTTGTGTTTCAAGCGCTATTTATCATTGTCACACTTAAACGCAATTAATAAATTGCACAAAAAATTGGCAAGTTGAGAAGAGTGCCCAAGAAATAGTTTTTCTTTTGGGGCGAAACTGTTGTTCCTCATTTATAGATTAAGCAAGAGCTGGGATATAAACGGCATTTTGAGAAGTAAAACTTTGAACTGAAATAATGTTGGAAAATAATATAATTTTATATTAAATATGATTTCCGGCTGTGGGCTGTGGGCAGCTCGGCTGGCTCGGATATAGCGCATTCTGGATTATCAACTTTCGACGACTTTTTCAAGTATTCGGGGCCATGTCTCGACAGTGGTCCCCACAATGTTGTTTCTTAGAAAGATCTTAGTGGCCAAGTGATTGGACCGTTTCGAAAAAAACCGCGTTTGCAAAATTTTTGTTTAATTGTTGGAGCCGTTGTATGGCTTGTGGTGCCTTCCTGTTGGAAAATCATATTTTCAGTAAATGCCCCATCCAGTTGGGGCTCCATATAATTCATAATCATGGCTTTATATCATTTACCGTGGTTGGCAATGTTCTTGCACTACAGCAGCTGTTGCTTCTGTGTGACGTCTTTGCGGATGCGTGTTATCATTCAGAGTAGTTAGAGCGTTAGTCAATAATGATTTGCGTAATGTTAACAGAGTTGCCAGATCTGGCAATTGTATGAGAGTTTAAGCTTTGCCATACAATGGTATCTTTGTTACGTCACTTAAAGGATTGAAAGGAAAGTTCGTAAGTTAAAACGTCAAGGGGCTGAATATTTTCCACTTGTTTAGAAGTCAGTAGTTCGTAGAAGTACGCAAAAATATTTGGGATCTAAGAACTTAAATTTGTTATGTCCCAATTGAATACAGGCCGTTCTTTAAACACTTCGCTCTAATAACAGGATATTCTAGAAAGATTCCACATGCAATGAGAAAAAAAACCAGTGTAGGTCTCTTGATAAGTGAATTGCGACTACGTATCTCCTTCAATTTTGCAATATTTCTATTTCTGAAACTCTAGTCCTTGTTCATCGTATTCAAATATCACTGACACTAATCATAACGTAAAGTATTGCACTTCTTGTTGCATTGATCGGAAAAAAGTAGGCATTTTTCGCTGCCTAGCATGAATACAGTGGACCTCAAATTTTTTGGACACCTTAGGTATCTGGTTAATTTTTCAAACCCCTGGGCGTCGAAGAATCTTAACGCAGAATCGACGGCAGCTAATCTAAAGGTATTTACGCTTATGTGTTGGCATATTGAGAGAACTTCTTCTAATGAATTGAATGGTTATCTCAAAGAAAAGACCCCTTAGACCGCCTGCACCGCAGGTCCAAATGAGTCCACTTAATCGGTCTCCTTGTATTACCTAAATGAGAAGAAGAAAGTAAAGTAAAGAATATTAAAGCAAAGTAGAAAAGAGAGTGTAGATTCGAGGGCTAGTGGTTGGTATAGATAGTAGGGATTGAGTGGTCACTACATGTGTGCCTTTCGGAGAGGCTAGCAAAGGTCCGCCGCTTGAGATGAGAACAGTGACATACGATGTGAACTACTGCCTCTACTTCGCCCCCGTTGTGACAACTTTTACAGTCATAATTTGCAGGTAACTCCATTCTCTTGGAGTTATTGCCATATCCGCATTGGTTGGTAATTTATGAAACTATATCTCTTAATTGCTTCTTCCGAAATCTTAACAGATCTCGGGATCAAGCCCTGTACAAACTGGGCCCAATTTGTCTAGAGTTTACACATTTGGTTCCTCCCAACACCTGGTCTGAGCCATGTAGAGCATTAGGAATTTTCTTTTTGCAAAGGGTAATGCCACGGAATTGATTAATATGCGAAAACCGCAGCATTGCTCTTCTCTGAAGGACATGTTAATCCCCAATTCGCCTACGTCCCGTTGCTGTCGGTTAATTCACAGGATATTACGTTTCAAACTTGGCAGACAGGTTGTGCACCAATGGCTATAAATGAAATAAAAGATTCATTCTAAATTCAAAATTTTTAACCAAATTTTGGATTTAATTTTTTAACGTTTATTTTTTGAATCCGCCGGCGAAACTAATGAAGCTAGGCGCTCAGACAGTATTTCTACGGCCAATTACATTCAAGTAACTTATTGTCTTTAATAGGAAATAGTTGAATGTTCAACTAGCGATTTTTCCACTTTAATCAACGAACTTTACAGCAGCTAATTTTGCTTGAAATCTTGATTTCAATTTAATCTCCATCGGCAAGCCCAACCCAATATGATGCCTTTCTTTATTAATTCAGACGTAAAATCCTATTTCTAAAAACGTTCGCTTACAGTTTATTATAATTTTGATTATCTCGTTTAGTTCCCTGCTTGCCTTTCATGGGTATCCGCAAAATGTTTTACCACGTTTAAGCGCAAAAGCCAAATGTCAAATTAATTTTTCATGTAACGCTCAGTGATTAAGTTGCAAACAAGATCATTATTATTATGATTGAATGAAATGAATAATGTGATATGAAACCGATTAATAGTAGCAGATTAAAGAGTTTTTAAGTTTAGAAAGACAAGTTGAAATTAGTAATTTGATATTGAACTAAAATATGGCTTAACAAGACAGATTTGTTGCACAAACTTTTTGAGATCGCATAACACACATACTCGTCTAATTGTCTACTATTTTTTGGATTAGAAGTTTATCGAAGTCAAGAAAGCTGTAAATTGGTGGTGGAATTGTCAGATGACTAGGAGAGCAGTTGCAGCCTTCAGGACACAAAAAACAGTAAGTGACAAGAACCAGGCCATTCACGAGATAAAGTGTTAAGTACTTTTTTTAAAAGCGATGAGCCGTATTGCGAAAATTAACTTTGGATGTACAAGTAATTCACAATGAAATGAAAGAAAATTGAAAAGCACGAGACCAACTAGATCATAGATAGTAGTGAAGAAAATATGTGGGTGGTAGCCGAGAGTTCACATGATGACTGATGCGACACAAAACGCTGCAGATGTGTTCTTGATTAGTATGAGTAATAGCCCGTCGGTCCAAACTTACAGTGCTCTAAACGCTAGCGCTCCTACATGCAACAGGCTGCACAAGTCTGAGTACTAATTTGAGAAGATGCATTTAGGCTTGACCTTCGCCTTGGTGAGAAGCGAAGCCTATCTCAAACTCCCACCGATTTATGGGTCACGGCACTGAGTTCCAATAGAACTCCATATGGAGCTCACGCTCTACCCGCGATTTCGATTTATACCAGAACCGTCACAAAAGGGCCGTACCATAATCAAGCTAGAAACGTGATTCCAGAGGCTCTTGACACCCGTGGTACCAAAATTAAGATTAATGCTTACGTCAATAAGCAACATTTTGAGATTTGTAATAAAGGACAACCCGAGTATTTTCAAGGTCTGTTCTTCCACTTAGTCGTACCTACGTGTTTTGGGGCTTATGGGCAAAGGAAATCAATGAATAATTTTTCTACAAACATCGAGTATATCCTGTAGCATAAAAGTAAATGAGGACCGTTAAAGCGCCGAATACTTGATGCGTGAAATTGGTCTAGACAGCATTTGGCTTCAGAAAGACGCAATTAGCTACTACACAGCGCCTTTATTTCCTAAAAGAATGAAATTGGTTTACAGTTGATTTAACGTTACCGATCTTTTGAGGCCACGTTAAGTCTAAAGTGAATTAGCCAGCTACGGTTGTAGAATTGAAAGTCAACGGAGAAGACTGTCTGATATTATACGAAAACAAGGGGTCACAGTTAAAAGCATACCCGGTGCTCAGTTAGCAGACACAAAGGTATGAGAAATTGGTGGACGGGTCAGTCTCCAAAGATACTCCTGAGGAGAAGGCTGATGGTAGCACATTGCGTGTAAATGTCTAGCACTAGATAGCATAAGGCTTAGGACGCCGGGCAGATACTTGTGAATTCCATAGAGAACCTAAGCATTCGACAAATACTAGAAAATTCAAGAGACTCCGTGATGAGGAAGAAGGCCGACAGTCCGCATTTGTGAATCATTACAGTCAAGAGTAAAGGCGAGTGTTAATTCGAGACTCAATTCTTCCACTAATTCGTCGCCTTTATCTTACTCTGACCGGTCATCCAGTGCAAGGAAACCTTAATACAACTTGCCAGTTTCATGAGCGTGTCAAGATACTTCAAGCCAAGCCTGGTTGGATGTTACATGGAATTTCTCACGTAATTCGTCAAAAATTTGAACTTCGGTATGGATCAGATTATTTGCATTACCGCCAATTTTTTTAACGAAATATCTTCTAAGAATTAAATGATTTGTTTAATAATAAAGATTATTGTTTTTTGTTTGTATTCTTGTAAAAAGCAACTCCCCCAGTATTGACCCAATGAGCTCTTCTTTCTCTTTCTTATAGATCAAAAAAATAAGTCTTAGTGCCTACGCAAAATTATGTTTAGTTGTTCTTAATTTCGGTTTATTCAACTCATGGTGGGTAAATTATACTCACCATAGTCGAGCACACCTATCACACGGGCTGGTCATTATTATTATTTATAGGATTTTATTATTAGCTAATAATCGAATGATACAAATATTCATATTTCTTTTCACTTCTTATCTTTTCAGGTAATGAATAGACAACGAATTTGAAATAAATGTTTTGCGGTTGGTGAGAAAATTTTATTTAAAAAAAATACACATTTAATTTAAACAAAACACAACCATATGCATTTAATTTGAATGTGTTAATTAAAATTCAATGGCCCATTGTGTTACACTACTAACGACCCTAAAAGTGGCAGACTGTCTTATTTCTTAAATAACCACAACAACAACAATTTTTTAGCCTGAAACATTTTATTTTATGCAATGAAAGTGGGTGAACCCTAAAAGCAAATGATAACAATAACAACGGCTTAAACAAAGATATAATAACAAGTGTCTACCGCTACTGTCACATGTCAAAGTGACATTTTAATGACATGTAAACATACTTTACACACACATAAAAAATGACATTTATTAATTAAAAATCAAAATAAATTATGATAGGGAATGACAGCCATAACATTTTTTTTAATTAAATGGAATTTTATAGGGTGGTTTTTTCTAAGTGAAAAGTCTCAATGGGTCAATTGAGAGAATGCTTGCGTTTATTTATTAAAACAAGATTCCCAATATGATTTCAGTTAATCTTTTTTGACAGATTTTGAACTAATTCCACGAACGAACTGTTATATTTTCGACCTCTTTGTAAGCAAATGATGTCGTTAAAACATGTTATAACATGTTAAGAGGTTTAAATGAATCGTCAAGGCTTAAGTCCTAAATTTTGTGTGTATTCCATTCAATTCCATTAATAAATAATGACCCTGCCTAATTAAGCCTAAATAAATAAAGAGCTTTAACGATCTATTCAACAATATACACATGTTATTAGCTGTTATTTAATTTCATGAATAGAAATGATATCTTTTTAATGATTTCATATTTATGTGTCCACAAAAAGCCTTAATGTGGTGAAAGATTATGCAAGAGTCTCTTGAATTTATTATAATTAATTTTCTGGTAAAATAAAAGATTATAGACTCAACACAATTTAACATATTGTCAATATTATAATGCACAGTGGGTCAGACACTGCAAATAATTGGGCCGAATGTCAAACAAACTTACGTGAACATAGCAGAAGAGTGTTTAGGGAAACCAAATCATATGAAAACAATTAAGACAGCTGTATTCGACTGCTCAAAAGTATAAACAACTAAATTTATACTACAAATTTCTCCTGGTGATTTGTTTTTCCCTATTTACGGCTCTTTTAATATGTGTTTCTTTTCTGAATGGTTATCAATTTTTGATAAATACTGGATTGTTAGTAAAATTTCCAAAATTTCATAAAATCTTAAGATTTCGGTGCAATTTCAGCCTTTGGGTAAATTTTTTTCTTAAAATTCAAAATACTATGTTGAAATTTCATTTCGCTTACTTGTTTCTGTAAATTAAGTTTTTTGTATGTTATGGGTCTTTTGTTATTGTTAAAATTGCGACGTTTTTCGTAAAATATTGATTGCTAGAAAATTTTTGGCGAAACTTCTAAATTTTGATGAAATTAAAAGTTTAGCTTTGAAATGTAATAAATTTAGATTTTGAAATTAGTTTGTTTTATTTCAATTTACCGATTTTATAGAGAATTTTCGAAATTCTGGTGAACTTAAAACTTGGTCAAATTTTGAATTTTTCGCAATTTTTGAATACAGTTTTGGTTTTCGTAAAAGTTTGCGTTTTTGGAAAATTTTCTTATTGAGGTTATTTAAAAGTTTTAGACTATGGTTTGGTTTTGTGAAGGTTTTTTAAGTTCTTACGTTGTGTTAGTTAGATTTTCTGTAAAATATTAGATTTTCGCGAAAAATGACACTGAAGATGGGACATAGCCAAAACCGGTTTGTCACCCAACCCAACTTGAAAAGGGATGGTGTAAATATAACAATTTTTTTTATATAATTGTGCAACACATATTCTATTTTGACGGTTTCGGCTTTTAGGAAAAATTGCAAAATGTTGGTGAAATTAAATAATTTTTGTGGTGAAACCACAAAATTTGGTGAATTTAAATTTTTGTAATATATTTTGTTAAAATTTCGTTCTTTTAAAAATAATGATTTTTTAACAATTAAATTTTATTTATTCCAGTTTTTCGATTTAAGGGTGAATTTTTAATATCTACAAACAAAGTCCAATTTTGTATTTTTCGTAATTTTTGCTGAAATTTCTTCTTTTATTTTTGCAATTTAAAAAGTTTTTAACTATAGTTTCCCAATTTTGTGTTGAATTTGAAAATTTTGGTGAATCCCCAAATTAGGGAAAATTTGGGTTTTTTTTATATTTCGGATTAATTAAGATTTTTGATACAATTATTATGATTTTTAATTACTTTGGTGAAATTAAAATTTTTTAGTGAATTTATTTTTTTTAATTTCCCAAATTGTGCTAAAATTTGTTTCGTTTTTTATACATTTTTTTAACATCGATTTTGTTAAAATTTTATCCTTCTTCACAAAATTACAAAATTTTGGTGAATTTGAAATTTGTGCGGTGAAATTTTAAAATTAGGAGAATTTTGGTTTTATAGTATTTTTTTAGGCTTAATTTTGCGTAAAAAACTGTTATCTATAACTGGAAATTCCTCAACATTTTTAACAAAATAATTGTTTCGAAAAGAAATAGAATACATCTATTTATAGAGTATATTTATATGAGTAAACATCTGTCTCCAAAATATGTGGGAGAATAAGAAAATACTTATGTAAACAAAATCCAACAGATCGCATAAAAGTGCAGAAAAAATTTTTTAAATTAGTTTCGATGCTGGTAAAATGCTTTTCGGAATAACTTTAAACTCTAAAAGGTTTCTGGATCATCTTTTTAATTGTTAACTCTCACTTTGGAAATTGAGAATAAATTTTCTAAGATATTTTTGTTGCTAAAGTCTTTCGAATTCTAAAGGCCGCAATTGTTATTCGAAGGCACCTCTTTACAGGGGCAGCAATATGAAATCTCAAGTTTATTAAAAGTAGTTTTTGCTTCATCTGCGCAAAAAAATCGATAGATATTTCTTTATTACTCTAAGAAAACATATTTTATATGTGAAATCGAATAAAGAACAACAAAAATGGCATTAAATAATTTTCTGTATCAGAGGTGCTTTACTCTGAGAACCGTAAAGGCTGTTTGTGGTGTGCCGCTATCGCAACTCTGCTATGCCCGTATAAATTTTAATTTTAAGAAAACGATTTCAAACCCAATAATTTTTACTCTTTCTACCCCACTGTGTAAGGTTACATTTTGTTTCTTGTCTCATATTATAGTATGTATTGCATGTGAGCGCAAGTTTCTTCGTTCCAATTTAATAGACTTGTAATTTAATTAAAATGAATTGTTTATATTATATTGCCATCGCTTACAATTTGATGTCGGATTTTCGTTTCTCTTTTCTTTTTAAGATAATTCAGGTGCATACGTTTAGGCGCTTCTGTAATAACTTTAACTACTTTACAAATGGGTCTGTGATTTCTATGGCACACAAAATGTAAAATAAATAACGCAACCCGAAGAAAACATTTTTTTTTTTTACTTTTTTCCAAATACGAGTAGTTCAGAATTTTTTAAAGAAAACTTAAATGCCACCTCCATCGAGAGAACTGAACTGAGACAGAACTTGTCACGTTCATTGAGCATAGGGCACGGTTCGTGATATAAGACTTTGCAGGAAAGAAACCAGTCAACACGGCGCCAGTCACCTCAGTAAAATTTCATATGATTAGAAAACTGATATATTTTTTGATACCTTGTAATAGGTCATTGTATAGACGCAACGAATCTGGTCCAATGTCGGTTACTAAGACAATCGTCAGTTATAATTTATGTATACAATATATGTATGAAGACATATGTACTTAAAAAAATTTGATTACCTAAGTTTAATAGTATTGTACTGTTTACACAGGTCACGAAACGTCACTTTTTAGCAAATGCGTCTAGACCACTTGACATAAAGTTTCCACAAGGCTAGTAATTATTTTATGCAAGTTATAGTTAAGTTTTTCATAAGCTCTTCGCATAGAAAATTTACGTGACGTTAATTTTCTCGTCTACAGTTTTAACAGGAAATGTGACGGCAAAAAGAAGAACTTTGTATTGAATATTTAACTCTAGTAGCCTACAAACAATCTTATGTATTCAAAATTTTGCGTAAATTTAAAGTCCAACTTTTTAATATCACAATAACACGTCAGCGAGAGTATAACAAACAAAAGACAGAGAAGAAAATCAAAGTAGCGATCATCATATGCTTGAATACTCGTAGAGTATAATTACGGGTGATCATGTTTTCATGAGAGTTATTTCAAGCTATCGTGCATGAACGTGAGTTAAAAAAATTCATGCGTCATTGGAGTGTTGTTGGTATCCATTTGATATTTTTTGCAAAACAATTAGAAACTTATTATTGGCAGCAAGTTTATATAAAATATTTGGATAAGTTTTATTAGTTAACATGATCTATCTTCTATATATTTAATATGCAAGCCGATTTTCTGATATACCTTTTATGCCCACATTATACACCCTATTTAAAACAAAAAGTATATAATTTCTTTTTTATTAGAATCGGTTTAAAATTTTAGGAGGTTTAAGGATTTAAGGTGGCTATGAAAGACAGCACGAGTCATGCACAAGTTGAAAAATAATGCCTTAGTGGGTATGTGTCTCGAATGGTTGTGGGCGTAGCTAAGTCGGACACAAAAGGTTTATGTTAATGTTGTAATCGTTTTTATTTATTTCGTTAATTCGAGCGATCGAATTTTGTCTCAGGTGGATGTTACTTCAAAGGAACTAGAACCTGCCAAATCCTATTAATCTGTTACTCCTGATAACAGTATGTCGCTCCTATGAACGTATGCCAAAGTCTGATCTAGCTGTGCTGGCATGCATGCAGAAACACGTCTTGTTTAGTGTCTGCATTCACTAATTAATCAATTGTACACCTTAACTTAAAATTTATTCTGTGTAAAACAATTCAATATTTAAATATTTTACAGAGGGTCATTATTGCGCTTTAGAAGTCGCGATGTCAATATGAGTTTATCATACGATTGCTTGCAAGAACTCAGTGTCGCCTGATACCTTCGGGCATCAAACTCGACAGTGGGTCACGCTTACAAATCGCACAATATTTACGACAGTAACCGAGAGTGGAATGTTGTAGACCCTCGGAAGCGCCACCTATACTTTACATTCTCTTAATATCCATCTGCCTCTTTATCGAAGTTTCAAGAACCAAGTTTCACTGTGCAATGCTCGAATATTGAGAATTATATTTTAACAAAATAAATATTTTAAAAATCTATTATTTTTATTTATATTTAGAGCAAAGAGAACTAAACATTTAATAATTTCTTAAACTTAAGATAGAGAAATAAAACGAGAGAACGTACAAAAAAATCTAAACTTTTCAAACATAAATATTAAAATAAATAAGTCTCTCATTTCTTTTTATTTTACAAAATTATAAAAGACAAATAACAAAAACAGAATATTGACTAGTTAGTTTTAAATTTTTTCTTGTGGAAGCCTTTAATAGCCGCTAACGCAACATTGCATTTCGTCCTAGCCATGGTAGCGTACCGATCGTGCACCCCAATCTTCTTTAATCATATCGGAGGCTTTCTCGCCAATCATTATGACTGGAGCATTGGGATTACCATTAACAATGGTGGGCATAATGCTGGCATCCACCACACGTAAACCCGAAACACCATAAACTCTCAAACGGGAATCTACCACCGCCGTTGGATCCCAACTTGGACCCATTTTGCAGGTACCCGAAGGATGGTAAATGGTAAAAGTGAATTGTTTAAGACAGCAGGCCCAATAGGCATCACTGTTGAAATCTAAATGTCTACAGCCGGGTAAGGGAATGTTGTGAAGTCTGGATCCAAACCTCTGGAAGGCTTGGGTATTGGAAACATTTATGGCCAATTTGATGCCCTCTACCAAAACATCTATATCCTCTTGATGGGCAAAATAGTTGGGTATAATTTTTGGCTGTTGTTGTGGATTGCGGGAGTTTAGACGTATCCAACCCGTACTTTTGGGTCTTAGTAGTAAAGGCAATATGGACCAGGTTTCAGAATTTTGCAAAGGTTTATAGACTGTGTTGTAGAAACCATCTCTGAGATTTAAAATCTTACGTATCTGCTCCCCACCATCAGAGTTAATAGAACTAGGACAAAAATGAAACTGTATGTCTGGCCAATCCACTTTAGGATCTTGATATTTGCTGTTAAGGAAAGCCACTCCCTCCACCCCGGTGAAAGTCATAGGACCACGTTCTCTTAAAATGTACTCCATGGAAACGGGTATGGTTTGAAAACGATTGCGTGTGACTGTAAGAGGAGCATCGATTACGAATGTCAGACCACCCAAGCCGACATGATCTTGTAGATTATCGCCCACTGGTAGATCAGATATAACTGGAATACCAAATTCCTGCAAATGTTCGGAGGGTCCTATGCCCGATAGCATTAGTAGTTGTGGAGAGTTTAAGGCACCAGCTGCCGAAATAACTTCTCTGCGAACGAAGACTATGTTTTTGCGACCATTTTTTAAATACTCCACACCCGTAACACGTTTATTTTTATCTATTATAAAGCGTGTGGCCTGAGCATGAAGCACTACATCCAAATTTTTTCTTAAACGCACTGGTCTTATAAAAGCCTTACCGGTGCTGCATCTGGAACCTCTTCTCACCGTTGACTGGGTTATCATAAAGCCTGTCTGTAATTCACCATTGATATCACGGTTTTCATAACCCAGCTCCAAGCCGGCTTGCAGAAATGCTATAGACAAGGGAGTGCGCCAAGGAGATTCCTGAACAGTCAAATAGCCGCCAGTTTCGTGGTAGGGGGTTTTGGCTAAATAAGGATTGCGCACATCCTCGGATTTGAGAAAGTATTTCAAAACATCTTCATAACCCCAGCCGGGATTGCCTAAAGATTCCCAGTGATTGTAGTCGTTTTTAGAACCTCTTACATACACCATGGCATTGAGAACACTAGAGCCACCTAAAACTTTGCCGCGTGGCCAGAAACAGCGATCACCCTTCATGGCCTGGCAGTATTGTCGCGTAGCTGAGGGAGCAGTTTGATATTTCCAGTCCAAATCGGTGAGCTGTAGGTAACCTGCCAATGCGGGAACATCGGAAATTTCTGTTTCATCGCCACCAGCTTCGATTAACAAAACAGTCCAATTTTTCACTTCCGAGAGACGATTGGCCACAACCGCCCCCGCCGAACCACCACCAATAACTACAAAATCGTATTGTCGTTTTATCTGTAATAAAAAAAGCAAACAGCTTTAATAACGTTCGTGAAGAGATTAATTTTGATTTCGCAATACTTACTGCTTGAGGCTCTTGTACTTTATTTTCGGGATCCACATTTTGATAGCGATAATAATTCATGCCGATCGCCAGTAAGGGTATCATGCCGAGCAAAGATGTCATTGTAGCAAATGCCATTTTTCAGTAATTGTCAGATCCACGGATCGTCTTTAACTTTAGATTTTTGTTTGTTGAAACCGTTGGTTTCCGGTGCACTCGCCGACAAATTTACGTCGGCTAGTATCTTGGGTGTATAGTTACGTATACCTCCCGGCTTTGCCACTTTATATTGGGCCTTGGCCTTTTGATCCTCCTCTAAAATGTCTAGGTACGATTTTATATACAAATGATGATCCAAATAGTCCTTCTGTTTCTGCAGTGATTTATTGGATTTAATAGAAACCACCGAGGTGGTTCCACCGCTTGCTACAGAGGCCGTTGAGGAAAATCTGGTAGGTGTACAATGACACGATGAATAATAAATGCCACTATCTGTACTTTGCGAAGTCTTGCGCTGATATTTTCCCTTAATATCACCGTACAGTTCTTCAGTCGTTTCAAAGGTGCTCGATTGATAATCGGATGTGGTGGAATGACTGTCGAGGGATTTGCGCGAACCCAATTGCGTTTTGGCTATTTTGGCTTTTTCATAAGTTTGCTTGGCCAAATTATACTTTTGTCTTTGCCTATAAAATTCGTCGTCTGTAGAGGAGGCGTTCGAAATGCTGGAAGAGGTATAAATTAATTCCTTGTGTTGCTTGTAGCGGGCATTGGGTATAGAAAAGCCAGGTGAATTGTTGTGAAAATTAGATTTTAGAAAATTATGCTTATGCTTGTCTTGATGCTGGGGAAAGATCGGTTGCTGCTGCTGTTGTTGGGGAAAGGGTTGCTGTTGTCGCTTAGAAGTGTTGCATTTATTTTGTTGCGATATCTCTTGTCCCATATTTTAATTGATTGAAATAAGGGAAGCTGTAAACACAAACGTAAAATGTGTAAAAATTAGAATTTAAAATAAAGCGGAATATTTTTAAAAATGAATATAATTTTTTTTTTCAATTACAATATATTGAAAAGGTACGCTTAGAAAAAAATGTTTGCTGGTGCCTTTTGAAAAGCCCATTTGATATAAGGTACCTCATTAAAACGTAATCTCTTAAAATTGATACAAGGTACTTTCTTGTGAAGGCTTTGAAAAATTTTATTTATGAAAAATTTCCTTTTATAAAAGGATACACTTTCAAAAATAAAATTTTTGATAAAGGCGTTTTTTGAAATCGGCTTTTTAACAACTTTTTTTAGAATACTTTCTTAAAAGGAACTCTTTATGAATATAGTTCCTAAGAAGGGTACTTTTTTAAAAAAGTTTTTTTTATAAAAAGGTATTTTTGAAAAATGGCACTTTGTAAAGACCTAGTTTTTGACAGAAATACGTTACGAAAAAGTTGTTTTTGAAAAAGGTACTTTTTAAAAAATATTTTTTTAAAAAACATTCTATAAAAAAGGTTCTTTTTAAAGACAATTTGCACATTTAAAAATGTGGGTTGTAAAATGTACGTACAAAAAAAGTACTTTTCAATGGGTTGCTTTTTAAAATGATGCTTTAAAATGTAAAAGTACTTTTTACGAAATGTACTGTTTGAAAAGGGGTACTTTTTAGCGAACTTTAGTTTCTGATCAAATAGTTTTTTAAGTCCTTAATAACCTTACAAAAAGTACTTGTTGAAAAAGGTACTTTTTAAAAATGTAAAATTTATTTTCTTCAACTGTACATCTTTTTACTGTGAATTCTTAAAAAGGTCAGTTGAGAAAAGGTTATTTTTTGCACAGGGCTACTTTTCGAAAGCATTAAAAATCACTTTTTACTTTGGAAAATGTGATATTCAAAATGCTACTCTTGTTAAACGGGTGGTTTTAAGGAAGATATTTTTTGTAAAGGATGGATTTTAGCGATGGTATACATTGAGAATTTATTGTTTTTTGCACCAGAGAAAAAAAGTACCAACGTTTTAAAAATCCAAAATGAAAAATATCAAAATCGCTCAAATCAAATAATCTTTCACAATTTATAGCTAAAACCTGAAAACTCACAAACTCAACGATCCAAAAATGAACTAAATTAAGACACCCAACCGCTTGAAATGGGAAAACTTACAAAATATCGACAATTGCCAAAAAGCACAAAAAACACATTTCCGCTCCTTAATATGAATTCTTTCCAACGTTAAAACGCACTACACTTTTCTGTAGTGCACCTTTAACGCAAAAAACTACTGTTGTTTTACAACAGAACTTGATTTTAAATGACCGACCATATTGTTTTGTTTACCAAAAATGTTTGCTAGTTAAGAGCTGCAAGAGGACGGACGGCAGCCAAACGAATGGGTTTTATCTCATGGGTTGCTTAAAAGTTGCACTACATTTAAAAATGTCTCTGTGGATGCAGATCTGAAAAGCTATAATCTTATTTAACAAACTTGCCTACAAGTTTTACATTTAAGAAACAGTAATCAAAATAGGAAGGAAGGAAAGAAGGATGGAAAACAGTCGGTAAAAAGGAAACGAAACAAATATTTATGATCTGTAAAAGTCTTGGTAAGCATTAGTGGCAAAAAAAAAACAAGTGTTCATTTTATAATCAAACTGCGATTAAGTCTATAAATATATACGACAGTCTATAACAACATTTATGATTACAATTCAGTGTTTGCGGTAGGACCAGAGCAAAACAAAACAAAAGACTTAAGCAATAAACTTGTTTTTTCGCAAGCGAATTTTTCATTTTATTTCTTAAAAAAAAAAACAATTTAAAAACAAAAATGAGTATTAATTAACTGTCATGCTTTAACCAACAGCTAATATTAATTTTTATCTTAACAACCAAACAAATAGCGTATGCGGGATTTCAATGCAAATTATGTCAAACGTTGATGTATTTGATTTCAATTGATTCAAAAGCCATAACATGTAGATCTGCAACCATAATACGACTATTAATGATGAAATGTTTTAAAACATTTTATGGGCATGTTTTCCTTTAGCGACAGTGGGTTTTTTTATTTATTGTGTTCCAATAGCATTTCAAATACTCACAATATGCTGTAAGTTTTTGTCAGGCTCTAAATGGGGAAAACTATTTTATGCATTCAAGTTCATTGCTATTTCATATAATTTTATTTTCTTAGTCCAAATATGTAGCAAAGTTTTTCATTTGTAGGTGCTTTTCATGACATTTTCATTTATTACATGTCTTTATTTTAAGGAAACAACCAGCTTTGAGCAGCTTCAACTGCCGTTTTTGCTTGGTATGCCGTTTTTTATGAAAACTATTACATCCGTCCCCCGCATAAACTGTATTACTGTTTCCTTCCCACTTTTACGAATCTCGCGTATACGAAAAGCAATTAAGATTGGGCAAGACTTGTCATACACCTCCTGACCACTAGAGTTTGCCCCCCGAGGCGTGTCTTCTTGATGTATCTGGGGAGATGACGGAACTAGTTCGCGAGGCTTGTCTGAGTCTTGAAACTGTAAAAAGTTAGTACTTTCTAAATTTGACCAGTAACGATATAAACACTAGTACTATTGTCAACCAGTACGCAAGACACAGACTGAGTCTTCTTCGAGAGTACAGGTGGTTGGTGTGGTTTACACCCAAATCGTGCGAATATCTTGGTGCAATATGTGATATTGCATTGCAATGCAGGCTGTCTATAAAATACCCATCAAGTAACAATGTTCTTAAATTGCTACGTTGCGAGACTGGTGCCTACGTAAATCTGACCAATTGAGCAACATTACATCGTGTTTTGTAATGCAACAAAAAGTCCTTAATTGTGTATTTCGTTAGGTCCCACGACACTTGTTTTATTTTTGCTACCAAGTAGTATGAAATTACCAGGCCCCTAGGTCCATCTAGTGCCTTAATGAAAAAAGAATACGTTCAATATGTGCCACTAGCCATAAAGAGGTGGCATAGAAGCGCTTATTCCAGGTTAGTTAAGTAACCGACTTCCTTAGGAGAGTTACGTGGTTGAAATAATTAAAGCCCTAATCGCTGGCAGTGGCTACAAGCACTAGATGTTATGACTCAAGGCGTTATTAAATAGTATCAGCGCATTTCCTCAGCAGGAAGTCAGTTAGTACACCAGGCAACCGTGCGGGCCTCTATGTGCAGCAGGGTACACAGGTGTGATCGTGTTTGCTATCGCTGGCAAATGTCTTTGTTTCGAGCAGGCCGTAGGGACTGTCAGCCCTTTAATTTGCTCCTAACGAATTTTTTATTTATTCAATCCCAATCTAATTTTCGTTCTGATAGCTTTTCAAGACCGAATATTCAATGGCGGAAAGCCAGCCAACCATAAAATCACTAAAACATGCCGCCGTAGCAAAGGCAAATTTCACTCGTAAGTCGCCAGCATAAAATTAAGCTGGCGTCGCTCTCTGCTGCTATGTTATGGGACCGAAGTTTTAAAATCATATTAAAGGATTTTATAAAAACAACTTACAACTAACTTCAACAATTTGTGTTTCCATCCTGGTGGAAACCACAAAACAGACAACTGCTTCCGGGTACAAAGACAAACGTTTCTCAATTAAAACTATAGGTTGGGGTTTACATATGGTTTCAAATATCTTTATACTCGTAGTTCCTTTAACTCGTTGCTTTTTATCTTTATCTTCATTAAAATACGACATAAATTATTGCTTTATTTTTATTCACAGATCTTAAGTTAAGTTTTGCATGTCTGTTTTGTTTTTAAGACATAAATTTACATTTAAATTTTTACATCGTGTATGTGTCGGTAAAATACCACATTTTATTTCATTGTTGCACGCAATTACCGCATAGACTGGTGTTTGTTGAAAAGACAAGAAAACCCCAATATTGTTATGAATTAAGTTTCTTGTACATCTTCCGTGAGTTTGTTTGAAATTGTAAAATACACTCAAAGAAAAAATGTATAGAAAAGTATTAAGGTTATAAAATAAGGGGACTTGTAATGGTGACGCAAGAATACCGAGAGATTAAGTGTCATAAAATATGTTAAAAATTGCAGCATTTGTTTAAAGTTCACAAATTATACATTTCGAAATTGAGTTCGAAAATTAATTACCGAATTTTAATATGCTAGAATTTCGATTATGCTACAATAATTAATATTTTTACATTTCGTGCACATTTAAAAATTTTTTTGAATTTTGAATTACGAAGTTTCGAACTTTATTTCCCAATATGGACAGACAAAAAAGCAAATGCAAATGTTTTTTAGGTTGGAAAATACGAACTTAATTTCGAATTTCCACAATATAGGCACGCATGTGAAAAACGGCTGTAAAAATTTATTTAAAAACTTTAAACTCATTTTAATGTACTGAGAAGAGTATTTGAAATTATTAATAATTTAAACATATTTGAAATTCGAATTATTTGAATGTTTCGAACATAATTTCGAATTTTCGAACTTCAATGTTCGAGAGTTTTTCAGAATTTAGGTACAGATAGAAATTTTAAAGACAACATTATTTTAAGGTAGTGTTTTATGAAATTTTATAAGCGAGTTCGAAATTTTTGACATTTTGTTCGGTCTGAAATTACGAATTTAATTTAAAATTTTGGCATTTAAATTATCGATTGGCATTAATAACTGCGGATATTAATGAGAATATTTATAGTTATGAATTATTTTAGCATGTTCGAAATTTCGAACATAATTTCGAATTTTCGAAGTTGACTTAATTATTGAATTTGGATAGAGGCATTTATTCTATGGCTTAAATTTAATAAAATCTTAATCTTTATTAGAAGTTTAAGAACTTTTTACATTTTATTAGGTTTATAAATACGGATTCAATTTTTCGAAAATTCTCAGTAACTTAATTTTGTAACACGAATAGAATGATAAATTTAATTACTTCTAAATCAATTTTAAAATGAAAAGTTTCTAAATTTTCGAATATTTTAAGTTCATTTTCAACTTTCGAAAAATGTTGTTTCCCTTAATTTAGGCATTTTTAAGGCTTTAGCGCTTTATTTCGATTTCGGCGTTTTTTGTAAACCTTTTTAATTTTTGCGCTATACGCAACTTTTAATGTGTTCGATTCTTCCTCAAATTCAAGTATTTATTTATTTATTTTTAAATGTTACAATAGAATTACAAATTATATTGCAACTTAAATTACCGAGCATAGTAACAAAGACCTTCACTCGTTGTAGTGAAAATACCCAGAGTCTTAGGTGGGAATCGAACCCACAACCCCCAACTGATAGACTAACACACTACCAACTAGTCTACCGGGGCACCCTCAAATTCATGTAATTTATCGTGTTTCTGGCTTAGTTCAATCGCAAAGTTTGCCCTTTTCGGTCTTAACGCTTTTCTCGTACTTTAGAGCTTTTTTCTTTCAGTAAACTTGCAGCTTAACAATTTACCATTATAAGAAGTTTTCCAGCCAAATGCAGTTTAAAAACGAAGAGAAACTACAAAAAATTTTCTGCGTCTGTGTTTCTTTTGTATCAAATCGTTTGATTTAATTTCATATTTAAATTAAGACATTTAAAATTTCAAAACCCTCGCAGTTTTTTTTTCAATTTCCCATTGTTTGCGGTTAAAAGCGAAACACAGAGTTCATCAACTAAAACTTTTAACAAGAAAATGGAGCCATTTATTTGAAATTTATAGTGCAGTTTGTTAACAGGTTCGTTAACTTGAAACGTTGAAATCATTTGATTGTAATTTAAGAGCTGCAGTTATGGAAGAAAAAATAACTCGAATTATGGAAAATAAATTTGATGAATTTGTAAAATTTTTACGCAACAATATTTTGTCATTCACGTACCGTTTTTACAAAAACAAGAAAAACTGGAAAATGTTCAAAAATATTATCATTCCATTAATAATTTAATCAATATTCATTTGTAGCCACATAAAGTCTATAGTCACTATTTTGATTCCTATAGGGAAGCAAACCTTATGTTGTTTGGGGGTTCGGGAAGAAATAGAAACGAATTGTCTTTTGCCGTCTAGAAATTTCATAACGTAAAAATCCAATAGACCACGTCATTGAAAAATTATATCACAGTCCTAATATCTGAAGAAACAATCTAATCAAACCTCTCTCTTAGTTTACACAACTGCCTAAAAACAAAAAAAAAAAAACAAAAGGCTTCATTCTAATAATAAAATCGAAATCTGAAAGAATGCAATAAAAAACACCAGCAGAAACGAAATCGCTTAAATTGCAAAAAGGCATCAGAGTTGGAAAAGGGCCACTGAAATTGAAAAAAGTGCCAAACTCAAAAAAAGGCCAAGAAGCTCCAAAGTCAACGAAAGCAGCCAAGCTCAGGAGCAAGAAATAAAGTTGATAAAAATTCTTTTCAGCTGCCATCGAAATTTTCCAAACTGGGAATAGAACACGAAATGCAAAAAAGAAAATTGAAAATTTCAGAAAAGTTCCCAAAATAGAAATAAATTCATAAAAAAAAAGGAAATACGATAAACTTGTAGAAAAAGTGTTTTTAAGCTTTAATTTTCTTTTATTGAATCTTTCGAAAAAAAAATGTTATTCTGTAAAAAAAACGGCAAAGAGCACAAATACAAACTTTTGCTGGAGTTCAAAAAAAATGTCAAAAGGCAACAACTTGGGAAGGAAATGTTGATTAAAGCGGCAAAGTTATGGAAATCTCTTAAGAAGAAATTGCAAAAATTGTAACTAAAAAAGCAAGTAAAGAGCCTTCAATAAACTACTTAATAAGAACAGGACTCTGAAGCTTACAAAACAAGTAAGAGAATCCTAAATAAAGTAGACTTGGAAAAAACCCTCAAACTTGAAAAATCGGCAAAAAAAAATTTTTTAACTTTAATTTTATTTTGCTGAAAGTTTCTGCTACAAAAAAACTTTTCCTACAATTCATTCCTATATTGGAAAGTAAAAAAAAAGAACTTTCCAAGCTAGCAAGTTACCTAGAAATAGGATGGTATTGTACATATCAGGATTCTGGTTCTCATTTTGATCTCAGTACTTTTAATGGCCGAAATGTTTGGATAGGAACTTTGCCGTATTTTGACATTTATGCTTTTATGTGGATCTGATTCCCTTTTTCCAAGTAAATTTTGTTTGTAAATGTATGTGTGTATAAAAGTTTTTTTGTTTAACTTAAAGCTAACAGACTGTTGAGTTGTACCAAATTTCCGGTCTCCACCTATGATGGAAATGCTGCATACAAATGCGGGGCCAACTAGTCTCCTTAGTTGAAAAAAACTGCTCGTTGTCAGGTTTGTTTTTTTTTTGTTTACATATTAATTCTCTCCCAGAACTAGCTGTGTACCAGGGAAGTGCCCCATAATATGGACCAAAACATGCACTTATTACACCTTCATAGCTCGAGAAGCTTTTATGGTAAAACTTGGCATATGGGGTTACCTATACGTGGAGCTTTTATGTTTCAAGTTTCATTATATTATGATTAAAAGCAGTAAAGTTTCGTGTAAATATACACACTGTGTGCATTAGCCCTGAACTTGGCCTGGCACACTACCGTGCGCTTTAGTATAAGAACGGTCCTAGCATACTACCTTGAGTTACCCCTGCAAAGATTTTGCCATTTTGAGAAAACTTATCATTTGAGCTTACTTTACACGTTTTATCTAACAAATAGCTCTTCAGAAGCTTTCTGGAGTTTTCAGGAAGTACTCGAGTTATTTTCAAGAGTAGCTCATCATGCCAGACTCTATCAAACGCCTAGGATATGTCAAGACATAAAGCTGAATAGCACTGCGCTCAGGACCGGGTGATGTCTTATATCTATGTGTTTAATTGGCGATTTTAATGAAGACAGCTTAAATTTAATAGAATATGATAAAGCGACACTGTTCGCTAATCGCGATTTACGAAGTGCGATTTTCAAGCCTTAGCCTCAAACATTCAAAAAATAGCAAAAAGTCAATTAAATTGCAACTAATTTGATTAGAGTTATTACAGTCTTAATTAAAATCAAGTTCTTAATCCGCCAAAAGCGTTAAAATTTTCCAAGACAGCAAAAAAATACTAAAATCGCTATAAAAAAAAACTCAAAAATGTTGGCAAGAAAACAAACAAATGCGGAAGTTAAAGAAATCGAAAATTTTATAAAAACTCGTAGAATCGAGAAAAAATCGCTCTAACCGAATTCAAAGCCAAGATTTCGTAAAATCGCTTAATTTAGAAAAAGCCAGAAACTCCAAAGCAACAAACCGCCAATGATGGGCAATATAAGGCGCGGACAGAATTATTACTTCCATAAAAACGGAATCTATTTCATATTGAGACAAAAGGGCCAACTTTTCTTAAAATTTTGTGCTCATTTATGGCCTGTTTCTGTAACAGGTAGCGAGATAGCGAACGACTACCTCACAAAATTTATATGAACAACATTCTTCTTTTGTTGTTGACGTTTACAAAAATTTTCCACTCGAATCGCTCGCGTATGTTAGAGAGAGATGCCGATTATAATTTTTGCTTAAATCCTGCAGTCCTTCATTTGAGTATCATGCAGAGTCACTTAAAGCCAGTCACCGTCTAATGTTTGAGATAAATCTTAAAGTTTTTCTATTTAATTTCAAATGGTCATTAGTACACAGTCAGCGTGCCTTTAGACACACGTTGCTTAATCACCATAAAATAGTGCGGCCATTGTGCCAAAGACCCACTTTAAATGCAATCAGTTGTCACAGCTGATGTGAGCTAATGGTTTGGCAATTGTTTATACAAATGTTAGCCTGCAAAGCAGGTCTTTGGCACATTGGTGGCACATACAATATTTGACCTATTTGAAGCCTTAATTGCCAATTTTATATTCATGGCAAATAATCAAAAATAATTGTTTTTCATAGAAACCTGACACTCAAAACTTAATAGCAATAACAAAAATCATGAAACAAATTTTGAAATTGTGACGAAGTTAGGACATTTTTTTTAGGTTAAGTGACGTCAGATGGAAAAGAGGAAAATATTTCTTAATCCTATATCTCTGTTGGGCGCTCATTGGATATGAATCGAACGATATTTGAGTTTGTTCGTTAGAGGTTGTGGGAACTTCATGTTTCATCCAAAGTAACCCTTGAACTGCTGGATTCTTATGCAAAAGCTGGGCTGTGGCCTTGGCGTCCCCCCCTGCATGTCCTACATTTCTCGAAACCCGCTCGTTCTATTATGAATGGCACGTCAAAACACTTGTGACTTCACTGATTTAGAACTTATTCAGCTTCAGCTGGATTTGGATTGCCCTAAAGAATATATGATGGAACATAACTGGGGCATAACAAGTTTTACCATACAACTTGACATTTAAAAAAAATTCATAAAATCCCTATTAAAGGTGCTATATGTCAAGGCAATTTTAGAACTCATCCGAAAAGACATAAGTTTGTTTAAACTTTCTCGTGGGTGTTGGGGTTGCTATCAAATTTGAGATAACGGAGAGCTTTTTAATATTTTATCGTTATTGCAACGGAACGTGGCTCAATGAAAAAGAAACATGGCATTCTGTCACCCAAACATGTTTGCGTACGATACGATCTTTTGCTAAAAGCTTATTACTTTGTAAGTGATTCGCCAGTTGATAACTAAAAGTCATTTCATAGTCGTTTTGTCCAATGTTCCCATAGTTAGGCCTTAAACCTTAGGCATCACTTAACTCCCACGAACGTTCTTCACCCGGAGGTTAATGGTTTCCATGATGCAAGTGAGTTAGTTAATGGTCAACTCTTAAAAGCCCTTATATTACAGTTCTAGGCTCTAGGTAACGGGATTACAAGGAACAAATGTCCCCGGGGCAAGGCAACATGTGTAAAGCAATCCCTTGAAAATTTGAGCGCGTAGTAGATGAAAATTTAAAAGGAAGCAACGAATGTTGGGAAAAAGGTTTCAATTTGTATCGCTTAAGGTGGGAAGGGGGGTTCATTTAAGAAATAGTGCATTATACCCAGGCACGGATCCAGTTTTTAAAGAGGGAAGATACACAATTCTTGCAATTTTCCAAACTTTTTGTATTGGATAATATTAATTTTGAATTGTTATGCAGGGGTAATTTCCCCTTTTGTCAATTAACCCCGTTGAATTTAAAGCACGTTTTTTAAAATAACATCAGCAGACGTCAAATATTAAACAAACATCAATAAAAAAAAATTCACGCTTCTGAAAAGTTGGTAATAAAATTAAGCAGATCATAAACAAATCGCAAATTTATCAACATCATATCATGTCACGTCTCATAAAAAAATTATTATCTCTCGTTAAAACATCATAATAATTTAATTATGTAGGAAGGGAATTTCGTAAATGTGGCTGCTTGAAAGATTGTAAAATCTTTAACTTCTGTTTTATGCCTTCCATACAATAGACTAAAAATTGGAAGTAATTAACTAATCACTTCGTTTGTGGCTTAGATAAAGTCGCACAGTGTTATATTGGATTGTCATGACTCTGTTTTGTGGGTTTTAAGATAGAAATATTTTACAAAAGTTACATAAAATGTTTGTTTAGAATTGTTGGTGTTTATCATGTGTGACACAAAAAAGATGTCGCCAAGCATGACGTCAATCTTCGTACAGAGCAAGTGTATGTTTGAACTGTTAAATATACGGCGGCCTAATAAGAATGTACAGATATGATTAGATTTACGTGAGCACCTGCCAACGTTGGCTCAATCTCACGGTGGTCCAACCACGGGTGTGACATTAAGCGGCCAAACCAGCGCCCCTATGCGATCGCATAAGCACCACCGGAATAGCATCTATGCCCATTCCATAGGTTGGAAGTTAGGACAGGTGGGGCCGGGGGCCACCCCTTGCTGAGGGGTTTGGAGCTACCTAATCTGCTGTCAACAAATAACATTGACAGCTTGCAACGCCACATCGGTCCTGCAGTGAACCTTCCCGTTTTGAGTATAAACCACAGCCACCACGTGCACCCCCGAAGGAGCCTCACCAACAACCAGTCTGGAACCTAAGTTCCAGGGGCTACTGGTTCCCGTGGTACCAGTTTATCTCGCTACTGGTCCAACATAGAAGTCCTACCTTCTTCCAGTTTCAGGCTCCCGACCAGCCTCAGGAACTGGTGCCCCTCTATTCCTCTAGCAGCAATCCATCAAGGTGGCAGGGTTCACCATGATGATATATGCCCCCGGGGGGAACAAGAATATACAGCTGTCACCTATGACTGGTGCGAAGATTAAATATAGGGCGCCATATGGGGTGCTGAATTCGCTCGCAAGCTTCTCTGAATTTTCGGCCGAGAAAGTGCGCCTAATTTGGGTTCATTACGCAGGCTAGTAAGTGTTCTCTGCGTGGACGTATCGATGGGTCTCTTGTAAACATTGTTGCTGGTACCGACTATGAATGGCGTTTGTTACAGGATTTCAGGCAAGCGAATTCTAGCGACCTCAATTGAACAGCAACGATTTGGTCGCCATGTGGTGTCAGCAGAACTGCGTTACACCACTCGTGCAACCTTCGATTTATTGCAACAACGATTTCGGCATTGGTCGGATTTTTCCTCTAAAGCTGTCGAAAAGGGACACAAAAAGTAAGTGGTCTGTTTCGATATCTCCTCTACATTAAACACTTTCTTCTACCTAGATCTCAAACGTCCCTTTCAGCACCGTGGCTTGCACGGGTTAGTTTCGGTGATAAGTGAATTTTTGCTGTTATATGAATTTCGAAATGTGATTGTGGTTAAACCAAGCCGTTAATATGTTTGATAATTTACTTCGTTCCGCTCGTGTATCCACTTCGTATGACTGACAACAACTTCCACGTAGTTCTCTATGTAAACTTCAGAGATCTTGCTGCCTCGTTTCGATCAATGCAGAACGTTATACATGATGTTGCTGGCAATATACAGATTCAAGTGTATCGTGGTCTCCAATGGTTGATTTCTTTTGGCCAACCCAAATCCAGCTTAAGCTTACAGGGGCACAACCAATTTTCAGTACTTGTTTTTAGCTATTTTTGGGGTTTGAGAAAATATCACATCATTAAGGCTCCTGGATATATTAAATCGGGATTATCTGGCATTTATTGAAATAGTCAAACCCAAAAACCCACGTCAGAACCCATCCTAAATCAAAACTTTCTTGGCCCTATTCTTTGATTTCCATTTTATAACGAAATCAAACAAAGTTTCAGTTTTTTTTTTAAATTTTTGAATGGCATTCGGTGTAAGTATAATATTATATTGCCTCCAACAAAATTAACGTTTAATTAAGACTGAGAGTATACCATTTTTCCCACCCTATTCGCTCCTCTCGCTAGAGACAATAAAAAATTTTAAAGACGGTGACGTTACCGGCATACGGTCCCAAATACTTGTGAAAATTATCTGGAGACTAAAAATTACACCTGCTGGGAGACAAATGTTAAGTAAAAACTTTCAAGCAGTTAATAAATGTAAACGAGTCTTAAAAATACCCCTTTTTTTTAGTAATAAATTGATCTAGACGAAAGATTCATTTGCCATCATTTCTCTTCCTCTAAACGGCTCCTCTATCTTGGTCGGTTGTTTTTTTTTGTGGTCAAACAACCCGCCAGCCAAACGAGTAGGCGATCCTCGTAAGATCAATACATTAAATGATTCGATGTAACAATTCGTATGTGTCTGGAATCATTATTTTTTGTTTAAATGTTGCAAACACCAACGCACGATGGCGTTGAGTACAAAAATATTTTTTTTTCCGTAAGTTGGTCAAATCAATGTGGAAATATGATCAATAAACCCGCACACACTTGTTGAGCCAGAGAGTTTTGTTTCGTTTGTTTAAATTATTGGCTAAAAAGTATTTTAAAAATAAAAATCAATGTGTGTTATTACTGCAATAGGAAGTAAATATTTTTGGGGCAATAATGAATGATTTTTGTTGTTTTGCTGGGGGCAAGGCTAAATTATTCCAAACATTTATAAACAAATAAATAAAACAAAAAAGGTTTGCGTTTCAGTACTTTCCAAAAATGTTAATAATTACACTGTGCAACACAAAAGGAAAAAATAAAATAACAAAGTTTTTAGAATGGACTCTGGCAGAGCAGACAAACCAAAAATATACTTGCAACCGAGTTTTGAAAATTTACGTCTAGTTTTTATTTTGCACATGCTTTCAGGGCATCGGCATAGAAAATCTTAAATTCTTTACATTTTCCCTTTAAGCTGGGTACAGCACTATGGGGAACATTTTAACCCTCTATTTTGTCCCTTTCTGAAAAAAAAAGAGCAAAAACCTCCCCTTTACAGAAATATTGGCCATCAAATTCTACTCTAAGTCTTGCTAAACGCCAAAGTTCAACATTCAACTTAAACTTTAGAAATAAGTCAAAACTTAAAATATGTTTAAGGGTTAACATCATACTTATCCAAAATTAGTGCTGAAATATCCCACAAAGCCGGATTTTAGTTTGTATTGATCATGTGAAAAATCGCCAAAGAAATAAAAGAAAGCGATAATGTGAAAAACTGTGACTTTTAAGACACAATGGGCTAGAACAACCTACATTAAACAATAAATCCAGAAAATCGCCAAGAATTCATTTCATTTCTTTATCTCGAGGGCAGGGAAATCTGAACAAATTGCAAAAAAAATCGCCTAAATAAACAGGCAGTAAAAATCAATCCATACATTTTAACAAAAAACTTAGCAGGAGAAATTAGTCAACGATTTTAAATAAAGCTGCCAGATGTTATAAACAACTCATAAAAAACGCAAAATTTATGAAAAATTTTCATAACTAGAAAAAATGTTAAATAATTGTTGGAAAAAATATTATTTTAAATAAAATTATGTCGTCAACTTGTAAAGCACAAAATTTTCAAATTAAAACAATCACAAAAAAAACATTGAAAATATTTAAGCCCAGAAAAAACGCTAAAATATTGGCGATAATTTAAAATATTATTACAAGCCGAAAGGGATCTTGAATAGGGCGAAATCATTTAATTTTAGTAAAAGTAAAATTTGAAAAATTTCATAAATTGTAAAAAAAACGTCTAAATAGAAAAAGCAATAAAATGAAAAAAAATCGCCTAAATTTTAATAAAATTTCTAAAATCTAGAAAAAAGCATAAACTATTAATATATTTGACAAACTTAAAGAATTTGCTAACGAAGCCCCAAAATAGAAAAACTTTTTAAAATCTTAAAAAATATTTTATAATTTAAGAAAATATGGCCAAACTCAAAAACTACAGCTTATACGGGAAAGAATCAATCAGCATAATGTAAAAAGCCGATAAAAGTAAAAAATCCAAAAAAGAAACGTGACCGAAGGCCCCAAAGCCTGAAACTGGAAGATAAGGGGCGTCAGGAACCGACCAGTAGCAGATCAAAACAAGAGTTAGTAGTCGCGTGGTCACTTGGGAAATATAATGCTGAAATGTTGCCACCTCTTTGGCATTCAAAAGCCACTTATTACGAAAGTGATATTAGGAAATATCATTCGTAATTCACTATGATTAATGACACCCTAAAATTGGATAAAACGTTTTAGTGACAAGTTTTTGTGGCCACACTGAAATCTACAATTTCAATAAGGCGGTTTGTGTAAATTTGGATGTCGGGGGTAAAGAGCTTAAAGAGGTCTTCTGCTTCGAACCACGAATAATACCGTAGGAAGAAATTCAATAGTGTTAAGTCACAGGGGCTGGCGTGGAAATTCTAATAACAGAAATGAGACAACAATAGACCCGGAAATGTTTTATGCAACATTTTACTAGTTGGGGATCCTCCTCCACCTGTCTTACGACCAATTCCCACGGTGACCTTAACACCAAGTGTTTTACGACCCCTATACGGACTGGTATAGATTACAATTGAATTTGTGATTATGCATGGCTGCCTAGCTACTGATCGCACCTCTTACTGAGGGGTTCGGAGGCACCCATTCTTCTGCTGTCAATAGCTATTGGCAGCCTGAGTGCAATGCAACATCACATTGATTCAGCAGCAAGATCTTCCCACGATTCGGGTATAAACCATAGCCACCACATGCACTCCCGAAGGAGCTGCAACAGCAACCAGTTTAGTACTTGTGTCCCAGGAGCTACTGGTTCCCTTGGTATCAGGTTGAACTTAGAAAGTACTATCTTCTTCCTATTTTCAGGATCCAGACAAGTCTCGAGACGGGTTCTCTCGTCTCTGCCGGTAGCAAAACATCAAGGTGGCGAAAACAACAAAAAGTCATGCCTGCAGGGGCAACCGTTTTATTGAAATGACATCAATATCACCCAATTTGGGCAGGCACCAGAGACAGCCATTGCTTTTTTTCCGCCGCGAATATTTCTTATTATAGGATTGTAACACCCAGGTTTGGCAAGCGATAGACAAGAGAACACAGGTAGTCAAGTAGAGCGGATAGAATAGTTTTAGACTTTATAACTCTGCAATTGCGCCTTATTATTATATTTAGAACGGTGGAGCAGCGCATGTAGGCGCATTACTTGAACTTCGTATAGCCATTTATTTATTATTTTACTTCTCCGACGATTTTGTGTTATGGAGTGATACCGCCAAAGGAATATTGTTTAGCAGTGAAAACGCATTGAACTTTCGTGTAGTGCTCGTTTTTGTTTTTAAATCCTGAACTGTCAAATGGTTCGCCACACTTTTACCGCACAATGGCCGATCAATTTAAATCTAGTGCTATTTTTTTTAAATTTGTATTTATCTGGTATTTTTAACTCACCTGGATATTTTTTATTATCAATTTCTTTAAGAAATTACAAATCACGTGCAACAGTCATAATTTAATGCTTCCTAAAGGCAATTGCGACCATTGTAACTGTTGTAGGAGCAATAAATTGTTGAATTTTCAAGAAGGAAAACAAAACAAAATTGCAAATTGACGTAAAATAATAATTGACTTTTTGCAAGTGTTGCACAACAGCATCAAATTGCGAACATGTTGCATAAAGCTTTAACGATGGTGATGATGAAAGTTAATTTTGTTTTATTTAAACTTGTAAATTTTTTAAAGCTGATGATTGCAGGCACTGGACAATTAATCACTTTAATTTATTTTTCTTAATTGAATTAAATTATTTGTTTATTTTCCACTGAGTTTAACTTGTACTCGAGTATTTAGTTAATGAACTTTCATTTTTCTCACTCTGTTAATTTTATGGTTTTTTTTCCTTTTTTTTTGCACTTCGAATGAGATTTTTTGGTGGCGTCTATCAGCAGCTCATAGATCAACCATTGAACGATAAGTTACTGTGTTTGGATTAAGTCATTCATTTTATATTTATTAATCTAATATGACGTCTATGATCAAATCGTCATTAGGGTAGTGGGGAGGATTTTACTGTTTCTGCTTGTTTTGTGGCCAATTTTTTTCAATTTAATTTGTTTGTGGGTTTGTTTTGCTGTGTTTGTCTTCAAGTGTTTGATTTTTTAAACTTATTGCGGCTTACTTTCTTATCTTCATGACTTTCTGCATTAAACTTAATTTCATTTTACACTTTTTCTTTAATGCATTTTTGCCAAAGACTTTTTTGCAAAGTCTCCGCTTTCTTTAACGTTACGTTGTTAATACTCCGCCAGCTCTTTAAACAATGATGGCTCTTTTGTGACTTCAACAACATATTGGCCATATTAATGTTCATTTTAAAAGCGGGCATTGAGGTACGTGTTATTCATAAATATTATACAAACATCGTACCATCATCATGGTCATTATTGATATCGTTAACATCATAATGATCGTCATTATGGGGATCTTTAAATGATTACGAAGTTATTTTGTAACAAAAGTTTTAGCTGAAGAGCCATAAATTCCACCGCTTATGGGAATGCAGAGCGTAAGTTATGTTGTAAGTTGTAAGAAAATAAACAAAGAGCTTTTTTCGCCAAGTAAATCACAAAGGGTGATGCCGCATGGTGCGATTGTTGAGAGTAATTTTTATTGACGCTACTTGGGGCAAAATATAAAATAATCTAGTAGAGGAAATTTATTTGCCTGCACAAAAGTGTAAGAATACAAATTCAACCTTATTTTGAAGCTAAATTTATGACAATATGTTTGGAATTGGTTATCATTTAAATAGCCGCCTTGGCTTCACTGTCAGTGCTTCAATAGCATCTCGAATGTTGGCCTCCAACTTGTCCACAGTAGTTGGCTTCTTAGTGGAGACTAAACATTTGACGTAGCCCCAGAGAAAATAATCAAGAAGTGTCAAGTCGCATGATCACTACGACCCAGCCGCTAAACTTGTCCTTCATAAAAGGAAGCGTTGCGTCAAACATAATTGGTATATATCGTTGTTATATTCGATCCACAGCTTGAATATAGCGACATTCCCGAGTCGCTGTTAGCATCGCTCTATACCGGGAACAGTTGACAGTAACGGTATCTCCTTCGTCATTTCAAAACCAATAATATCCAATAAATACCAGCATGTACGAAGCCGCGTCAAGCAGTCAGTCATTGCAGATGCAGGGATGCTTGGCAGACCACTTTTGTATTGTGTTCACTCGAATAATATCAATTTTGCTTGTTGGCTGCTGAGCCAGAAGTTGGCCTCTTACGCGAAGATAATATTTTGGCGAAAATCCTGATCTGCAGCCAACATTCCCCACCACCCAATTATTGAATAGATAGCGTTGTCTATGGTCAACCGCCTTTAATTGCTGCTGCAGGACAGTTTTATACGGATGGCGGAGGTTGACTCTATGGCGATGCCTAATTCAGGAGATTGGCGCAAAATCGAAAATTTTTTTAAAGTAAAATATCACTCAGGCAACTGGCTACTTTCCTTGGAAAGCGATAGATTAGAGAAGGCATAATAGAAAAGCTTCAACGTTCAAAACTATTCAATGGCGCGTTATGTTTTAGTACAGTGTTGCAACGCCTTTGGTATTATGTAGGCGCTTTAATTGAAGCTGGTATAGCCATTTTATTATTTATTTTACTTCTTAGACGATTTAGTGCTACAGAATGATAACGACTAAGGAGGGAACTGTGATATGAATAGAAGCTAGTACATATCAGAAAAATTTAAGCCACAGCACCTTTTAGGTCTGGAACCAATCCCTGTGTGGTCGATAGCTTATAGTCGAAATGAGTGTAGACACGTTCAAGACTTTCCGCGCTGCGGTGAACTGGCTGCGCACCGACGTCACGTCACTGAACCAGATTGTCTAAAAAATATAAATTTTCCCCGCCTATAACAACGCCATGTTCAAGTGACATGTGCCCCTTTCCTGCCACATGTTAGAACTTAAACCAGTCACTTTCCCTAAAGAACTAGTCACGTGACAAGTACTGCGTCCGTTTCGTTCCCTCTATGGTAGATGGTGTATATGCCAGTGCATACTATTTTATCAAATTTATGCAATCCGCATGGCTTCCTTTTGCTTTCGTAAAGAGAAACTCCGTACTTAGCCCACCTGGCAGCCCTGTACCTTATTTAAACTTTTCTGCAAAAACTCTTCGTCAACACTTCCGCGATTTCCTTTAATTTTTAAGCCGAAATTTACATGTTTGAGTGGGCTACGCCTCTCACATAACCATGCAATTTTCTCACAACCAAATACAAAAAGCTTCTCTTAAAGCTTTTTTTTTTTTGAAGTTTTACAATGACATTTCAGTTTATTATCAAAAAGCAGTTCGAGCTTGCGCTAAATCACTGAATGCTTGCATTATGTACGTGACTTTATCAATTTACGAAAACATAATACCGTTTCAATGATCATTTGATTCGTTTCCATGGAAGCAGCAGTAGCTATCGTTTCCAGTAGAGTTTTGAATATTTTGCATTAGTTTTTGTGTTTAACTCATTTTTCTTCATTTTATTATAAATTATTTTCTTCTTTTTTCTTTTTATTGACAATTGAAGTTGATATGAGTGGACAATAAAAATATTTTTGATTTGCAATAATTAGTCTATAAATGTGTATGACTACTTATTGATAGAGTTAACCGCATTTAGTCAGTACGTATTAATTTTATAAATTGTATGATTAAAAGGCAACACAACTTGTTTTTAAAGCCACCAATAGGTGTCGGTTTATATGACAATTAATGCTAATTAAATTACAGTAATTGTTGTCAACTGTCTACATAAATTTCAATGATGGACATAATAAGGCTTCAATTTTAAGTTGTCAGTAGCTGCTGGAGGAATATCGTATCATTAAGATAAAGAGGAGTTTCTTGCGGCAAATAAAACTTGAACTAGAATCAGAAATTTTTGCCATTATGAAACTCATGTCTGACTGTTCCGTAACAAGGTTCGCCGTATCTTAGTCTGTCTCTCTAGCTCTCTTTCTATTTCTCTGACTCTCTATTCTTCTGTTTAATACTACACCTCCCTCTCTCTATATATTCATATCCCTCTATCCGTTTTACCCTATTCAAGTCTCTGTCTGTTTTTTGGGGTGAAAAAAATCTGCCTAAAAAAATCCCTAATAGATGATCGCTCTAGAATTTTGGAGCTTAAGTGTTTGGACAAAGAAATTAATGACCCCCTTTAAATTACACCATGAGCTTATGCTTTGCACATTGTTGAGTCCCCGTAAAATCTTAAACAACTTGCTTAGCTGGCAGTGCCAATACTCTCCCAATACCTCAAACATGGTTCGTTTATATTCATCAAGCTTTACTAGCCGAATAGATTTTCGTCTTTCTGGAAGGCCTAGGAAGATGATGTAAACTAGAGGGGGTTATCCAAATGGATATAAGTATACATATGGTTTCCTATGGCTCCAGACTGGAATAAAGGGCCGCATAGTTTCAGTAATCTTTTGAGTTTAAAATGGAATGGTGATTGGCCATTCGTGTCCGAGTGTTGCACCGGGACTTCCAGCTTAAGCATCCACACATTTCGTGGTTCTGAGAATGGATATAGGATGGTGCCACTTAGTCGCCACCTACCCAGTATATCTTCTGGGCGTTTCGCTATCCGGGACCTGTGGATGCTTCCGCTAACATTTAAATTATGCTTTCCGAAAAAGTTAAGCATCCCCGTGTTACTTTACACATTTGGATGTACTTCTCCCTCAGGCGGATAACTAGACAAAAATCGATAACAAAAACCATAAAAACGATTACGTCTTGAAAGTAATCTATGCAACTCTTTGGCAAGTGTATGTGTAAAGTTCAGTATTTCAATGAGTTGCAGGTCTAAAAAAAATCACATAAAAAATTCCCAACACAACCGGGAATATAAAAAATAGTAACGGAAATTCCGAAAACTTTGTGTATGTAACGCGCAAATGTAGCTACTGGCTTGTTATCATACGCAATGTAAAGGGTGCCCCGAATTCGAATCAAAATTTGAAATTCGCACCATTAGTAAAGTGTTGCTAATGGAATTAGAGGCTTATTGAATTTCGAAAGCTAAGCAAAAAAAAATCGGCCTCAATTTCGACGAGTAAGTCAAATGCGATCGGAATGGCGACGTGCAAGGATAGTCATCAAAATTATTGAAGAGTGTATCAGTCATTGGCAATAGAAGCCTCTGGATGCCCTAAAACGCGACACAGTTCGTCGTTACAGTTTGCATATTTCCGCATTTGTGATAAAGATGATCTACGATCAATTGTTGGAGATGAAATGCTTTTACAGCATGACCGATTATTTTTGAAAATCTTGACTGGCCAGATATTAACAATTAATCCCGCGTTGCATGGCGACTGGCAACTTGTAAATGCAGAAGACATGGAGTTGCAAAAGCACGGTATCCTATGCCTTCAAATGCCCATCCATTTGCTGATTGTCTGGTCGGACTTCTTTTCTTGTTTGACATTTTCGAACTCTTAAAATCTGTTTCAAGAAGTCCACAACCATTCACGTCTGGAAGAAGAGCATTAGGCGAGGAGACTTCCTAATTTTTGTGATTTCGAAATTAGTTGTTCACATCGCAAAACTTGTTTTTCTTAAAAGCGGGTTTTAGCGTAAAGTTTTGGCAAACCCTTTGCGATTAAAGTAAAGATTTTTATCATGCCTTGATTTATGTGCGGCATAACATTTGCATAAATGCGAAGTTTAATTTATTAAAGAAATGCAACATTTAGTAATTTGAATTGCAATTTTACAATTATTTTAGGCAAAATTTTTTTTTCAAGTTTCTTTTGTGTTTAAAATTTTTTATACCAAATAGAAGCTTTACAAGTGCCACAATGAAAACGAAAGTTGTAAAGCTACCACTGCCAGTTACAGCAGCTACGACTAGCCCAAGCAACATTTGGCGGCAAAGTGTTGCTGTAATTTGTCGTATAATATAAAATGTCAGTGTGTGCAATCTACTTCCAGTATTAAAAGAAAATAAAACGTATCCACTGCTAACTTGAATTGCATGCGACAAAACAATTTTCTCATTAAGTTTTTTTTAATGTCATTTGCTGGTACAAAAAATAAACAAAAACTTCAACTTACTCATGTGTATGTATAACTTGGGGTTCGGAGTGTCTTGTTACATTGTCACCAATTTAGCAAAGGCTTTAGAAAACCTTTTAAAATTAAAACATTAGAAAAGATATAAACCCAACTAAATATGAGTCGCCTTCATAAGATCCGGTACATTAGAAGTTTTTTTGAGTACCTCCCATATATTTAGCTGAGACCCGGAAAACGGGCAAACATTCTAACGGGAACACCAAAGGGGTTTAACCAGCGAAGCAGTTAGAACGTAGTTCGCTCAGACCTTTCGTACCTATTGGTAAAAAGGTGCCAAGTTGGCAAAATGTTTTGCAGTTACGGCCCAAAGAAAATTATCATTATTATAAAAGAATAAGAATGCACCATGGGAATCTTTGCTGCTTAAACCACATGATCTCCAGATCCATCTCATTCAGCTTAGACCGCGAGAATCGTTCACAGTCACTGACAAATCAATTTTATCGAATTACGGCCCTGTTTTTCTACCACTCTTCGAATTGGACCGAAAAATTAGGAAAGTTTGCGGGGTTTTACACTGATAACGCTTCCTTCTTTTCTGTAGCAACCTCATATTCTTAAGCAGTCTTTTCAAAATGCATTAGAGAGTCGAACAAGAACTTGGTTATTAACATGGAATGACTGTATCAGTCTAAAAGTAGCGATTTATAAAATCTGTGGAAAATGAAATTGTATAAAATATCAACCAACATATAGGACCTCCTAATTTTTGGGTCCCTTTTTGACACCCTTCTTTCCTCGACTTGGTTTTAGGCAATGTCGACTGGTTATTGGACTTCTTCCTCATGACGGAGTCTCTTGTAATATCTAAGGCTGAAGTCCCCCAGAGCATTCACATTTAACAAGCGTCTGCCCGTGGTCCTATGCCATATGATAGCCAGCGCTGGACATTCAGACAAATTGTGCGCTACCGTCTCAGCCTGTTCTTCAGGAATATCTTTGGAGACTGACCCGTCCTCCCTTTGCGAGGTTTTCTTGTCCATCTCTTCAAAATGTATCCATTGGTCAATGTGAACCGAAGGTCCTACAGAGGTTAACAACTTCATTTCTTGCGAAGCTTCATTGTCCATTCCTATCGATATCTCGCGGCCTAGGGTCTTAGGGATACCTTTAGAGATTGCTCCGTCCACCACTCGCGAGGCATTATTCTCTATCTCTTCCGGATACCACCTTTGGCCAATAAAACCGGAGTACCGTCAGAGAATTTATATAATGCCCACGGGTAAGAAAAATATGTCCAACTACACAGAGCTCCATTATGCAGTCCACTGGTATTTAGAGTTCGCATACTACGGACCAAATATCCTCTTCTCCGCGCATCCATGGTGTATGCTGTTCGACCGTGTTTTAGAGATTTTTATAAGAAAGTGTTAACTTCTCCCCGCTCGACTTATTTAGCCGGACTCCTAGCAGGGACAGGAACCTCTCGTCGGCCACCACCACAAGAGAGGGCGTAAGTTAGAAATTCCGTTAATGCACTCAGTTACCGTTAGCTATATATTTGTGCCTGCCAGCTGATGGCCATATAGAACCTTAAGTTATCTGGAATTTTTGGAAAGTTCATATCAATGGTAATAACTCTGAACCAGATCAAAGGCGGTAGAGAAAGCAAACCATTTTAATATGAATCCCTTTCTAGCCATTGCTTTCTGCACTAAATTCCCATTTTCGTTATCCATCACTTAGTTACGAGCAAACAAATAATTTCAGCGTCAGTGATTACTGGCTGTCTAGTGGTGGTTTTACATCTCGATTCTCATTATACAATTCATAAACGGCAGCATTAAGGCAGATGCCTCTCATAGCATTAACATTGGTTATATAACTGTCTACGATCTTCCCTTTACTACCAGATATTTACAAACTTGCGCTTCCGCCACTATTCTATTAGAAGTGATTAACAGACATTATGTCCCTTGATTTTCAACTAGATGAAATAATATTTGAGGTCGCCTTGTCGTCAGTTTATTTGTCTATCTAAGACTACTCTGATCTTATTTAAATACCGTTGCACTTTCTCGCCTAACCGCCCTTTCAGTTTTATAGGGCCCAACCGTTAAAATTTCTTGGAGCCTAGCCATAACGATTCCAGGTGCAGGGCCGCAAATGTCACAGCTGTTTACCTCCATACCAGACGCTGCTTTCTTTTACATGGTTAGACTGGGTTGAAGTTGTCCAATCGCGATACTTGCATCGGAGTTTCTTCGCATGAATTAGCGTGTATTATCCTGCTTTGTCAGATTCGTCCTCCCAGGCTTTTCCACTGCAGTTATTTCAGAGGTGAACCTCTACTCTCGTTGCGAGCCTTCATTGCCCATTTCTTCCCAAGCTTCCCTTCGACATGCAGTCTTTGGTTCATGCTATTTCTCCGTACAATGGGTGATTTTTTGAAAAGTTTTTTTCTCACCGTTTAACCAATTTAGTTGGAGCAATTGCCGCTAGCTTGTCAACTGCCAACAAATTATATCATAATAATAAACTAGCCAGCTTAAGCTTTGTAGTGCTAACAAATACTTTTGCACAATCATGACCCCACTCGTGGCCAAACCACTCGTTGTCAATGTCAATGTTATGAAATCCAAAACTTGTTTAAAAAATCCTTATGCACACTTCTTTATCGCAAAGACCGACCGCATTAGATTATTGCATATGTTTGCAATGGTACTTGTAGCATTAGGAGCGAAAAAACCAATGTGGTATATTGACATATCAAATTGGTTTTAAACTATAAAAAAAGTAAACGAATGTTAAACAAAACAGGCTGCAGTTGCTATAGAAAATAGCGGAAGTGCAACTAGTTATTGTTTTTAAAAACTTTATTTTTGTCGTTTTTAAACTAGTTGCCAGTAGTGTTTGAAAAAGAGTAATAGATTGCTGCACGGAACCAAAAATTGTATGCAAAAGCGCAAGGATGATTGCATAATATGTCTATCTTAGACACTTGTAGCTCAAACAATTCAATGCCTTAAAGCAATCACGTCATTTCGTATTATTTCTTTAAAATAATACAATCGGGTTTCCTTCAAATGCTTAGATTATATTTTAGAAGGCAGCTCCGGATAGTCTGCCGGAGTGTAACGGGAGCAATGAGAACGTGTCCCACACTAGCCTTAAGAATGATTACACTCCTGCATCTCGCAGTTGAAACGCCAGCATCCAGTGCGGCCTTAGAGTAATGCCATCTGAAACTCTCTCTCTCTCTCTCTCCATATCTTGCAGACTTCAAGAAGATGAATAGAATACTAAACTTTTGCAAGTACTTTAAAGTGATCATCAAGGAAAATAATAAGTATAACATGGGACCTCACAGTTATGGTCAGGAATAGGCCTCAGATGGAAGAAGGCAGTGTTGGGGCGGGAGTTGTAAAGCCACATTTCCGAAAAGCAGCTGCAATGGGAAAACAACTTCCATCTTCCAGGCGTAGAGCTACGCTTTAGAGTTCTATGTTAGAGAGTGTGCACTCGCGGTACCAAAATATGCATTCGCTAAAAGATTCCGTTCAAAGTTGTTCGGGAAGTGCTTCCAGATACCCTAGCGGTGAGAAATTCAGTTACATTCCAATATGGGCATCGAGATATGAGGGGCATGTAGGCAATTAAATTGCAGACCATCTGGCTAAAAAGGGCGCAGGCACTCCTTTCAGAGGTCCAGAGCCTTTCTGCGGGCTAAACAATAGTAAGGTTGAAGGGACGGAGCAATTCGTTCCTTGCTCGTAGACATACGCATCGGCCAGCACTTCGGCCTGTTGTGCGCTTTCTACTCTGAAAAAGGGTCTACCCTCATAGGAACTCTGTTTCTTGAGCAAGCCTACTGAGTAGTTTCCAATCAAAGCCTCTCAAATGAGTCTGGTAAAGTATCGGCCGAAAGATATCGGGTCATTACATGTGCAAAAGCCGGGTAGTGTTATAGGAAGTGTTACATTGTCTCGACGTCCTCCCTACATACCCAGCACTCTTACACTATTCGCGTACCCGCAAGCCTGAGTGACCCGTCAGTAGACGTAATAATTTTTACCCAATAGGGAAAAATGAAGTATACTCGATAACAGTAGAGGCCAAACAGTCAAACGGGATCCGGAAAAGCTTACTGAACCTGAAAGCATTAACTTAGAGACTATTTTAAATCTCAACAGAAATGATATTAGACTCTATACAGAACTATAATAGGACACTGTAGACTTAACTATCACATGACCAAAGTAGGTGGTGGTATAAAGTGACTTCTGCAGACGCAGTGATAAGGAATAGGAAATACTGGAACATGTTCTATATAATTGTCCTGCTGTGACAAGAGGCAGTCTTAACTACCTAGGCAGTACGATACTAGTTGTGGACAACCTCGTTCAAATAAAAGCCGCAATGATTACAGGATTTATAAAAAAAAAGTCTAGATTTGTTTTAGCTGGGCACGAAGCTGCACAATAGATCCATGAGGAGGCGGTGCTATTATAGCGTGAAACTAATAATAATTTAAAAAAAGGTCATAATTCAATGTGAAAGAGTCAAACGCTTAAAATTGCCACCTTCAGCTGTGCCATCGATATCTGCCAACTGTTTTGCATATAAAGTGAACGTTCAAATGGTCACCTGATCAATTGCACCTGGGGAAATTGCATGCGTGTACTTTGATTTGCGTTACCCAAGCTATCCTGAAGCTATCTGATTTGGCAAGCTCCTCTGCCTTAGCATTTCCCAGTGCCGGCTCCTATTGACAAACTGTTTGGTCATCGCATTAAGAGATGAGTGACAGTCGAATGCCACAATCGTTCTGTATCAGAAAGTAATCGAAGACCACATTTGGGATTTGATTTCATTTTTATTGTAATAATAAGCAGATGTATAGGAGCAACTATTCATCATTTACAGGAACATTGAATTTATTCGAAAGGATAGGCGGCCAGCTAAGGAGTCCTTTAGGATCTTAAGGTTACTTCTCTTCTAGATCTTAAGGTTGATAGAGACTGATGGGTTTTTTACTTCTTTGGAGATTCATTTCCAATTTAAGGCTCGCTCGAGGCCCAGAAGACTCCTGAAAGAGGAAGTAAATCCATTAAATAAATTAAATACCATTCGATTTAAGTTCAGTGTTCATTTCAGCAACTAAATAAATATTACACCTTTCATTTCAATGCACATTTAAATTTCTTTATGATTAAAAACCACAACAATACGAAAAACTAAAAACACTTTACATCCCCTCTGTAAAAGCTGTTGGCTCCCCATTTTAAAATTTCTCATTCGTTTCATGTTTTAAGCTGACTGGGAGTCATAAATTACCAGTTATCATTTATTAAACCGTCTATTAATTACTCTGCAATTATAAATTGCAAATTGGTTTTTCAAAATCAACCATTGCATTTGTTTATTTCTGCCTTAAAGTTTTTGTACTAACACGAGTGTTTAAATTAAAAGTTAAAAATTTTAACAAATTTTTGTTGGCTGTTGGCTTTATTGTTGTGTTATAATTATTTAAAAGCAACCAATAAGCTTTTATTGTTTTATTATTAAAAATGAGTTTTCATTAGCCGAAAGATTGAGGTTCAAAATAAAACTTAATTCGTGTAAAGAAATTTCAGTTTCAGTTAAGGCACGTTTTTCCCTCATGGACCCCAGCCGTAAAGCCAATTAGATATAATAGGGGTGCCTCAAGCCAAGATAAAAATCGAAAAAGATGTTACCTGTAGCGCATATGGTGGTTGAATGTACAGCACTGACTTACATAAGGCTTAGAACCACGGCGATCTAAGCCTTAGACAACTGCTAGACTTTGTGATGAGGAAGAACGCCGACAGTTACCAGTTGCCAGTCTGAAATCACTACAGTCAATAGTAAAGGCTAGTGTTAGCACAAGACTCAATGAAAGTGAGGTAGTCGTAAATTACAAAGCAGTTGCCGGAAATTGCAATTTGAAGAACGAACGGGCCGAAAAGGGACCCATGAAGTAAGCTGTATGCTTCAATAACCCGCCTGCACAAATACTAAGACACATTTTGGAAAATTTTCCAAATATGAGCACTGGAAAATGCAGCCACGGATAATCAAATCCTTCATCCGAAGTTTGCCAGTAAATTACATTTTTTCTATATTAACGTGGGTTCAGAAATACACAAATACATCAGAAGCAAAGACAACAAGTAAATTCAATCGATGAGGACCGTGAGCCGATTTCGAACAACACAAGTTGAAGTCCACAAAAGGCTAACAGAAGACGTAATTTGCGCGAGCCTAAACCTTACTTACCTCTACAAATAATTTTGTTGTTATGACCGGGATCAATTTTTCTTCTGGCCCAGTCGTTGAGAACATGAAACGGAAGATACATTGCGAAACGGTTGGGGGGCGCGTATGAACTAGAAAAGTCATGCACGCTACAAACAATAATTCGCACGTCTTGAAAGCCACCATGGAAATCCGAAACAAGCTTGGAAATTGTTCTTCTTATTTTTAAATCACAACTTTCCCACATTAAGGCGTTTGAGTACGGGAACGAAGAATTCATTGATCAATTAATAAAGGAAGTCAAAGAGGTACCTTTTTTAAAGCGAATATCTTTTCTACAAATTCGATGTAAATTTACTTTATACTGAATAATGCAACAGAATAAGACTGCAACTTCAACCACTTATCACTGTGAGAGAGAAAAAGAGGGGGAGAGAGAGAGAGAGAGAAGGCCCATAAAAACTGCAACCGTAACCACAGGTGCTCTCATTTTATTTTAATGTTGACGTTGTTTTAAAAATGCTCATCGTGTTTCTGTTTTTATTTCTCATTTCGCCCAAACTCATGTTATGTTAGAAAAAACGCCGAATTCCAAGAATGTATGACAAAGTTATTGCAAAAATGGGTGCCACATAATGAGGGCGTAAGAACAAACGCAATCAAAATGATATAGATTATATCTCACGGCTGCATAGCTTAGCTTTTTTACTCTCAAACTGAATGGTAACTCTCGGTATGACCAAGTTCCGTTTCACCATTGAAATGAAATTATCATGTGAAGTTTGGCATCAACAGTTATACTTTCATGCCTTAATTAGCGAGGCGGATGCTGACTTCAAGGGTGTCAATCCCCTAATCGTGGCGCACGTATTATCAGATTGCGTAGCTTTCTCGTCTGAAGGTTATTAAATTTAAGCTCCAAGAAGTCCCTAGCGATTTTAAGGTTAAAAAACAACGAGCCCACCAGCCGCTACATGTAGCCGCGGCGCAATAATGATTTCAGGTTTATCTTACCTTCAACTGCAACGATCTGGTGAGCAGCCATTTAGCCAAACAAAATGTAGTGAAAAAATTTAAATGCGTTACAAATTATACTAAAAGTTTCCAATGCCTTTTACAACTATTTCTGGCCGATTCTCGGTTCTAATACGGCAAATCTTGTCCCTTAGTCGTTTGACCTGTCTAACGTATCGGGAAGTTGCTAGGCCTTCCCTACCCCAACAGAATATAATTCAGCAGAGTCAAATCACACGATCTTGAAAGCCTGTTCACAAATCCAAAATATGAAATAATTCGCTCTACCAACATTTCCTTAAAATGTTTGGGGCCCATCCTCGCAGGTTTAAGTCAGTCTGACTGCAGGTACTAAATTTTATAGGATTTTAAAGTTGAAAAGAAGAAAAAAACACCCTCTTTTACACCCAACAATCAAAATAACTCCAAGTTAATTTTCAATTAAATATTTTCCAAAGTGTTAATACGCTCATCAGCAAATAAATTACGACTTACAAATCCATTAATCTAAAACTTTTTATTGGTCTGTGTCGGTATCTTTTGATTTAAGACACAACAAGTAAACATTTAATTATACAATATTAGAAAACCTCCAGTTAAAGAGCTGAAATTTCACTTAAATGCATTTTGAATTGGATGTATTTTTAATTCACTTCGTACATTCATACGTAATATTAATGAAGTTTTATGTTGCGTAGCTAATAAATTCATTTTGTTCTTGGCTGAAATGGAATTTAAAGGGAGAAGGAGAGTAAGCTTAAAGTTGTAATCGAAACAACTCAGTTTAAATAGAGAGAACTGCTGTGTTGTGCTGGAGAGCTGGGAGAGCCTGCAAGGTTTTTTCTCTAAAGAGAAAATAAAATTCAACTCTAGAGAGGATCAATTAATATTTCAATACTTTATTACGAATCGCAGATACCTTTCAATAATATCTTTAATCTTTAAAGTAAAGGAGTATTCAATAAGGGCCGCGAGTTGTGGACAGTCGGTAGCGACCATGTTGTTCTGGTGGTCAATGCGTTTGCTTATCATTCAGTCACTGATGTCAACGATGATGAATTACACGATCGAGCAGCACGCACAAATGAACTTTCGGATAAGTGTTTCCTTTTTTGGCAGAAAAATCATCTTTCCAACGATTCGTAATTCGGCTGAGTGGTTGTGTTAACCAGACAAATTGCTGATATAGACTAGGCGATAATCGGAAAAGAACACTAACTGATCGCGACTTAGGTCTGTGCTTCGTCGAAAAGAACGTCGGTGCGGCTGTCACCGTCAATAGCAATCGGTGCAGCAATGTCAATCAATTTCTTTTGCCCTGAGTTGAACGATCGAACAGCACAATGTAGATTCTATGCGAGCGATCTGACCTGGATAGACTTTGCTTGTGGGGTTTTCTGAAGTCGCTAGTCTAGGCTAATAAACTGCAATCTATAGATGCTCTGAATGTCAACATAACACAGGCCATAGTTCAAGTTCAGCATGACCCAAAGAGCTGGTGATCAAAGTTGAATCTCTGGGATCCCTGCTACCGTACAAAGGCATGGCGTAGATATAACCGATATCCTTCTCCATATACCGCTGCTTACATGAGCCTTCCAAATACAATGAAGAATTTCGTGCCTCATACACAGCTTGTTTTATTCCATTTCAAAATCCACCCAACATTTTTGTTAACACCTTTGATTTTGTGCCTTTTATTCGCTTTTACCTGGCATATTTTCCATATCACTTCATCTCTCTGCTCAAGCTATCTGTATCAAGGAAATAAGTGTTACGCGTAATAAGCAACACTAAAATGATCATTTTAATTATAAATTTATTGTTTAAACAATTGTTTTTCAAATATCTTCTGCTACTAATTTACTGCTCGTGCATTTAACGCAAGACTTGAAACGAAGAGTTTTAAAGATCCATAAATCATTTGTTTTTAAGACTTTAATAAAAGTTTGAATCCATAGAATACCCAGTTGGCCGCCTGCACCCCTTGCATGATTCGTGTTGTAAAGTAAAAAATATTTCAAATATCAGAATTATTTAGGATAAGAAGTTGTTTAACACTCTTGTTTAAAGCACTCTGGCGTAAAATGAATCTTTAATTTTCTTTAAGTTTTAATAAATTCAAATTAAACATTTGTTAATCATGTAACTGTTTGTTATTATTAGTAACATGTTGAAGTCTAAGAAGCCTCCAGCACTTAGGTGAAAAATTAAGCAAACAAAGTTTCATGACACGAGATTAAATTAGTTTGTTTCACCAAAACAGAGGAGAGTTTTCCAAGACTTGTCGAAAGATTCCTACAGCCAACCAGGTCTCTTTTTGGTCTTATAATATGTCCAAAGTGACAGCGGCTAACGCTTTAAGAGCCTGGTTTTTACTTCGCCATTTGCATGGGATTGAAGTGATGCCATCTGAGAAACTAAAGAGTTAGTCTAGAGATAACCTCAAAAAAGAAAAGTGAAACTTTCTTTCACCTGCAACATACCAGTAAAATCAGGGGCTTAAAGGGATTCAAAATTGATTAAGGTTTTTCTATTTGGAAACCCTGTGTTTGGTTTTGTTCCTCACTTACTTCCATCGAGTACTTAACGAGCGAGTAATATTTTGCTATTTGGTTTCTAAGTTTTGAATTTTTGCCAATACCATTGGATGATTGTGTCCGTGTCTCTTGTTTGTTTCAAGTTTGTGAGGTAGAGTGATCATTGGACAGCACAACACACTACATTGTGAGCTCTTTCTTTAGTTGTACTACTCCCCTTCTTTCACCTTTTTTCCTAGTCCCCTGAGTGCTGGTCCAAAAAACAAATAAAAAAAGACGTAGTAAAACAATTAGGCACCACTTTTACACGATAGTAATTCAGCGTTAAAACTTTCTTTAAACTGAGTGAGCAGTAGAAGCCTTATTGAAGTGTTAAACCTTTCACAGAACAAAAGGATCAGGAATTAAATTGCTGATCCTCTAAAAAGTGAATTTCTTTTACTAAAGCGATTTTCACCGAGGGCAGGTTTAAATCCGCTAGAATTCGAGCGAGTTTAGAAAAATCCATAAGAAACATTCTAGTGCGATATGTCCCCGCACAATCTTGGTGGCCATTTCACATCACCTTCGCGAGCAATAAACATACTCACAAATCATTTATGTAATCCTACTGTAACCTCATGCCATCCACGTAAATATCATTCAATTCGGATCCAATTAATTGGCTATCTCTGATCTGTAGCGCTCGCTGTTAAAAAAGATGACCTCATCAGGTTTTTTTTGAACAAGTACGCTACAATAAAGGATTTCCACTTAGGAAAAATCATGGGGTATGGCATGGTTCTATAAGCCGCCTTTTTGCTTCTTTACACAGAGATTCAATCGAACCAGCGCTTCGATGCTAAAAATTGAGCGATTTTCTTTCAATCATTAGACAGCTCCCTCAGCGAACTATGTAATTGACATCCAATTTGACATCAGTGACTGCATGTTTCAGACCGGAAAGATGGCACATAACTGAAACCGGCTTGCGTCCAAACTAAACTTGACAAGCAATGAAGAAAATTCATTCCAAATATCTCCATATAGCAAATCACCCTGTCGGATAGTTCTAACGCCCTTTATATGACAAGTTTAAATTGTTTAACAACAAAAATGATTTTAATTGATTTTTAATTTTGAATAAAAATATTATTCTTTTAATAGATGATTTCTTCGTTCCTTCTTCAATATAAAAGTTCAGTCTTTGTAATACCGCTTAAAATTTGACCTACCCGTTGGGAAAAATTAAAGTTGTTTTTTTTTCTTATATTTTGACAACATTGTTTATCAAATCTATTATTTGCTCTTTTCATTTTAGGTAAGCTTTCATATCTTCTCTCTCTTGTGTGTCGTAAAATTATTAAATGGGGTAAGTTTATACTGCGTGGTTGAGGTCTAGGCTAAAAGTTGTGTATATTTCAACATAGTGACTCATATAATTAGATAAAATAAGCGTACGTTTGAAAAGGAGTCTATAAACTCCATGAAATCGGAATGTTTTAATGAATGAAGTAACGTTGAAACGAAATGATCGCAAATTATTGTAGGAATAAAGCCCATAAGGAAATTAGCGCCGTCTAGTTGGAGTAAAATATCCTTCAGATCATGGGTAACTAAAGATTTCACTTGGAGAAAAAACCATACCCAACTTTGCTTTCGATCTTGACGCTCGTTTGGATGCTCCATCACTTTAATTATGACAATTTGGCTCATTGAGCCAGAAATGGAGATCACCGCTAAAGAAAAAGTTTTGGCTGCAACGTGTGAATTGATGACGCTTCGTAAAGTACTGCGTAAAGTTCGCTATACGAAGAGACAAGTTTTTTAAATCTTCGTCACGGTCATCGCCTATGCTTTGAGCTCCTTTTGCTATGTTTTCTTCGCTACCCGCTGGAGTTATTTTATTTGAAAAGTAACAACCGCTTCAAACATATTTCTTGTGTATAACGTATAATTGATATGGTAGGACAGTCGCGCAGACCAAAAGTTGCCCCAAGTGCGCGAAACACATTTCTAGTCGACCTCTGATTTTCGTACTACAGCTGAATAATTTATAGACGCTGTCTACCCTTTATAACATTTTCATAAGTATCATTTTCTAATTAATTACAAAGTTGGTTACGAATATTTGGTTACGTTAATTTAATCTTGTGTTGGGTCATTGTGAACTTGATTTTTCTGTTGCATACTTTTTGGCATCATCAAACCAGAGCCACACAAATAATTGTTACTTAAATAATTAAAACTTCGAAGGGTTTTTTTTAACTTATTTCATTTTACAATTTATTTCTTTTTCGTCTTTAAAGTTAAAACTAAAATTAAATAAAAATTACTTACGAAATAGATTTGTAACATTAAGTGACTGAAATATTTACAAATAAATGTAGTCGACACAATATTAAACTAAATTAAAAAAAAGTTAACAAACAAAACTGGTAACGAAACAAACTTCAACATTCGCAAAACAAATATTAAAATTTCTGTTCAATAAATATTCCTCAATTTGAAGTGAATTATGTAAATTAAATAACTATGAATTTTATTTGGAAAACGGAACTAATTGACGAACACCACACTGGCTATGAAACCGCGTCCAAGTTACTTAAACCTAAACTGTTTGAGGTATCAGTGATATTGCAAATGTCGTGATTTTCCTGCCTAGGGCGCCTCACATGGTATTGCGTTGAACTTAGCCAAAGTTCTTTAATCATATCGGCTCCCTTTTCGGCTATCATGACCACGGGAGCATGGATGTTGCCATTTGTAATGGCAGGCATTATACTGGCATCTATAACTCTTAGACCAGGTATGCCGTAGACTCTCAATTGTGGATCTACCACAGCCCAGGGGTCACTGGGTGGACCCATTTTGGCAGTACCTGACATGTGATAAATGGTCATGGTATACTGGCGTATAGCACAATTCCAATACTCATCGGTAAAGTGAGGCAAATGTCTACAATTCGGCAATTGTTTAGACCAAAAGCGTGCACCAAATCTCTTTAAGGCCAAGGTCTCTCCCATGGCCACGGCAGCTTTAACACCTTCCCTTAAAACGTTGACATCATCAGGATGTGTTAGGTAGTTGTGATAGAGTAAAGGATAACGTAGAGGATTTTTGGATGCCAGTTTAATAAAGCCCTTACTCTTGGGTCGCAACATCATAGGGAATACGCCAAACACATCGCGGTTACTAACTTCACTGAACATGTCATTGTAGAATTCATCCGTTAGGCCATGGGCCAACTTGACCTGCGAACCACCATCTGACATAACAGAAGCCGAAGTCAACATAAAACTAATATCGGGCCAATCATCACTGGCATTGGCATATTTGGTATTTATAAAAGCCACTGCCTCCAAGCCCACACTAGAGGTCAGAGGGCCATCCTCCGTAATGGCATAACGTAAGGCCGTATTAATATTCACCATTCTCTTCATCACTATCGAGATGGGATAATCTATGAGAAAAGCTATGCCTCCCACAGCAATGTGATCTTGTAAATTCTGACCCACTCCTGGTAGATCATACACCAGAGGTATGCCCACTCTTTGTAACTCAGCTTCGGGTCCTATGCCCGATAACATCATGAGATGAGGTGAGCCGATGGCCCCTGCCGATAAAATAACTTCTCTGGTGGCATAAACTGTTTGCAATTTGCCATTGCGTATAAATTCGACTCCGGTAGCTCTTTTGGTTTGGGGATGTGTTAGCACCTTTGTAACATGTGAAAATAAGGCAATATGAAGATTTGTCCTTAAACGTGCCGGTCTTAGAAATGACTTGGCTGTGGAGCTCCGTGAACCACGCCTCATATTGAATTGATAGAAAGCAAAACCGGTCTGTTGTGCACCGTTAACATCGACTATGTCATAACCCATTTCTTCGCCAGCCTGTAAGAAAGCAGGACCCAAGGGGGTGTTATAAGGAGCATCCTGTACGGTCCATAAGCCACCTGTTAGAAAAAATGAAACCTCCTGTATTTATTTCTCGTATAGTTAAAATGATTGGCCTTACCCGTGCCATGATATCTTTTATTTCTAGCCAAGTAGGGATTTCTTTGGTCTTCCGATTTGCGAAAGTATGGCAAAACGTCCTCATAGCTCCATCCAGGATTACCAAATGAAGCCCACTGATCAAAGTCTCGTTTATTGCCTCTGATATACAACATGGTATTGAGCACTGAACTGCCACCAATAACTTTACCGCGTGTCCAACAGCACCTCTTGTCCTTCATGGCCTGACAGGCGGTATTTTGAGGTTGTGTCCTAAAAGGAAATTGAAAAAGTACTCTTTTGAATAAATGTTAATAATAATTGGAATTTTAGAATCGTCTTTGATTATTAAAGGAGCGTAATGAGAAAACAAACATTCTAAGCAACGTTAGCAAATTGTGTCGAATGCTGTTGCAAAACATGCTCGTGACATTATTAAACTCTGACACAGATCCAGCCTTGGCTTTAGGGGAGAACTTAGGATAGACGAGGTCAAATTTTGTTTGTTAGGGTTTTTGGAGGAAGGTAGCAGCCAATATGCCCATGCCTTACAGTAGTACTAATATTGGATCGCTACAGAATGACTTTTATTCTCTTTATGGCTAGCGGAGGTCCCGAGCTGCCTAGAGTAAAAGTTTAAACTTGCTGAAACATGTTTTGCAAGGCTGACTACACCTTACCAGGGAAGTATTATCTTCCCCATTGATCTCTTAGATATTTTACCTCACCTTTAGCAAAGGTCACCTTTAGCAAAGGTCTATGGTTCCTGATGCTGGGTCTTCTAACCAAATAAGTTTCAACTCGCATGTTGTTGCCTTACCCCATTAAGTTAAGCGGATTTAAACCCAATATATTGTTGAATCCGCAAGCCAAACATGATGGCTGGCATTTTTCAAGCTGGGGAAGATCAATAGGAGAAAATGTCACTACTTTGGCCAATTGAAATACGGGACGATGGTTAATTACAAGAATTTATTTTTTATTTTATAAAATAATTCGTTTGTGATTTTGGCGCAGCGTGAATTTCACAGACATTTGCTTTGTCATCCAACGCCGACTATAAGAACGATTCGACGGATCAACGGGAGATTAATGGCACAGTGGAAAATCTCGAACTGCTCGTTCTGCCCAGAATATCGCTTATGTCGCTCAAGTTGTGGTGGAAGACTCAACAACGTCAGATATGGACAACGAACATTAGGTCATTTACTCTGTAGGGTGTCACAATAAGTTTATAGTATGAAAAACGTTACTGATTGGCTCGGTTCAGATCCGTGCCGTCCAGCTAAAGGTCACACGAATTCCGTTATCATGTTCTTGTAACAAATGCCGCTCACAGGCACTAACTGATTCAAGCGACCGTCTTTTACGTAGACGCAAAGGAGACTTTTATCCATAATCGACTCAGTTTCATTAAATTGTTTGACCACTCTTTAAATTGTTGACATACTAGTAGAACTTTCTCGACCGAAAATTTGGCAAAGTTTGCGAGCGGTCTTAGCTTATTGGGGTTTTAAAATGATAACGCGTGGTTTTTCTTTAGTATAGCGCTCCACTTTTAATAATCGCAACAATCATAGGTGCCGGTATTTAAAATTTAAATAAAGCATACTTATTGAAGCACCCTTTAAAAAAAACAGCAATATAGTTCAAATGGCCAGTAATCAAATGATATCAAATAAAAAAGTCATTAGAACAAAAAAAGATTAGCGTAATTAAGATATCGGCAAAACTTGTCACAAGACACAATGGTTCCCCACTTCTGGACAGCTCAGGGTTTATAAAACTCACACACTTTGTGCGTCCTTAATTGACACGTAATGGTGCATATTCCAAACGCAAACCCAGTGACCTACATTTAAGCAAAGTTTACCGGTTTTTAGTGCAATTTTTTTTAATTTTCAAAACCACTTTTAAACGGCAGTTTTACATGAAATCAGTAAATGACGTTTTTACCTCAACAAAAAAAAATAATATTAAGTTCCGCTTGCCTGTCTTGTCTGTCAAAAGACACATGTGCCTTGTAAGCAGGAAAAAACACTACTAACAAAAAGTTGTTTTGAGTGTTAAGTTTTTTTTTTGAAGCCTTAAAATATTTTCATAATCTTTCTCTCTCTCTCTCTCTGTGTAAACATTGTTTTATAAAGTGTTTTTTTTCATCAATGCTTGAGTGGGGTTTCTAATTAAGACTTGTTTATGTAGTTTTTTCTCGTGAGGTCTTTAATGTTGCAATTATGATAACATTTTGCAACATCCCATTAATAATAGAACCACTTTCAATATAAGTTTGTTGGAATAAAACGAGATTTTTTAATGACTTTAACTTGAGACTTGATTTAATATTCCGACAGGATGGTTTGATATATACTACTGTGGGCAAAAAATAGTAAGACTTTGTTCATAATTTTGTATTTCTTTATTTATTCTGCCAAATCGATTTTGTCCCCCTCAAAGTAATCCTCCTCCATCTGCAATAATCTTATGGCAACGTTTTTTTCAATCCTGGTAACAGTTGTTAAAGTAAATTTCAGGATTAGCCTTCAATGCGCGTAGCGATTCACGTTTAATGTCTTCAATTGACTCAAAACGGTTTCCCCGGAGCGGTCGCTTGAGTTTGCTGAACAGCCAGATGTCACACGGAGCTTAATCAGGCGAATACAGTGGTTGTGGAACGATGTTGATTGAAGTTTTGACGAAAAACTCACGAAGAATTAATGCGGTATGCGGAACCAATCGCGATTTCACTTTTCTCAGGCCCAAATGATCTTTTAAAATGGTTTTCACTGATCTCTCCGATATTCCAACGATATCAGTAAGGTCTCTGACTGTTAATCATAGATTCTCGAATACCACTTCCTTGATTTTATTGACGTGTTGACCATCAGTTATTGTTGATGGCCGTCGCGGACGTGGTTCGTCTTCAACGCGTTCTCGACCCTCTTTGAATAATTTGTACCACTCAAAAACACTTGCTCGCGACATACAATTATCACCGAAGGCCTCTTTTGCAACATTCTGAACGTTTCGGCACCAGAAATTTCATTCCGCACACAAAATTTAATGGAACTTCTTTGTTGAATAATTTCACTCATTGTAAAAATCGCCGAATGGACTTGTTGTACTTCATAAAGACAAGCGTGTACTAAACGCTAATGATTACTTTGATGTGATATTTGGCACAGATGTCACTGACAGCCATACCAACGTAGAAAAAAAAACTTCGACGAATGGATTTCCGCGCGAAATTTAAATTAAAAAGTCTTACTATTTTTTTCCCACAGTAGTATATACATATATCCGTCTTGCCCTGCCTTCCATTATCCCTTCTCAAGTTTAATCTTCAGTGTTATTTTACATTCTAGTCCAAGGATGATAAAAATAATATGTGAGTTCTCGCTTCAAACCATCTCGTACAAAACCTCCCTCATTTACTTGTCTTTATTCTTGTTTGACCTATGAGGGGGTTTTTAATAGATTCAATTAATTTTTTACCAGACCAAGATAAAGAACTAACGTGATACAATATTATTTTAAAACTTGTAAAAAAGGCCCCGAAAAGGTGAGATATTTTTACAACTTGAGCGGACATTTGTTAAACACTGTAAAATCAATTGGGTCTGTTTAAAACTTATTTGGACAAATTTAGTTTTAGTGACACCAATGTACAGTGGAAATATAGGCATTAATAATGGAACAGAGTGGCGGGCAAATGTCTACCGCTAGCTTGTCGGCACATGTCCTCTATTAGCACAAAATTCTGAAGCACAATTTGCATTTACCCTCTTCTTTATCTTGTCAAAGCAGCGCCGAATTTTAACTATCCGAGCATTAGTTGTTTGTTTACGTACAGCTGGTATTTCACATGGCGCCAGAGAAATTAGTCCAGCAGCGTTAAATCACAATTACGGGACGGCCCATCGACAATTTCCGAGATAATTCAGAATCGCTCGCCCCAAGGTGGCGCTGTTGATGCCCAATTGTTGCAAACATTGGCATGTGCATGTTTCAGGCTGTTTCTCATAATTGCGGCTAAAACGAGCTACAGTATCATCATCCTCGAATTTAACGATTATATAACGCATAGCGGGCTTTAAACAAATCTGATTACGAGTAAACGATCCCGAATTTCATAGAAATTTTTCACTGTTAAAATTCGTGGTTAACGAGTGTGTAGCATTTTAATGGTTAAAATTTTAGCACAGTGGCGAAACTGCAAAATTTTGGTGAAATTAAATATTTAGTTTCGAAATTTGTTCAATTTTAGTTTTTGTGGTATTTTTGCAATCATTTTATTTTATGCCCGTTTTTCGATTTTATGGTGAATTTTCGAGTTTTGTTCAATATTAAAATTTACCAAATTTTTGATTTTTCGTAATTTTTTGGATCAATTTGGGTTTTCTTAAAACTTCGCTCATTAATTTAGATTTTTGGTGGAATATTAACTGTTGATGATTTTTAAAGTTTTTGGTGAATTTTGTATTTATTTGTGAATATTTGAAGTTTTTGGGCAATTTCCGATTTGTGGTGTATTGGGATTTTTTATATAATTGTGTAAAATTTTACCAAGTTTTCAATTTTTCGTAAGTTTTCGGTGAAATTTTTTAATTCCGACTTTTTGGACATTTTTATAGGGGCCCATAAGGATCCAGAAATTAAAAACTTTATGGGGTAGGGTGTGAATATTGTATAAAATACAAATGGAATGACAAGCCTTTACATACCTTTTTAGTTTTTGTAATGGGTAGTTTATTAAGCATTGACATTATTTAAATGATGCGACAAATTTCAACATTAAAATTAATTTAGTAAACCAAGAGATTGACTTATACCGCCTCCACTTTTGTTGTTAAGACAACTAAATCATTTTAATTTATTTGTACACGAATTTTTAAACAATTTTTATCTTATAACTCATTCATTTTGTGTTACAGATGTTTAAATCTGGGGACGCTTACAAATGTTTAAATATTTAGTCACCTGTTACTGCAATACTTTCGTTTGTTTAGAAATCTCACCTGAAACTTTAATGGATAGGAATTTAAAGTGTTTAATCATTTCTTGCTTCGTTTTAAAATTGCTTTCATGGTGTAATCAAAGTATAGATTTTATGAGTTTACTCATTTTATTGTTTTACTTAAATCTATAAACGAATCAAAATTAGACACAAGTATTTTTTTACTGCTTAAACAGGTTTTTATATCTTTCTTAAGCACATATTTTCTTTTTCTCCTACTTGATTCTTATTTTATTAACTTTTACTTGTACGGCATTTTTAAAACAAATAATTGCACTCAATTCTCCGGGTTCTCTCTCAAAGTTTGTTCTCTTTTGCTCAATTTAAAATTGGTGGCTTTTATTCATTAACAAGTTTTTTTCTTAAGTCTTTTGTTTATTCGCAAGAAAAAGGAAAATACTGAGTTTTTATTGATTGGTTTCTTTTGTATTGTTTTATTTTTCTTTTAAAATGAGTTTTCAAAACAAAAATATAATACTTTCATAACAGTATTGCCGCAATAAGTGACTTTATTTTAATATGTTTATGAGCAAACTACACAAATGCAAAAGGCATGTGAAAATTATTTGCAAGCAACCAACCAAGCGCACATAGAATAAAAACAGCAGAAAAAACATCATGTTATGCTACAGTAATCAAGCAGCTTTAAATCAAAATAAATTACAAAAAAAAGGTGTTTAGCATGCAACTTATAACGCAACATGAACTCTCTTAGGCATTAGAGGAAAAGCCAGACACAAAATAGACAATTTAATTTGTTTTTGTTTTTATTTATGAACAGAATCATAACACTATATCAATGAATTAGTCACAGGCATTAGCTTGAAATTGACGCGATTTAAGAAAACATGATTTTACTTAAAAACATTATTTTTTGCGATTTTGTAATTAAAATCAGAAAAGATAACAATAAAAACCCATTTTTAAAATTTAATAAATGTCTTGAGCCATAATTTAATGAGTAGCTTTTAAGCAAGTTTCAGAATTATTCACGCAGGCATTCCTTTATTCATTCAGCTCTACCAACACCTTAAAATACTTTTGCAGAAATAAACATGCTTAAGACTAACGAAGGCGGTTCCAAATCTTCCTGTCAAAAAAGTGACCCTCGTGGCAAAATTAAAAAGCGTTCTTATGAGCATCACTGCAATTGACCAATTTTGGGTGAACACAGAGAAAATCGTAAAGCAAATACTTGTTGAAACAAGTAGGCAAGCCGGTCATAAAAGTTCGTATTTGAAGTGCTGTGAACCTTTTCTTATCTATAGTTTTGTAAATTGAAAAGCCATGCTTTTGGTGAAAGGAAAATTAAGACGCACTGTAGAAGCAATAGCAAAAAAAGAAGATTAATATACTGACCACTCTGTTGGAGTACAGAATGATCTACTGAGCGTCGAAGTTAACTACTTTTGGTGGGTAAAACTTCTACAAATATTTTTATAAAAAATATGTTTCCAAAAAGCAAACTCTTCAAAATTTACCACCAAATATCTTTTAAATAATAAATGTTCATTTAGGACCGTAGGCAGGGTTTTTTTATCTTCTCGTTGGTTTCAAATAAAATCAAAAGCCATCGAAATGGAAACATTTTTTTCGATTCCTGAAGTATTCGATTTAAACCGGGTTTCTTTGGAAGAAACCTAGCTACACCACTTTACCTCTGCAAGATAAAAACAAGCCAAACCATGTCAAAAGAAGACAAAGAGATTTTTAGCTGCAGACCTACTGCTCATGGTGTTATGGGCTGGGCTGGGCTGGACATGACAATAACAGACCACCAAAAATTATTTTTTGTGGTTGATTGATGACATCAAGTCAAATTTGCAGAAACCCTATTTATTGTTCAGAGATCTGCTATTGCAAATGACCAAAATAATTGATTTTGTTTAGCAGAATTATCTCCTTTTCAAATTTAAACCTTTTTTGTACAAATTAAAACAGATACCAGCATATTGCAGTTTTATGATTAAAATTTGCTAAGGTTTTTTTAGCTGGACTGGGTGGCCAAATTAGTTGTTTATATTTCTTTAAGTTCATCTGTTCATGTTCAGATATTTGTCAGCTGTATAGTTTATACACTGTTTTATAAACAAATTAAGTTCATAGTTGAATTTTTATTCTAAAAAGAAAGTTTTTAATTTGCTTGAAACTTTATCTGCCATTTTATTTTGCCACAAATATTTTTATGTAGCCACCCATTTGACAGAGATCTTCTTCCGTTTGGTAATAAAAAGCCATAATTATTATTTTCCATCACTATAATTTGGTTTCATTCGAATGTTGGTTAGAGAATTCTGGTAAGAGAAAAAATATTAAAAAAAAATTAATGAAAGTTTCTAAACAAAGCTTACAAGTGCAGAAAATATTAGAGGGAACACATTGGCCTTTGTTTGAAAAAAAAAATTTTGTTTTGATTTTACGTTTGAAAAAGAAACTTTCTAAGAAATAATTTTGGGAGATGAACTTAAAAAATTTTGTTTTAAAAACAAAAAATAAAGTCTCTTTTTGAGTAACGGTTTTTTAAAGAATTCTTCTTTCTTGATAAAAGTGTTTTCAAAAAAGTCATATTGTAAAATGTGCATTTCTGGCTTACAGTATATTTAGTAAAAGGTGTTTTTAAAGTGGTGCTTTTTAAAAAAAATATGGAAAAACAAAAGCTTTATTCTCAAATTATTTTGAGTGAAGGTTGCTGTGGCAAAGTAATAAGCTGACAATATATACTTTTTGCAAAAAGTCACTTTTACGAAAATTTAGGCAAAGTACTTTTTCCAAGGGGTAGATTGTTGTTTATGAAATGCATATTTGCAGTTGTTGTGTTTTATAGGCATTTTAATAAAATGTACTTTTCGCATAAGGTACTTTTTAAATAAGTACTTTTAACAACACGAATTAATTCTGAAATTGTCTATAACTCCTCAAATCTCAAATCATTCAAAATTTCAACTAATGCTAATGAAAAATTAATACGGGCTACTTTTTTCAGGTTTCGCAAAAGTTAACCTTTTATAAAAAGGTACGTTTTACAAATTGTTTTAAATAAAATTTTTGCAACACACTTCGCTCTAAAAAGTTTTTTTTGTTCAAATGATACATTTTCCAAATATTCTTTAAAACTTATATGTACTTTTTTAAAAAACTTCTAGGAAAGTACTAAAGAAAGTAATAATGCCGTTTAAAATAGGTTCCTTTTTGGAGACATTTTTAAAATAGCTGCTTATTCCTAGCACTTTTTAAAACAGGCACATTTCCAATATTGTTTTATATGAGAAGTCTTTTTAGCCAAAGTTTCCTCCCTGTAAGGGTGGCTTTTAGAAAATTATTTTAATTAGGTTTTGTAAAAGATAATTGCTTATTAAAAGGTAGTTTTTTATATGTAATTTTTAGAAAGTGTTTTTTTAAATTATTTTTACCTTTACCTTATTTTTGCTTTTCAAGTAATACTTTTTAGAAAATGTACTTTTTACAAAAATAATTTTAACGAAAATCATTTTTTAAAAAAGGTGCATTCTGGAGAAGTAACTGTTTTTAAAGGAGATGTTTTACAAAAACTTCTCTTCGTAGCAATTTTCCACAGAACGTTACTTTTTAAATAAATTCTGTTTTCACATATGCAATTATCTACAAAATGCACGTTTCCCGATAGTTTCTTTTTATAAGCTTTTCCACATAAGGCTCTCTCTGCAAAAAGTACTTTTTACAAGGATTTTCGGCAGTTCTAAAAATTTCTATTTGTTTAAAGTCGATTTGGTGGTAAATATGTCGTCTCAAATTTGTTATATTAAATTTCATTCCATGCTTCCGTTATATTTAAAAATTTTACCTTAAAGAGAACTATTTTGATATCAAAAGCATTGTATTGGATTCTCCACATGCCTTTTTGGTACGCATTGGACTATTGTGCGTGATGATTTGTGAGCATCAAAAATAAATAGAATGATCACACAATTTCGATTTTTGAAGTGTTTAACAAATTTAAATATAATTCTGTGCAAAATCAAAAGCCTTCGCTGGAAAATGGTTGGTTGAACTGTTCTCTTCCTGCAGAGTTTGTAAAGAAAATTTGGCTCAAGTACTACTAGCTCAAATACTTAATTTAACTAAATTATTCATGTTGTTTTTATTTTGAAATTTTTTTAAAATGCCGCAAATCCACTTAAAGATTTTCCAACCGCATTGGCATTTTAACAACCTTCAATTGATATAATATTTGGCGAAGAATTCGTTGCAAATAAAATTACAAGAGAAAACTATTCTACAAACAACTAGCAGCTAGCAAGTAGTGCAGTCACTGTCAAGGCCTTAGCAATAGTAAAACATATAATAGTATTGTTGTCTCATAAAGTTAGTTGTAATATGAAATTGTTCAAGTTCAATTAAATTATAACGAAAAATGTTCATAAAATAATTTGTTTCACATTTCCAAATTTCCCAAAATACAAATTTGTGGCAAGCAAACAAATATTTAATGAATTTTTAGATAAAAACTCAAGACTTAAGCGACATACACACATTTTCTTTTTCATTTTAAGTAAATTGTTGCTTTATGTCAAAGACTTAAGCCACGTGCAGTCGTTCAGCGTTGCCGTGTTGGTTATTTTTATTACCAAGGGGGAGATGTGAAGTTTTTTGTTTTGGTAATCCAAAATAGGAATATTTTTTAATTTACTTATTTAATTTAGTTATCACGTTTTTTTTTAATTTTATTCAAGAACAAAGCTTGGTAGCACTGTTAGCACTTGTAAAAGTAGGTTATCAACTCTGTATTACCACAAAGTCAGGATTGCTAAGAATTATGACATTGTCGTAAAGAAAAAGCAAAATTGTTTATTTCTATTCTTAAATTTTTTTATTTTTATTTTTTAAGCAGAAATATATCTTTTTGTTCAAAAATCAACATTTACTAATTTAAAAAAATTTTATGTAGCGAAAATTTAAAATTCCCTTTTAACGTAAATTAAATTTAATATTTGAGAGGAGGTACTTTTAAGAAAAGGTTCATTATTGAAAGGCCACTACTTACGCTGGATTTACAAATGCAAGTAGTGGCATGCAATTGTTGTGTACGTATTGTCAACGAAAAATTCTTCGAAATAGTCGAATCTCATGCCATTCGTTTTTGTGCTTACACATGCAAGTGTAAGTTCATTTTTAAAATGTCGTCGAAGCATAAACTTCAGAACATTTTTTTACTTTTAAAATTAAAAAAAATTTTATCAGGAAATGAGAAAGAAGAATTTGGGAGGACAATGTCAAAGATTTAAATAATTTGTTTAGTAATCTGTTGGCTCAATTTTTATTCCATTTTAACTTTTTGTTTTCTTTTTAAAACAGAGTTACCGAGTTCTCCATATAGGCATATTTTTGGAGAAACTGTTTACATTTATTATTAATAGTAATATTTTATTATTATTACTAATATTATTGCTCTTTAAATAACAAACTTGAATTTTTTTATGCGTAATTTAAGAAATAAATCATAACAATGCATTTGAAAAGGTAGAACTTTAATTACAATTTAACCGCAAACCAGTAAATTTATATTTAATATTGAACAGGATAATATTGTCTATCGTTTTGACATTTAGTGGCATGCAAATGCCAAATTGTCACTCGCATGCAATTTTAGCTGCCACTGGAGCTGCCATTGCGAAATATGTAAGTGTATTAGTGAAAATGTGTGAGTGTATTGAGTTTTTCGAACTTGTAGTGGCATGTGTAAACACTAGGTTAGAAAAGTTTTTGTAGAAAAGGCACTTTTAATATAACTTAGATTTAGGAAATACAAATTTTTATTAAAGGCACTTTTTAGAAAACACACTTTTTAGAAAAAGTTTATTAAATAAATATACTATTTAGAAAAGGTTCTTTTTAAGAGCAGATACTTTTAAATATTGGCACCATTTAGGGATAATAAAAATGTACTTCTTTATAGAAGATACTTTTAAAGTATTTAAAGTAAGTTCTTTTAAAAGAAGCTACTTTTTTAAATAGATATGTACAAATGTATGTACTTTAAAGACATCATAATTTTTGTGAAAGGTACCTTTGAACATATTTTTCTAGGAAAGCTCTTTTGAAAGTAATTTGAGAAAATCTGACTCAAAAAAATTATATTTTCATACAGTTAGTTTAAAAACAATTTCGGATTTTAAAAGTTTCTTCTAATATAAGAGAAATGACATTATTATAGAGAAAGTATTTTTAAAGTTTTACTAAAATGAATTTTTAAAGCAATTTTTCGAAAGAGTCTTTTTGGAGAAATTTATTTGTTAAGAATAAGTACTTAGTACTTTTTAACACATTAGGAGGACCAGCGTAATTTATATCTAATATTTAGTATTTTTGTGATGAAGATATTCAAACCCGGGCACGATTCTCAATACTGAAATATTTCGTCAACCGTTACTGCAATACTTTTACGTATTCAAAAATCTGGCTTGAAATTTTAAAGCATAGAAATTTAAAGTATTTTAACATTTCTTTCTTCACTACACTAATATATGTTATATCACTTCCTTTATTTTAAATATAACAGCATATCCCTAAACCCAAGTCCAAAAAATTTAGTGCAGATTTGAATTAGCTCCCCAAATGGCATAAGATTTGCTGATATGACAACTAAACTTATAATTTCTACCTATCGAGCCGCACACAATCTGTAATTGTAAATGGCAATTGGTCAAATTCTGTTGCTCTTGGAAGAGGAGCTGCTGAATGGTTTTATTCTTGGGCCCCTTCTGTTCTCATTATACGCAAATAACTTGCCAAGTCAACTTTCTAATCGCAAAATATCGCTTGAAGCATTGTGCTCTTAAATGGTGACGTAAATAAAATTTTCCTTTTGACTCTGCTTAAATCCCAGACGTCAAAGTACGTGGTAATACGAAAAAAAGCATCAATCTTGTAATAAATGCTAATAAAGTTAAAGTTGTGAAATCAGCTGGTCGGTCAAACTCACATTAAGCTACGAGCCCTTTGGTCAATTAGAAATTAGAGTTCTGCTTGCTAATACATACCTGATTTGAGTTATTTGGACAATGCGACTCAGTTAATTAATGTTGTATTCAACAATATCGTAGGATACATATGTATAAGGTCCCAAAAGGTTTAATCACATATCTTCCGTATCTTCACGGCGTCTCTTTTGAAAGCTTATTACGAATACGTACTCTTGAATGTATATAAAAAATAATAAATACGCAAGCGGCTAATTATTTATTTGACAAATTTCGTTTCTTCCATTCTCTACGGAAGAAAAATATTATAAGCCCTCCTCATCATTGCCTAGTATCTGAATGGCAGTTCTATATAAATGCCACTTGTCTATAGAACATTCTTCCATTGAACCAATAACTCCATAGCCATGCCGATAGTTTAAAAAACGTTTGTTTAAATCATAGACTACTAACTAGACGCGACAACTTACAACAACATTACCTCGATTATATGAAAGAGATAAAAAACCTTATCGTTTCTAATTTACCTATCTCTTTCATATAATCGGGTTAACTTAAAATTTTGTACGTAAAAAGGCATAACACCTGATAATACGCTTTTTCAAACGTCATTGTTGGGTATTCTGTTTATATTCTGTGGTTTAAATATTTCACGTAATCATTTTTAAAACAAATTTTAATATTTTGTTAATTATATGACATTTTAATCCAGGTAACACACACGTTTCTTCATTATAACTATAAGATTCTGTCTTGTTGTGCAGGAAGTGATTTATAATTAATAAATTAAATTAAAACTAATTTCAATTGCTCCAGCCCAACATTTGCTTACTAGATGCGGCATTTTTTTCATCTAAAAAATTATCACATAAATTGCATGAATTTCCTAATTGTCGGCTCAGTTTCTGAGTTAAGAGTTGGAAGTAAATTATTGCAAATTTAGTTATTAATGATTTAATAAATAGACAAACATATTTTAATTGAAAAATTAAACTAAAACCAAACTCAAAATATACTAATTTCTCTCATTTGGTAACTAATTTTCTTTCAATTGGTTTACAAAGAAAATTGCCACTGGCAACACTGCTTCGCAACTTCCATGTTTACTTAAAGACTTAGAACACATACGTGTATATTGCTGTAACATAAAAAACTAAAGACACAAACTTTTTTTTTTAATTTTTCAGCTGTCAACAAAAATTGTTATTTTCTTCTTCAGCAGCAGCTAAATTAAGTTATTTTGCTTCTTAGTGTTTAAAACCATCAATCATCATGTCACATTTGTTCAAATAAATGCTCAAGTTCCAGTTCAATTGTTTTTAAGATCAAAACTATTGTCAAGGTTGTAAGTATTTGGTTTAATGTAATAGAAAAAAACAAACTCAATTGCCAAAAGGCCTTCAATGTGTATGCGTGTGTTGTTTTTCTCGAATTTATTTGTCTTCATTTGTGTCTATTACTTTAGGCCTTAAGCAATGAAGTCAGTAATGTGCTCATTTACAATTAACACACCATAAGGCATTTCATTGACATCTAAATTATTTTGCTGAAAACGAAAGTTCTTTTGTTTATTTCCGTTGTGTGCTGTTGTTTTGTAAAACAAACAAACAAATGTTTGTTTAATAAGTAAATATAAGACAAAAATTAAGTAAAAAGTTAAGTAGAAGTTTGGTTTGGAAATGGGGACAATACCGTGTCAACATTAAGATGCCAAACCTTTTTACAGCTGAAATTGTCTTAGAATTATGTGGGGCAATTTGAAACTCAGTAACATTTGGAGTTCTCCTCGCAGTTAATTGAAAATAGACCTGTTCACTACCTGTTAGAATACTGTTGTAATATTTTAAACTAGTTCAGTTTTGATTCTTATTGATCCAGGGGAGAACAATCTGCTGAGTTTAAGATTACCTGGTGGTTTGTCAATCCCTTCCGAGTTTGGTACGGGGTCTGCCGGCTCAAGTATCCAAACACTACATTAAAAACATCAGATTGGGCCCTGGGAGACTCTGCCCTTGAAAGCGCAAAATGTTTCCCAGTTGCCTATTTTATTTGCAGCCGGCCTGTATATCGAGTGCGAACTACACCCTCCGTAGTCAATGGACTTGTACAGTAGTATTTTACGCTATTTTTTTTAATAGACTTGTGTCATTAACTTTGCGTTTAATAGCCATTGAAAGCAAACAAATTCTTAAATTTCGACGAAAATAGACAAAAGTCAATTTCTTGCTATCCCCAAATATAGATCTTTTACACTAAATGCCCATCAAGGAAGCCAAGAAAAGGATTGGTGAATACTATGGGGATTTTGTCTTAAAAAGTGATTTACAGAATTCAGTTGTGGCAATACCGGCACTAATAGCGCAATACCATCATGTCGTGTAAGAGAGTTACGGAATAAATCATCGATATAATTCATAGAATAACACCGGAATGATAGAGAATGAGAGAGTATATGTAGACATAAAGCTGCAATACGTTCGCTCGGTACTACGATTTCTTAAGCTTGATCATAAGCGTAACCATGCGGCCACTTCAAAGAAGTGTTTTGCGATGTTCAAACACAATTCGTTTCGTAGCCGGCAACGGAACGTGGCTCCATCACAGCACACCAGATACCTAAATGCAATTCTCAGGCTGATATGCGGTGCAATTTATATTATATAACCTAAAAAGTATAGCCGGCGAATCTTGTAAACAGCTGCTGGCCACAACCGACCTTAATGTGAAGCAAAATCGTAAAATTCATAAATTGGACCAAGAACTTCTATACCAACCACTTATGCTCCAGACTTAGCGACAACGTCCTTGTTACATAATCTGATGAAATGGGATGGACTAAATGCATGCTGCTAGAAGCACAAACACACGTCAAAGAAATAAAACGGTTTTTAGCCGCCTAAATTTTTCATTACTTGCCCTTGTAACTTTGAAAAATGTTTGAGAAGCTCAACAACTTTTCTTGCAGTTATTTTTTTTGCATTGTATAAATGTTTGGTGGTGTAATTTATAACTGCGCCTCATACTTAAACTGGTAACGAACAACAGCTGTTTTACTTCTCACCTAAACAGTCCCAAAAGAGCAACAATTTTTTTTTTTTGAGTTTCACTCATGCAGACTTCAGTTAAATTTTGCAAATGCAAAATTGCAAAGATTTTTTGCTCTTTGCAAGTTGCGTAATAATTGTAAATAGGTTTACATTGAATTACTCATATGAATGTATGGCTAAGGAGACAAGACCAGTTTAAATTTTTATTTACACCATTTTTGACACTTAGTCTGAAGAAAATTGAAGCATATGAAAGTTGACCCGAAAATAAACGAAAATATTTTAAAATAATATTTTTTAATTAATGAGATAATTTGCGTTATGGGCAATAACTTTGGGTTTTCACAACGACGAAATCCTAAGTTATGTTGACAAAAACATTTAATCAGTTGCATCATGTTATTTAATAACAAATTTAGTGTACAAAAATTATATGAAACTGATGGTGGGGCTCATAAGCTAAAATTTACAAAATTAATATTAAATAAAAAAGAGACGTCTTCTTCCGAGGAAAATTAAACACTCAAGGTCGCTTATAACTAAAGTTTATTACACAAAGTCTGACCGTAAATAATTTCAGTTCACATATGTGCGATTCTTCAGCAAGGTTGATATTATATTCATGCAGTCACTGTGTAATGAACTTAATGAAAATCGGATTATTTAACTATTGGCTAGACGCAAAAGTTCTTGATGTTAGACAAGAGATGGCTGCGGAAAGTCACCGCTTTCTTGAGGTAGTTTCCGGCGAGTGAGATCTTTCTGAAACTACTTGTAGTGAATGTTTTGGACGCTTCAAAGATGGTTAATAATTTTGGAAATGAAGGCAAAATACATTTGGAAAAGCTACAAAAGATTTAGGCTGAAGAATAAAAGCCACTGCTCGATAAAGATCTGCGTCAAACAACATAAGAATAACGTTAAAAAACTATTTCCAAAAAATTTTATGTGAAGTTTTAGCTCACTTGCCTTATAGGACGGACCTTTACCATTTGTTTCGATTCATGCAGAACAACGTGTTTGAAGTACTCCACACCTCAATCGAAGGTAAAACAAAATATTGATTTATTGCGTTTCTGAATTTGTCAGAAAGATGGAACAAAGTCACCCACTTACGATGGCCAATACTTAAAATGGCAGAGCGATTTAATATTTTATTCAAACAAACCCACATTTTTTTTACAAAAAACAACAATCAGTTAACTTTTTGTACAACCAATACTTCACTTCGTTTTAGTTTTTGTCTAAATGAAAATAAATGCAATTAAGTAAAAAATATGTAATTTAAAGTTTAAGTTGAGTTGAAACATCAAAAACTTTTAAGTCCCAAAAAAAAATTTAATTAAAAAAAATTATAAACTTTTGGTAACAACGATTAAGAAATTAAATAGTAGCGGCAACTATTATAACAGCTTTGCTAATATTAAGGAATTTTTGTAAAATAATCTTATTTAAAACAAAAGACCGAAAGCACAACCTTTTTTTTTTTTGTTAATCTGTGGTCCAAAACAAGTCTTGACTAAACCGAGCTAAGAAGAAGTTATGGACCGCGTTAATGTCTTTGATACCCACAACAGGCTGAGAAGAGTTTGGATGGCTTCTTACAAGAAACATATTGGAATCGAGTAGGTTGACTATTTTACAGAAATTTACAGAACGGGAACTCTTCCGTTACATATTAAGGAAGTAGACTAGGTTTGCGGCTTAATCGGAAAATGTTCGTCATATGAATAGCTCTCATCAGGCTCGGACAAGCAAAGTGCGTTAAACAGCTGAATTGCTTTCTATTAAAGCTGAAAGGCATAAACTAAAATATAATATTTTAACAAACTTTTCTCCGCTGAATTTCATAAAATGTATCTGCAAAGCCAAATTTGTTAGCCAACTGTGTTCCAATTGTGATACATTAAGTTGCTTTTGGCTAGCTGAATAGCAAAGTTATTCAGCTAAATAGTATAGAATGAATATAACAGTATAGGATGAATATAACAGTAAACTTCGAGTAATGAATATAACAGAAAACTCCTTTGAAAACTTCCCTAGCTCAATTATGTGTTTGGTAGCTGAATAGAGTAACATTTTTGCTATAAAAGTTAAGCTGGGCAAAAATATTTCTTTAATTGAAGTAACTTAAGCAGCTGAATTGCATTCTCCTGTAAATTAGTAACATATTTTTTAGATTTGCAGAAAAATCTTCTTAGCTGAATTTGATTTAATGTAGCTGAATTGAAAAATTCTTTTTAATAATTTATTAAAAAAATTTGTTTCAAATTATGTGTTTAATAATAATGCTGCCAAATTTACAATCAGCCTAAGAAATATCATACAAATTTTGAATACTTTTTAATTCAGCATTTCAACTGCACTTCTTGTAGCTGAATAGCGAAAACTATTATTAATTTTTATATGTTCTCAAAGAAATGGCTGGTTGAGTAACTGAGTGCTCACTTTTCATGAACACTTGTTCCCATATGCATGCATATATATGTATGTATTACTCTGATTTATTTTTCCAGCTGAATATAATAGTTTTAATCTTAAATATTTTCTATAATATAAACTACGTATGATTATTTTTAAAGTTTAAAGTTTTGAACTTGCCTGAATAAAAAAAAATTTAATTAAATAGTATTTTTTGTTCACTGAGACTTAGCTAAACCGTTGTTGTTGTTGTTATTGATGTTGCATAGGTGAAAATGATACCCTAAATTAAAAAATATTTTTACGTTTTCATTTGCATTTTGTCTGCTAAAGTAAACATGAAGTAACTGAAGAAAAATAATTTAAAACTCATGAATTTTACATGTATTTTTATAACTAAAATATTCAAATATTTAGGTTTTATAGCGGTTAATTTAAATTTTAATGTTAAATTAATAATAAGTTAATTGCCAATACAGCTTCTATGGCGAAAGCTTTAATAAAAAATGTGTTTTAAATTACCCAGGGCTTGGAAAAATGACCACTATTAAATCTGTTAATGAATTTACGCTCTGTTATTTTCATATATAAAATTCCTTAATAGTTTTAATTATATATAATTAATTATATGATGGAAGGCCTTCTTTAAACAAAGGCTCCGCCTGTTTTTTAATGCATTTTTCATTTATAAGTTTTGGATTGATATCAAACAGCGTGTATTCATGCTTTTGTTTTAATAGAAAGTGTGCTAGAATTACACTGTCTGTCGTCTTTAGTGTTTTGTTTGACAACATCTATCACTTGTACAGTAAGTTGTTAGTCTTGGTTGTCTTTAGTACTCAGCATGTGACTTATAATAACTGGCGTGAAACGCTATGTTAAATTTAATTACAGTTGGGATTCTTTTTCTCATTTTTATTACAAAGAAGTGTTCTTATTCTGAATTTGTTTGTTTGCAGAGAAGTACTTAAAAGTAGTAGAGATGTACTTGAATAGAATCTATGGTACTTTTCAAACGGGTCTTAACAAACAAAAAAAAAACGTAGAGAGTATTTTGTTTACGGAACAGTAGTAAGATAAGTTTTCCTACAGAAAACTAACCAAAGTATAAAGTTTTTTCCTACACAACATCATTCAGGGTCTGAGGTACTCTTCCCAAAGCAAAGTACTTAAAGTCAAAAGTAATTTTTGTAGCACCTTGAACTTGAGAGACTTTCCTTATAACAAACTATTCCGCCCTATACTTGCAGTACATAAAGTTGCATTTTCTATGCAAAAGAGCTCAGAGCTTCGGACTAATTTCCTAAACGAAAGAATATTCTCAGCTACATTTTCTATAGAAAAGTTTCGAAATTCTAAAGCAGTTTTTGCATACAAAAATATTCTTGAGTACTTTCCTTCACGAAAAGAAAAGCTGAGAGTGAGGCAGATGATATATCTAAATATTTATTCCTTGATGGTGATGGCTCTTTTACAAATGTATTTTAAAAATGAGACATTTTTTTGCAGAAAATTATAGAGAAATATCTTCTAGAATAGTGCTTGCAATCTAATCTACTTTCCTGTGAAATAATATTAATAATATTCTAGGGTATATTTTCTATAGTACCCAGGATAATTTTTCTTTAGGGAAATAATCAGTTTGGGTACTTTGGAGGTGTTAGTTTTTGACAGTTACTTTTCTAGAAAGAAATTCTTTACCACAATTCATATAAACCACCAGTGAGATGCCCAAGAGCTCAGCATCAAACTAACTCTATTTTCTACCGTAAATGTTAAGCAAAAAAGTCACTACAGTTAGTTGAAAATAATCAACATTTTTTATAGAAATTTACAACATTTTTTGGCGAAAAAGTACTCAGAGGCTTGCAGAGTATGTTGATTTCTGGGCAATATTTTCATATTCAAATTTCTGCTTGCGCTTTTTGCTACTTAGCCTGCGATCAAAATTTGCTAAAGCAAATTCTTTACAGATTTGTGTTCAACCAGCTGCCTAAATTATGTTTTACTTAAAATGAGTTTATAAGGTGTCACTTTTCTTTATTTACAATTAAAGTTAAATAATTTATTTTAATTTATTTTGCCTCTTTTGCATAAATAGAAAATAACAAACAAATACACACTTAATTTTTCTGTGTATAAAATTTCTCTTGAAATTTTTCTGCCACAAAACACGCATAATTAAGCCGACTCTATTGTTTTAAAAACAAAAAAAAAATTATAGTAAATTTATGCAGCTCTTATAAGATTCTCAAAAAGGAAAGTAAAGTATGTTTACAAGAACAAAACAAGACTTGTTGGACTTTTGATTCCAATTTCTGTGAAAGCACATAGCAATGTACGTGTCTTAAGTCTTTTGTTTTTCTATAACCAATCATTTTATCCAAACATTGTTTAAGATTGATAATAATGCCGTTGGTATACGAATTATCATTCACATTGTTATTCTGGTATTTTAGTTTAAAAAAAATAGAAAATTGACTATATGAAGCAATCATAAGAAATGAGGGAGGCTTTAAGCAGTTGGTTTTGTATCGTAGTCAAACGAAATTAAAAAAAACGAAACTACAACTCATTTACATACTTAAATAGGTGTAAAAATTATAAATCTATGATGAACCACAAACCACATTTTATTTTATTGTGGAAAGGCGTAGCTTGTTAAAAGCTAACGTTGAGTGTTAATTATAAAAACTAATTTTAAATTTGGAATCATCACAGTTTTATTGATTTGTAGTAAACAAACATTGTGCAATATTTTGACATAAAATTTGGGTTGGTCAAGCGGTGTCAGGCACATTTCGAATGATGTTTGTTAGATAAATTATCGACAGTATAATTTTTTGTATACAAAAGTTAATGGGTTTCTTCGTTATTTAAATTTAAAATCCCTTGTTTAAGGGGTTGGGAGTGTCAAACTTATATTAACAAAGTTTTATTTAATATTTTTTGAAACAAGTTTCTTTAAAATCAGTTTATACTTGTTGAAGTACTCGTTTTTAACACCTTCTAACTCACCCTAACACAGTTGACTAGACAGCAGTCTGAGAGTTTCTCATGTACATCAATGAGATTATTTTATCACCCAGCCCCACTGTGCTCTGTTACATTTACTTTCCTTGTTTTTAATGAAAGTTGTACAAACTTGGCGCCCCTGAAACACAAAACACCCTGACTCACCGATATTTCCAATCCATTTTACTCTTGTGCAAATACAGCGAAAGCAGCGGAACATCTGATATTTCTGTTTCATGACCGCCAGCTTCCAAAAGTAAAATTTTCCATTGCGGTATCTCCGATAGACGTGACGCTAATACAGTGCCCGCTGAACCACCTCCAATTATAATGAAATCATATACTCGTTCAATTTCTTTCACATTAAATGGTCGATTTTCCGGATCAAACAAATCATAATTATAATACGCTATGGCGGCTATGAGAACAGGCAATATGGTAAGTTTGCCCACACCAATGATTGTGGTAGCTACTTTGATGGCAGCCGCTATGGCAAGACCTAATTTTGAGGCACCAATAGCGGCTATACCCGCTGAGGCGGCTGCTGTTGAGGCAGAGCTGGCTTTGAATAGCAAACCGCCCACAGAGGCGGCGGCAACACCCAAAGCGGGAACAACAACCATTTTTGTTTAGGCAATATTTTGAATTTTAGTTCTTTTCTTACTGGATTTAATTTTTTTTTCTTTTTTCAACAATTTTCACTTTTATTTGCTTTTTATTTTCTTCGTTTACATTCAATCACTGCATTTTAGATTTTTTCACGTACCACGTATTTGATATTTATTACTGTTTGGTATAATTTTTTCATTGTTATTTCTTGCAACTTTCGTTTAAATACCATATTTACATAAAATTATTTCTACAAATGGCCTGTTCGCAGGCTGGCCTACCACTGTCTAAACCGTTGCGTTTAAATGTTGTTCGTTAACTGAGTTTAGTTTCTTTTAATTTATCTCTCCGCACTTAAACTCAAAAGCAAATTTTTAACTCAATTTAAACAACCAACTTGTAAAAACAAAAACTAACGTAACTGCAACAAGAAAACCAACTCTTGCTAGTGGCAAAGTAAAAAGTTTGTATTAAAAGTTAAACACACTCTTTGCTGAACCACAACAACAGCCGCAAAAGCACATGGGCTAGAGTGATTTTGGAGCTCATATCTATCTGTCACTGAGTTTAACTATATTAAACAGGTCTTTTAATGATTTCTTGAATTCTTTAGTTTCTAAATAAACACCATTTCCGTATGCAGCTCTGAGTCTCTTCCACCTACAAAAACGAACAACCCCGACCACATTTTTTATTACAATTTTATAAAATCTCATTTCAAGAAGGCTTTATAAATCGTTTGATAAAGCTAGAGCCCCAACCTGGACTCAATATTGCAATCGGTACACAGCCTAAGAAGCCAACAGTAGAGGCGCAAATACAATGCGAGAGTTAAATATGACCCAGCTAACTATCGGAACGCAGCTAACTATCGGAAGTGCCCACCCGCGATCGCTCTTATACATATATATTTCCTGAAACCATTTTGGGCATCCTTTTTAAGATCTTTAGCAATAAATATCATATATCAGTTCCTGCAAATGCTAACTATCCCTTTTGAACATTTAATCTAAAAGAAAATATTATTTTCGTGGTTGGTGTAGGGTGTCTTAGGTGTGATTGTGGGATAGTAACATAGAAGCTAGAGCAATGGCAGTGATCTATATATACGATCTATATAAGAAGGTTATAGTAACGTCATAAGGAATTAATCCTTACAACGTTAACGGTCGCTATTCCAGGCGGTTTGGTGTGCTGGAAGAGCTTGGACAAATCTTCGTGATCTCTTTTTGAGAAAATGGAACGCAGTACAGCGATTCTATTTACGAACGCCATACGCTCAATGCCAACAAAGGCACTCTTTGCCCTACTGAACATGAAATACACCACTCCGAAACCTTGCTTCTCTAGGGGCTTTCACTTCTCAAAGTTGGAAAACCAGGGACCATTTAAGGGCCCCATTCAGAACATCTGGACATAAAGACAATGTCTATACGTGAGGGAATTGAGAGTCCCATGTTGACTCAAACGAATGCATAGCCCTACAGATCGAAATATCAGCGATATTAAAGATGACGAAACAGCTGTGGTACGTTAGCATATTTGGATTTTTACTGACATCCGTGTCAAAATTAAGTCGTTTGTTCTTAAATCGGTCGGCAAGACATTCAAATATCACCTTGAAATGGGTGCGCTGACATGGGACCAATATGAGTAGTTATATGGCCGTGTGCTCTCTCGTTTCGTTAATCGGATTCGCCGGGAAGGTATGCTACTTTGTTTTGCCGCCATTTTGGAAAAGATTAGTCTTGACAGTTTATATTTGGCAGTAGTGAAGTAGAGATGTGGCAAATTAATTATGGAAAAATATTCGGTAAACCAACGTGTTTTAATCGTTAAAACATTTTATCAAAATCAATCATCGATTACTGTGACGATGAGGAGGTTACGTGAAATTTTTGGGAGAAACAACGTGGCAACAAGACGCACTATTTACCGTGTAGTGAATGATTTCGAAGAAAGAGGGACTGTAGCTGAGAGGCCCAAGCATGGACCACAACCTACTGCAAGATCGGCTGAAAACATTACTGCTGTTCAAGAAATTGTTCAAAACAATCCATCAACCTCAATTCGACACCGTGCTCAGGGACTTGGTCTTCAAAGAAAAACTTTGGCCACAATTTTGCACAAAGATTTGCATTTGTTTCCATTTAAGATTCAGTTGACACAAGAGCTTCTTCCAGAAGACCATTTACGCCGCCGCGCCGTACATATGCCAATAGGATGCTACAGATTGCCTATGATTTTTATGAAAAAATCATAATGAGTGACGAGGCACATTTTCATTTGAATGGACATGTGAATAAACAGAATAGTCGGTTCTGGGCAATGGAAAACCCTCAAATTATTCATCAGTGACAGTCTGGTGTGTAATTTGGTAAGGAGGAATCATTGGACTTTTCTTCTTTGAAACTGAAAAACAGCGTAACGGTAACTGTCAATGGGGAGCGATATCGTGATATGATTGAAAACTTTTTAACGCCACAACTGCGTGCTTTGGGCTTGACTAACATGTGGTTTCAAAAAGACGGTGCCTTATCGCATACAGCCAGGATTACAATGGAATTACTGCGAGACCTGATTCCACAACAAGTTATTTCAAGGAATGGTGATGTTGATTGGCCTGCACGGTCGTCTGATTTGACTGCTCCGGACTTCTTTTTGTGGGGATATCTGAAAAGCAAGTTTCTGCAAACAAACCAGAAAGCTGGAGCAACTCAAACAAAATATTCGTGATGAAATTAATGAAATACCGCGTGAAATGTGTGAGAGAATGTAATGAAAAATGTGTTCAAAAGGGCTCGCATTTGTGAGGCTAACAGAGGCGGACATTTATCTGATATTGTTTGATATTATTCCATACATAATTGCCGACATTAAATAAAACATTTATCAATATACGATCCATTTTCTTTCATTTAATCAAAAATTATAAACAAGCAAAGTAGTATACCTTCTCGGCGGACACCCTGTATTTACCGAAGAAGATCATGTGAGCGAACACCTTTGTGTTTCTTGCTCCGTAGTTAGCTGAAGTCTATAGATTAATGACTGTATCTAGCGGCACACTAAAAGAAAACCCTACTTACGAAAAATGTTCAAGGAAAATTTTGAAAAGAAAGCAAAGCCGTGGTGGTCATTTGCCCAATATGCTGCCCCGTGCATAAGCTTATTCCATGTACTTTCCGTTTCAATGCAAAAATTGCACTTGAATAAATTATTTTCGGGACATCATTTATTAAGATTTTTGGCACCAGCAATTTGATGGTGAATTAAAACTTTGTCTGATGGATTAAAATTGTCAAGCAACAGACCATTATTACAAACACTTGCCAAACAAAAAAGTAAAATTTCACACTTGAGTACCAAGATACAAGTGCTTAAGCCCAAATCTCTACTGTGGTAACAAAAAGAAGAGACAACATTTGCAAGAAGTCACGTAAATTATAACGTAACGTTTTGTTTTAATTACTACACTTCAGTGACTTCTTTTAAGCAATTTAATGGTTTCAAATAGAGGTTGGTTTTCTATTTGTTTTTTTTTTTGTATATTGTGGGTTGTGCTTTTAAGAGCGATTAATATTTGATTGAACATTTAACAAATATCACCGCTAAAGGAGATGAGTGCTTTTGTAAAATTTTTGGAATTATTGCTGCATTTGTGGCTTGGCTGTGGGAAAACATGGCCTTGAACCATGAAGATTTTGACTGCTGAATATTTGCTTTTACGCATTCATGTTTACAAAGTTGTTATGAGTTCAGGAATTGAATTTTTGGTTAAATATTTATCTTGTTTTATCATGGATTTTTTGCATTTGTTAAAGAGTGTTAAAAGGGTATTTTTATTGGAATTATTGGGAATATTGTTGGCATAAAACTAACATAATTTAAAAAAGATTTTTTAATCTTTTAGGTAGGAAACAAAAATGCCAGAGATTTCGCCAACTTGAAGTAAGACAGGTATTGAATTAGGGTGGTCATTCTACGGGTAGCCTTTTTCCAATAAAGATAGACCGATGTTGGAATGGAATGAAACAAACCGCATGTGAGATGTTAAAGTGCCTGTAAGCCATAGTGCATATAACATCGTTGAAACGTTTGCCGTGGCTCCGCATGTTGACAGGAATCCCAGACTGCCTCTTATATCCGGTTAAATTATGTCAATGACCTGGTTCATGTTGACTTTAAGAGTATCGGTTGCGTGACCTTAGAATATCCCACAACAAAGGCCGTGAATTCACGTCACCTGCCTGTAAAATAATTATGCCGTCAAATCGTTCATACAGAATATTCATGGTAGAGTTCGCTGCATGGCACGTAAACCCATTCTGCTAGAAGCACATGTTGTGAACATTCAATTCGTTCAATTCTGAACTGAAATTGGTGGATCTACAATTTACATTGTTTACGAGGAAGCGCGGTTAAATGATGCCGCTAGCTTAAAATCCCTCCTAAACAGCAACGTTTTGTGGGCGAATTGCCATCTGATGAACCTTAAGGAAGGTGAACCATGTATGCCGCCTGGGAAAATTTTTTCTAGATGTTTTGCCAATATTGCTCTTTTTACCCGCTGTGAAGCCCACTTAGCGAACACACGGCATTGTCTATGGCGATTAACTTAGACGTCCTCGCTGTACAAATAGAAATCCCTACGTCGAATCGAAGTCAGCTAAAATCTAAGAGCTTGCACTCGGCGGGAAAACGACTGCTTTAGCGATGTTGTTCCGTACTTTAACATTCCGAACCGGTTGTCTCTAATATTGCTACGCTGCAACGTTTGCACAACACTAATTTACCAGTGCAATTGGGGATTAGTGCCTGTGTTATAGACAACATAAACCTTGCGTCAACAATTTGCTTGTTCAACATTTTCAGTTAAAGTAATTAGAGCTTTTTCCTGGTATTGAATATGTATATCGAAGCCAATAAAAATCCTTTTTTTATGAGCTTTTTCTTAATTGATCATAAGTCCTACATAAGACCAGCTTCCGAAGAGCCATCACACGTGCATCACATTCTCATAAATCTTGCCCTTGAGAGAACATTTTGTACATGCAAATTAAATAATTAAATAACTACGTTAATAAGTCATTTAAAAATAAAAACTAACTTCGTTTTACAACACGCAAACTTTTACATTTCGCAGGTTCAAATTTGTGACAAAAACAAAGAAAAACACATTAACAAATTATTTTGGGGTTTTTTGAACCTCAATTATGAAATAAGGTTTGAAAATGCTACAAAAGGAAATAAGCAAAAGACCTTAAAATTAACAATTAAATAACTCCACACGATCTTTTTACCAGCGTTTCTATCATATCTGACGCAACTAGTTTTTTTTTTTCTTTTGAAGTGGTTTTTGTAAAAGGTTTTGAAAAATTATTACCTACAAATGTAGGAGCGTAACAGCACCTGCATTATTATTTCTGAAATTGCAATTTACAATACAGCGTTCATGTATTTTAACGCTTCCAACTGCTCTCTCGCAACGGACCTCTAGACGATATACCTGAGAGTTTAAGTCTACGTGAAACTGGCTGATTGTTAATGCAAAAAACCTACACTTTTACAGATTGTCCGTTAAATTGACCCCTCTAGTTGGTTCTAAAGTCTTCGAGATCACGGTCAAAATTTTCTGTCAGAGAATAGCCGTTTGGTAATTCTATAGCGGACGCCGTTCGCACTTGTGTTGCAACCGTCTTCATTTGCAAAGAACTCTGAACCTAGGAGTCCTCTTGGCTAGAGGCTGCACCAAATCCTAGTTTTGTGTGAATACCAAGGCAGATTTTGAAATTTCTTCGGGTTGATCTTCAGTTGGGGTATGCGAGTTTTGATTACTGACGTATCCATTAGGCGAGAAGCATGAAATCGGCTTTTGAAAAACTCAAACGCCGTAACGTGACAACGAATTGTTAATTTAATTCTTATAAAAAGATTTACGAGGACTTGGCAGTGGTACTATAGAAAAGATAGAAATATATGGATTTTCACCGGCAGCTATGTCTCAGTTAGGTCCCTGACGGGTGTTTTTTCGACATCAAGACTGGTCCAGGGATGCCGGACATCCTTAAGACCTTTAAGAATCAGCTTAAAACGGGTGCGGGAGTATAGGACTAATATGGACAAGGCTACAGCTTGCAGTAGCAGGAACCCACATGTGGAAACACTGATCAAATTTCACCCAGCTTGAAAAACGATCACTGGACGTTTCAGATTTTGGCAACCACGTCAAGAAAATGGGGATGCCAGTAAATGATGTCACAACGAGGAGGAAGAGGCGACAGTAGTCCATCTCGCATGTCGTAGTTCTAGTCCTGCGTTAGATAGAAGGCCCACGCCAACCTGGTCTCGGAGACGACACTTTGTGGTGGCTTTTCCGATATAGTCTGACCACAGACATCATATTCCACAGTGGCACAAATATAGTGACCACTCAACCTCTACCCTCAATGTCATTCAGATAACATAAAGGGACCGGAGTAACAGACCCACGTAAACAGCCTGGCCTGTCCACCTAGCAAAACCTAACCTAAGAAACCGAGCTGACCCATTTACTAAAGAACGGTGCGACTGCAAATCTATTAAGAAACTTCTTGGCCCTACCATTGTAAAATTTCTTTGCGATTTTGGTTCACAACTTAGCGAATTACTTTCAATGAAAAAGGGTTTTAACTACTGTGCATTGGCGATTTGAAAAGTCCCCAGGGAGGCATTTGGCAAATGTTATAAATATAAGTTCCTTACGTTCACAATCACAGACAATCCTACATCAAAATTAATCAACAAGTCAGCATTACCTGCCACATAGACCGTGAAAGCGTGGCTTAATTGAGAACTGTTAACTACATGTGCTTCGCCCGCCCAATCGCCACCTAGAACATGCACTCTATCACCTTTACAAGTCTTTCTCTTTAGCCCACACGAAATTCTAAGTCTATATGAACAAGCCGGCTATGATTGGGGAGTTAAAGGTTTTTCTTGCAAGGCTACATAAAATCCACAATCTGCATGGATACGCCAGCTACGATGGAGCACTTCCAATCCAATATCATCCGAAATGTGAGATGGTTAAACATGTTATCGAAAATTTGAACTTCAGGAGCTAATGTTTAAAAGAATAAATGTCAACAAAAGTTCTTTTATCTCTCAATAATGAATGAATTTGAAGTGTTCAAAAGAAAAACTTACTGCAAATGAGTCACCCCTTACAATCCTTGAAAGTCTTCATAAAGTCTCTGACATCTAACACAATGTTTAACCACCAAACAATTATTTTCACATGTTCAAATAAACCTCCAATTCAACGAAGTCGATTAATTCAATATTTTCAGCTTGAATTGTTCAAAAGTGGGTAGACGAATTGCTATTGAATTCGAAATTACTTTGCAAATATTCCACTTGTTATAATTAATCTTCATTTCTTTTGCAATTTTTTAATGTTGTATTTTTTACCAATTTCTTTGCAGGTAAGTGTTGTTGGTTAGTAGTGGAACATAACATACTCTTATTAAGAGCCAAGCTTGATCAACACAACACGATCGATAGAAGAGTAAAACTCGCTGGCGTCTTAGCAAAAATAAAACTTAAAAATGTTCAAGTAAGTGACCTAAATAAACTTATTGAAAAGGAAATTTTATAAATTAAAGACAGATGATAAAATAATCACGGCGTAACATTTGATTAATCAAACGTATCGTGAGTGAGTGTGTGTGGAATCTTTATAACAATAATTTGAAATCAGTTTAATAATAAGCAAAAAATCACTTTCAGTTTATAACGAATGATTTAAAGCAAACGTAGAAGCGAAGAAATAAAAACTGATAAAGTATCGTCACTTTAAACGTAGCTTTTAAAATTGGAATTAAATAAATTTTCAACCCGCATCAATCTCTTTTTGCAACCTGTCGTTCGACTTTGGCTTTTCGAAATTTTATATATCCGAACAGAGTAGCACCGAACTTGGAGACCACCGATTCTCAGCTCCGAACGCGGAATATTGTCCCTATATGTTAAGTTTCATTCAACCGGGTAATTACAAGTCTCAACTAATGACAGTTAAGATCCTTAATTTGAAGTGTTTGACTCCTGCAATCGGCTGCATTTCACTCTTTGCATTGGACCAGCAAAAGTGAAAATTCTATTTAATTTTTCCCATATTGAAAAATAGATAAACGATTTCTTTACGTAAATCTCGCGTTTAGTACACTTTTCTTGACCATCGATAACAACTGTAAGAGCTGTTGATGATGAAAATGTAGTATCTGTTAATGTCGGAACACCGGAATTTATGTCAGTTATTATTGAAATATTTCGAAAATTATTTTACGTTATAGGGTAACGGCCTTTACCACTTTGCCAAAGAGATTTATGTGTTGCTTCTTGGCCTCAATCTCCGAATTAATCTTGAAATCGTTGTCTTAATTTCTTAGGTAGATGCTCAAGCAGACCGTTACTCAAACCGCCCTTTCCCCATTCATTTCCTTAGTAATTTCGAATTGTCAACTATTTACTGATCCTAAAAAACAGGTCCCTGTCACCTACGTAGTTATCCAACGGAGGTTTCTCCTATTCTTACCACAATGTCCCATGGGTCTCATTATAGTTTGCCTCTATGTTGCTGTCTTCTGCCACCTTTTTAGATTTTCTTAGTACAACCATATTTAGACCTTAGGTCCACTTATACCTTTTCTTCGCGAATCCTCTCAAATAATTCATATTTCTATACCCTTCACAAAAAGTGAAAAGGGTATACGAGTACATGGATATGTCACCAAACTGTATATATTCTGAAAGTTCATTAACGATGTCCTTCTGTGCGTCTTGAAATCAATCGGATTAAATAAAATCAACTGTCTGACAGCACTAGACAAGCTAGGATCTTGAAACTGGAACTATTTGATATGCCTTTGGCGAATTTTCAGTCCACAAATTACCGAGATATGCGCAAAAACCATTTTTTGAGGTTTTTTTTTTGTATTTTCACTCTTACGGTGAAACGATTAACCGCCAGCCCATTAAATATTCTCAACCCTTATTTAATTTGCTATAAAGCCGCCTCACAGAAACTATTTACCCGAGAGCCCGCGATAACTTATGGAGCTAAATATTGGACAGAATTAAGATTTTTTATAACTAAAGAAGAAAACCTGATTCCTCTAAAAATCGAAAATTCACAAAAAATTTGAAATTTCGCCAAAATTTTTAACTCACCACAAATTTGAAAATTTGCCATAAACTCGAAAAACTGTGTAAATAAAATTTATTTCTAAAAAAAATCAATATTTAACAAAAGCCGAAATTTTACCAAAAAAAATTCCAAAGAAGGAAATTCACTAAATCTTGAAGTTTCACCACAAAAATTATAATTTCACTAAAATTTTTTAAATTTGAAAATTTGGAAAAAAATTTAATATTTTATGAAAAACATCTTAATTTTAACAAAGCCGGTTTTACAAAGTTATAAAAAAAAATTCAATTTCACCGGAAGTCCTGAAACCACCACAAATCAAAGATTCGCCAAAAAAAAATATAAAATTTACCAAAAATTTTAAAATCACAAAAATAAAAAATTTTACTAAAAATCTAAATTAAACTAAATAAAATAAAAAACCGAAATTTCACCACAATTTAAAAATTCACTAAAAATTGAAAAATTCACCGAAGAAATTTTAAAATCATAAAAATTATAATTATTAATAACAATTAAACTGAAAAACCAAAAAACAATTAATTTCACCACAAACTGAAATTTCACCATGAAACAATAACAACAAAAAACTGTTAAAAACTCAGGAATTCACAAAATTAAAAAATTACCAACTAATTTTTATCAACAAAAACCCAAAACCATAGAATTGCATTTAGAAATTTCATCAAAAAATTTCAGTTCCAGCCGGCAATGGAAACTTTATTAAGAATTTCGAAATTATACGAAAAATCGGGTGTTCACTAACAACTCAAAAATCCATTAAAAAAATCTGAAAATGCCCAAAATAATTTTATTAAATTTAACCAAAAATTTTACCCCAAGGCTCTAATTGCACCGAAAATTCTAAATTTTATGAAAAAATTTGAAATGTTTTCTAAAAATCCAATTTCGTTATTATCTACAATTCACCATACAATTCACCATATAGAGAAAATCTAAAAAATATCCCAGCTTTTAACTGATCGAAAGTTTAATTGTAAAATAATAATTTTCTCCGGGCAAAATTATTTTTAGTAGTTCATACTTTTGTGAAGGGTATATAAGATTCGGCACAGCCGAATATAGCTCTCTTAGTTGTTTCGTTTGGGTTTAGCCTCTCAACCAACTGATAAATTAGTCAGTTTAGAGACCTTCGACTTTTGCTTAGCTACTTGGTCTTGTTTAATTCTCTGCAATGCAGTAAAGTACTCCTCTGAGTGGGTCCTAGAAGTAGCACGTTACAAATAAGTTTTGATAAAAGCTCATTACGTTAGTGTATTGTAATGACCCCTAGTAAACTCTTTAGCCAACAGTTAATTTTGGCTAAAGTGGTTTATCGGATAATAAAATCTCTTCGATAGAGCCACTAGCAGCTCGCTCGGGGAGCCATTCTAAGTGAAAGTTTTTAACAAACGTTTCAGATCATTTTTAAAACAGAAACAGGTGGCTTTAGATGAAAAATTCCAAAGCATTGAGGAATCATATGAAAGGCCCTGGGAAGGTTAGCCAATTAGCAATGCTTCAAAATGGTCCAAGCTGGTATCTTCTACTGTTCAGAAGACTTATTTACGTTATGAACAGATATGGCCAACCTATGCATAACCTTACTAGTACAAAAAGTGCCTAATAGGAATTACTGCCTTTAACATTAAGATTCACTTACCCACTACTTGGATGTTTGATGTTGTATTTAATCTATTTCCTAATATTTCTGTAAACAAATTTGACCTCAAAAAAGATGGATTTAATAGACTTTTACTCATAACAAATACTACGCGAACAAAATAAATAAAAAACAGGCGGTAAAAGAGGAAACAAAAAGTAAAATTAATTTAATTCAATTGCTTATGAATTGCCTTACTTTGGTACGATCTACAAATAATTACGTCTGCTTAAAATCCAAAACTTCCAATTAAAGTCCTCCCTTCAAACAGGGGTTTTCTTTCTAGCTTTCAATTTGTTAAAAATAATTCCACAAACAACTTGAGGAGGCTTGCGCTGGCTAAAGAGTTTTTTATAAACGTTCATTGGTTAGTGACACGACAATTTTGTAATTAGTATCGACATGATCGTCATAGGCATAAACACCAGTCGAGCATGTTTATGGCAGTGTGTGCGAGCTGAGTACTTGTATGAAAATAGTGTTTAACAACTTCTTATGAAATTCATTAATAAAACACTACCACACAGTGTTGCTTGGGGTAAAAGGTAATTTGCTTAGTTTATAAATTATATTTCTACACAAATCTCGTTTACTTGTCGTTAAGATAGAACTGCAGTTTCTTAACACGTTGCTCTTCCAAAGAGTAACCGAATTTATAGGAACCTATTTCTAAAAACGTACTTTTTAAAAGGTACTTTTTTATTTTTAAAAGTTATTCACTTAAAAAATACATTTGTCCATTTAGCATAAATCGACAGGGTGGACAAATATGAGTTTATGATGTCAAGAATTTAGCTGGTAGTTATTTTTTGACAGTTATTTAAAACTAAATTGAAAAATGTTATTAAACTTGGAACGCTACTTCACTCGTGAAGAATAAATTTTAATTGTGAAAATTAGACACCACTGCGGGCAACGTAAACGCTGACTTCGAAGCTGGCGATATTGTAGCTGACAATGGATCAAAGCACTACCTCATAGTGTCCGTAGTGAGACAAACGTAACCGCTGTACAACAAAACAAAGTTGAGTATGAGCCTTGGATCATTAACGCGTCAACGTTCGCTACAACTGGTCATCACCAGCGGCACTTTGCGCAACATTTTCCATAAAGATTTTCATCTTCAAGCTTATAAAGTGCATTTCGTTAAAGAATTACAGCCGATCGGCTTTTGTGGGTGGCGAACGTTTGTGAATTGGTTCTTATTTTTAAATTTTTTAAAAGGCCCTTTTTCATGTAAGATTTTTAATGAAGCTACTGAAGGTATGAAGGTACTTTTGTTAAAAAGCTGTTTGCTTCAAAACCCGACTCATTCGAAATGGTACTTTTTTTAAAGGTACGTTTTAGGCAAGGTACTTTTATTAAAATGTACTTTTTTCAAACATGTACTTATTAAGTAAATTAAATTAAGTACTTTTTAACAAACAAATTTATAAACAAAAGGTATTTTTTTAAGCCCTCTATATATTTTTTCAATAACAAAAGGTACTTTTTTGCATCAATGTATTTTGAAAGATACTACTTTTGAGAGCTCATTTTCTTAAGGTTTCTTTTTCAAAAGGGTACTTTTTTTAGACTGTACATTAAAGACAAATTTGTTAAATATATTATTTTACAAACTGTGCTTTTTTAATAAGTTGTTTTACATAAACCTTATATTTTACATAGGTACTTTTAATTGCAACTGTGCTTTCAATAGATCCTTTTTTAAAGAGTTACTTTTAAATGCATATTTTCAAAACGTTTTTGTTTTAAAGGTACACTTTTGAAAAGTAGGGATTAAAACGATACTTTTTTTCAATAAACATCTTTTAAAAAAATATCAAAAATTATTTGTTTGATTAAAATTTATTCTCAAAAAGCTTGAGCTTTAGTTTTTAGTCCTAATCAAGCAAGGCGCTTTTTGAGTTCGTCTCTCAGTTCAGTATTGTCGCATAGATCTCTTAAACTGTCAGAGGGTCCATAATATTGTTCTTTTTGAACTTTAGTAGCAGCCCCTGTCTCGGTCATATCGGCTTGGCTAGTACAGAGCCAGACAAAATTTTTAAAGCTTTACATTTTTTTAGTTATTAATCTGAAATATTTGTCTGGGATTTAATTTAGAATTGAGATTGCTTCTTTCTATGCAAATTCAAATAATTGCATTAATAAATGAACTGTAGAATTAGTTAAAGAGTCATTGCTTAGCGGTTGCTGTATTCGCTAAGTCAACGCTTAAAGCTCTTATATACAACTTTTCAAAGCTTATAACAGTGCTGCTAACATACTCAACTGTAAGTGATCTTAAGCGCTATTATTTTGCACTCAACATATAAATATCTACATATATCTTTTATACCTTATTATGGGCGCATTGTGCCGAAACGTAACGTATTACATACTCTTGTACAAAATATTAATTTCCTTAATAATATTTATTTGTGCCATAATTCGTATGTTAAGATCCATTGGCATTTTATTAATATCTTTACAGCTCATTATGTTTAACTTTGTTGCTCTCCCAATCTTCCTTAATCATATCGGCGCCCTTCTCACCAATCATTATAATGGCGGCATTCGTATTGGCCGCTACAATATCAGGCATAATACTGGCATCTATTACACGTAAACCTTTTGTGCCATGAACTCGTAAACGCCAATCGACCACTGCGCTAGGATGTGTAGAAGGGCCCATTTTACACGTACCCACAGGATGATAAACAGTAGTTGTCATGTGTCGAATATAGCAACGCCAATAATCATCTGACTTATAGGGCATCAAACTGCAAGCCTCCAAATCAATTTTATGTAAAGAAGTTTCTCTTTCCCTGAAGGCTTTAGTTTCGGGTAGTTTTATATAGATCTTCAGGGCTCTAATATAAGTTTCCACATCACGTTCATCGGACATGTAATTGGCATGTATACGTGGTTTGTCTAAATAATTGGCACTTCTAAGTTCTATGTGGCCTACGGAGAAGGGCTTTAGATGCAGTAAATATGTGATGTATGTGTTAGAATGTTCATTAGCTTTTAAAATAGACGCTGACACTTTTTCATTAAAGCCCGTAGCCTTGATGTAGCCTTTAAGTTCTGGTGATTGCATAAGACTAAAGAAGTTGGTAGTTTGTATATCAGGATTGGGGCCATTTAAGGAAGTGGTGTTAATGAAACCTGTCAAAGCGGTGGCTTCATGATGTAAAAGTTTGCTATAACGACCCATTATCAAATTAAACATGGCATCGACTAGCTCCTCATCGGTAGGCTTACGAGCGGTGGATTTGTCTATTTGAAAAACTACTGGTAAACTGGCATGATCTTTAAGATTTTGTCCCACCGGCAGGTCTAGTATAACGGGTATGCCTAAACTTTTAAGATGTTCCGACGGTCCAATGCCTTAAGTTCGAAAGAAACTGGTAAAAACTTTAGCTTATTTGTTAAAAATTCAGTTTAAACTTACCGGACAACATTAATATTTGTGGAGTTCCTACAGCTCCCCCCGCTAATACCACCTCTTTAGTCACTTTAACTGTATATTCTGCTTTACTTTTCAAAACGAAAGTAACTCCTGCAGCTCTCTTTTCGTTGTCAAATATTACTTTCTTTACTTGGGCATAACGCATGACATGTAAATTTTGCCGTTCCTTGTGCAAGTGGGATTTAGCAGTTGTTATACGTTTGCCTTGATCTTGGGTACCCAAAATATCAATTTGACCTATCCAAGAGCCCTCGGTGAAATCAGGAGCTGCACCGTAGCCCATTTCTGCCATGCCCGCCTTAATGGTTTCACGAAATTCATTGTCGGATACATAATTATTAAGACCCATAGGACCACCTACACCATGATCTCCTGGCTTATAATCCCCTCTGGTTGAACGCAGATCTTCTGCTTTACGAAAGTAGGGCATTACATCATCATAGCCCCAAGTGGGATTGCCACGATCACGCCAATCATCGAAATCTGCTCGGGTACCACGAGCATAAATCATGGCATTCATGCCGTTAGTGCCACCTAACATTTTACCGCGTGGCCAGTGACAGCTTTCACCCTCCATAGCCATACAAGCCTTGCCATTAGGTTCGGTGTGATATTGCCAATCCCAATCGGAAAATTGTGTAGCCATATGCCAACCTACAAACTGGTTTAAGCGAAATTGGTTTTTAAATTAAAAATTCATTAAAACAAGTACATGTTTGGCAAAATCTCACCTGAGTTTCAATGGGAGGATCGCCGCCTGCCTCGAGTAGCAAAATTTTCCATTTCGGATTTTCACTAAGACGTCCAGCTACCACAGAACCAGCGCTACCAGAACCCACTACTACAAAGTCATAATCATCTAAGCCTGGAAATTACAAAGGATAGAAATAAATAACCCTAGTCGTTTCACCAAGATTTTATTTGTTTGCAGCTTTATTTTCAAAATCCCAAGTTTTGATACAGAAAACTAATTATCGTAAGAATACGACAGATGCCGTAAGGTTTCCAATTACAGCATATCGGATTATATCATGGCGAATATCCCGAAATATTTTTGCCTGCTACAAAATCACTTTATACTGGTTACCTCTTCTAATGGGCGGCTCTTATACATTAATTATTAACATTCGGAAATCATCGCCCGTGATTCTGTTTAGTGACATTCCATCCCTAACATTTTTGTCTCTTTATAAGAAAAGAAACACACGCCTTTCTATTGCCACCAGTGTAAGCAAATGTCGTTAAAATCGTAGATTTTTGGAACGCATTTCCGTCATCCCTTGTCAAGTTTGGTTTGGAGACAAACCGCTTTCGACTATGTGCCATCTTCAGTGTCATTTTTCGTTCGAGAACGAAATACCCACCTGGCGCAACTTTCAAACACGTTGCAGGAATGATCGGTAAAAGAAACGACTCGCAGGTGGTCCACGATAACCACGTTCCAATTGTCCGAAATTCATTGGAATTCAATCGATAGGAAAAGCACGAAAGCAAGTGTAAGGAAGTGTAAGTTCAATCACCTTCTTTGCAACTGATAAGCCTAATAAGTTTTGAGAGAAGCTCCAGGCAGTTCTTACGGCCTGGAAATCCTGGATTTCTATAAGCAACCCTGAGGATAGATAAATGGTCGTCGGGGCACCACAATGAGCCTAATGGCCTCCGAGTGAACTCTGAGCTGCCCACCTGATGTAACCTAACCTGCTGACGATTTACCTTTTTTGCTTTAAGATTACGAAATCCGCAGAGAGTGAGTTAAAAATAGTTCGTTGGTAGACAATAACGGAAAGTTTTTCTCCTTCAGATTCTATTCGGCAGTGCGAAATCGCTCTCATGCAAACAGCTGGGCAGATCACGTTATTTGTCATGGAACAAATTTTGTATATTACTCATTTGTAGATTAAAATCAGTATCAAATGCCATAATTTGTTCCCTTTTTCACACATCATCAGCTAAAGATCCTATGTGGCCAATAGGAAAAATATAATTTTTAAAACAGTCTCATTCACTTCGGTTTTTCAATTTACTTTATTGACTTAATTTCTTCTTTTAATTTAGAGATTTTTCCAAACTTGGGAACCTTTTCACCATTTTAGCGTTTTTCCTCTGTCTTAGCCATCAGTTTAATATTTAAGTTCGCAGTCTGACTCGGCCATGCGAAAAGATACCTTTAGCGTTCTTAACCTTCATGTTGTAGGTTGTAACAAAATAACCCTCGATTTGATGTCCGATGGGGTGATTTGATATCGATATTTAAAACGTACTTCCGTCAAGTTTGGATTGCAGTCAAACCGGTTTCGGCTATGTGCCATCTTCAGTGTCATTTTTCACTCAGAACAAAACTTGTTCAGGTTGTCGCGAAATCAAACTTCAGAAGAGATGTCGGATATTCATTTCAAATATCTGTAAGAAAATAAATTTCTGGAAAAAAGGATCTCAAACTCTTTAAGATCCACTGCAAATTCTAAGCAAAACATTTTTCTGAGACTTTCACCGAAAGGACTCCAAAAAGAACACGAGAACAAATTAAGAATATCACATCTTTTTAAATTTCACACCTGGTATTGGTTTCAACAAAGAGGATTTCTCTGCAAATTTTACCCCTAACAAATTCATAAATTCCAATGCAAGAGAGAGTACAAATATGAGTCGAATGATAATGGTATTTATTATATATTCTTGATATAAATAGCCCCTTAACCCCCTTAACTTATAAAAAGTATTTTACTTAAGAATAAAAAAAAAAATCGAAAGAAACTAAGAACTACGTACTACAGAGTTCCCACCGTTACAAACCGCGTTTGCGATTATCTTTCGACCAATCTTCTTTAATAAAATCAGCCCCCTTTTCGGCAATCATAATTGTGGGCACATTTGTATTGCCACTGGTGACATAAGGCATAACCGAAGCATCAACAATACGTACATTTTCAACACCTTTTAATAGCAGCCTTGGGCTTACACAGGCTCTGTCATCATTCTCGGGACCCATTTTGGCGGTGCCCACTTGATGGTACATGGTGGCGGAAAAATATTTTAAATAACATCTCCAATATTCTTCCGACTGATATTCATATGCATCACACTCTTCAATGGGCACGTGGATAATTTCGGCTTGTTTTTGTTGGAACGCTTCAGTCTTCTGCAGATCCATTAAAAATGTCATGGCACGTAGTAGAACTTCCACATCTTCGGGCTCTGACATGTAACCTGCATTGATTATGGGTGGATCTTCAGGAGAAGAGGATTTAATTTTTATATCTCCCGTCGATTTGGGATGGGCTAAAAGTGTAAACACGGCCAAAATATCATAGTCATTGGAGACTTCATACAAATGGGGCCTCAACTCATCCTTAATATTTAAGGCATTTACCACACCATCCATGCGCATCTTATCGCCCCTTCTAACTGTGTAATGATGATATTCAATATCTGGATAAAGCTTTTTTTCTGGTTGGGTGTTAATGAAACCGGTTAAGGATAACGTACCGTGCGAGGTTAGAGGGCCTTGGTTATGCATTAGGAAATTATAAGTTTCATCCAATGACTTCTTTTCATCGAAAGGCTCGCCGGGAAGCTTAAAAAAGACTTGAATCATTAAATGATCTTGTAAGTTCTTTCCCATTGGCAGATTATGTAAAACTGAAATATTTAAAGGATTTAACACCGCTTCTGGTCCTACGCCAGAATGCATTAACAGCTTGGGCGTATCTATGGTGCCAGCCGAAACAATTGCCTCTTTTTTAACGTCCACTTGCAGAGTTTGTTGTCTTAATTTAAATTCCACCGACTTAACTCTCTGGCCTGTAGCATCGAATTGCAGTTTAGTTACTTGAGCATTTTGTATCACTTTCAAATTTGGTCTCTGCGAAACTTTGCCCAAATGCCCTTTGCCAGTACTGGCCCTATGACCATTTTGCACAGTGCCCTTAAGCTGTGAATAGCCTATATAGCTACCCTCCTTAAATTCAGCAACATTGGGAATACCCATTTCTCTCGCGCCATCTAAGATCATACTGGTTATGTCCTCATCGAAATTGCCAAAGTCATTAACAGTTACATAACCTTGAGGATGAGTTTTGTTGCCCACTGGTCTTATAGATTTCTCGAAGTACTCATACACTGCATCGTAACCCCAACCGTCGTTGCCTTCGTCTTCCCAGCGATCATAATCAATACGATTACCTCTTACATACAACATGGCATTTATGCCACCACTACCACCAATCATTTTACCACGAGGCCAGTGACACTGCTCGTTCCTATAGGCCTTACACGACCGGTCATTAGCCTCCACAAAGTATGAGTATGTATGTTTCGAGTGTTGTATACAAAAAAACATATTAGGTACCTTTAAAGGAAAGATTTAGTAAATGAGCTTCCTTCATTGAACTACTAAACATACCTCTGACTCCAGTGGAGGTTCACCGCCGGCTTCTAGCAACAATACGTTAAATTCAGGATTTTCACTTAAACGACTAGCCACAACGGAACCAGCAGAACCAGCTCCCACTACCACAAAGTCATAAGCTCCTAAGCCAGATTTTAAAGCGGTTTCTGAGTAGTCAGGCGGCCAGTAGTCCGAACTGGAAATATTGCACTGAGCTGCCAATATACCTTGTACCAACAGGGTAACCAACGAATTTGTAGCACCCGCACTGGGTGTGGAACATTGTTGTGGAGTAATGGTTCCTCCGCTTGCCATGGCACTTGATATCTTGATTCTTTGCGTAGCAAATTGTTAATGCTCAAATTACATTTTTTTATATTATTTATATACTTTGGTTTTTTTCTCTTTCGCATTTTAATCCATTCATTTGTTTATTTTTTTTATTAAAGAAGCTGTTGTGCTCTTATCAGTTAAAACACTCTGAATGGGAATAATTAAATGCAACTTGTGTTAAAGCATAAACTTGGGTAAGGTCATTCACAAGCTGCCAGCAGATGTGCTTTGGATAGCATGTACCGCTATTTTTGTCACTCCACTTAGTACTTAATCATCTCAAATATTATACATATTGCAGAACCCCTTCAGCAAATCCACAAATGTGTCTATTAACAGATACATATGATGATTAATGTCGGCACATGGCTTTCGACATTATCCGACGGTAGCCAACAAATTGCACGGGTATCGATGGAAGGAACACGGCTGTCTGGACCTTGATACCACCGCTTGATGAGTGGTTCCGAGCTATATAATTTAATAGGTTGCGTGGGCAATGCAAAGCCGTATCGAGCATGCACCACAATCGACCCGCGATTCAAGTCTAAAGCCACCATGTTCACTCTTGAAGAAGCCTCACTCACAATCAGTGCGGGACTTACGTTCCGTGTGCTACTGGTTGGTGTGGCACCAGTGTTTAATTACTGGTCGAACACTGAAAGTTCTACCTTCTTCCAGTCTCAGACTCCCGACAGGCCTCGGCGACTAGCTCCCATATCCCTCGGCTACACTTTCCCCTTCCAATCTCATCTACGGAGGCCAGGACATACTTCTCTACACATTACGATTGGATTATTCCCTCAACAAAACAATTAGTCTGAGATCTAAGTACCAAAACTCTAATTAAAAATCTCTCAGCTGTCTTAATACATCAACATCTCTTTCGCACGCTGGTACCTTCCCGGTATGGTTAGTGTAAACGTTTGGCTTAATGGCTTCATGCACATCAAGAAAGATTTCCTCAGTACTACATGTACATGTTTAAGGCGGGGATTGAACATAATAAAAGGACTCGAATGCCCGATCATGTACTCCGTTAGCCGGTGCTTGTTAAAATTCCCATTTGCAAGAAGTAATATGATCAAACGCGGAACAGCTTAATGTGAAGTTTATTGAGTTGCCAAAGGACAGTGATGTACAGGAAAGTGCTGCTACAGCACTTTCGTCGTCCCTTCCAAACTCTTAGTTAAGCGATCGACTGATGGAGAAAATAACAGAAAATAAACCTTTGGAAATTCCTTACTTTTGGTGACTCGAAGTCACATCTTTATTCGAAAGGCGCGCAGAAATTATTCGATTAAAGCAGACCTTTTAATCGTAGTAAAACTTCATATTGAAGCAAGGTTGGTTCTCATATGGGCGCTCTGCTTAGAAAATGTTCTGATAATTAATATCAATTAGAAAGCCAATGAACTACACTTATCTGGTATATTGTTGTGAAGCGAAGCACTGTGCGGAATTAAGTACAGATTACTCTTTCTTGTTTTCAAAAATTTTATTGTTTTATTTTCAACCAAAAATATATTTGGTAATAAATGCATTCATAACAGGGATGAATAGACTCTGACAGATAATGGAGGTTATTGTGGTTTAACTTTTGATGATTTTCGCACAAAAAAAAAAAATACGGATTAATCACGTGCTGTTAACAGATGACAAATATCCTATCCCTCCCCCTCGGATCTGCGGCTATATCACTTTGTTTAAAACGAAACATCAAAACTTCAAGAAAAACGTAGAACGTTTGTCACTAAGCTCAATATTTTCTTATCGTTTATTATACCCGGTATCTCAAATGCAGCGGCGAAACGCTTATTGTTTTCAAATCTCACTTGAAATTATCTATACAGTTCTTATTTGTCGTCGTATTTTGTTAGATTTTGCTTAAGATCATTTTAGGCCAGTGCACCTCGCCTAGAGCCTGTTGACATGGAATACCATGGTACGTGTTCTCATACAAGACATCCTATTAGGTCAGTGTCAAATATTCCCGGCCAGCTAATGGCTCCCGGATAATGCCACAGAGGCAGTAAAAAATTACGTAGTTTAATTTTAATTTATGGTAGTGGAAGCACGATTGCCAGGCTCCATTATAGCCAGTGAATTAAAAAGCTGGATCCACCACAAGAATCTCAACTAAATATTGTAATTTCTTTTAACATTTAAGAAATGTTTAAATAAGGTGTGCATCAAATAGTCTACGTTCCTGTAAAAATTTTTAAAGAGGCCAATTTTTTACGTGGCACTACTTTTGATTCAGACCGCTGGTCGGCTGATAATTGCGGGTTACCCTAGCCTTTTTTTATTTTTTTAAGGAGAATTACACTCAGGCAAGGATTGCCTGCATGATTATATGTGGCACAATGCGCACGGCAGGAACACAAGAGTTCGAGGCAATTCTGAGATTGCTACCGTTTGACTTATTCATTAGATCAACGGCCGCAATGTCAGCTTTGCGTGTGATAATCGATGCAATATGGCTTAGCCTTAGACCGAACAACGGACATAAGAGTATTCTGGGCCTAGTTAGAAAAGATGTTAGCGAGTCTCAGGTGCCGATGGAAAAGTCCGAAGGCTGCATCGCCCACTCATTGCAGAAGGCGTTATACACAATAAGTGTATAAAGAATGACATCAGCATTTTAACTGTTGTATCTCTTGCGGGCGGCAGGGCAGGAGTAGGTGCATACTCAACTGATCTGAACTTGTCCTCTAGTCTGCATCTGTGGGAGTACGTGTCCGTTTACTAGGCTGACTTGCTTGGGATACTGAATGCGTTGGATCACCTGCTGGAAAGTCGGGTGCATGAAAGACACGTTTTTATTGCACTTGACAGTGGGTTATAAAATGCATGAGGCAAGTGGACGTATACTCCCACCTATTGCTGGCATGTATTCTAAAACTAAACAGATGTGCCTCGGTGAATGAGGTAACGTTGATGTTGGTTAAAAGACAACCATGAACAGCTGGGAAGGAAAAAGCAGACGAACTAGCAAAAAGGAACCTGCTGTGAGTTTTTGTGGACCAAAACCCAGAGTCGCACTGGGGAATGGCATAGGGCGAGCAAAGGTCGTACAATGGGTAGACGAATTAAATCTGAACAGGTGGAGGGCAGGCTAGAGTGGTGCTCAACGAGCCCCTCGGCAGGAAGGCCAGTAGGTGCTAAGGTATGTTAGGGCTATCTTAAGCTAGATGACTGCATTAATGACAGGTCATGGAAACTTCAAACTTCATCTGGCCAACATCAAATTCGAAGAAGATGATACCTGCAAACTGTGCCTTGAAGAGGCTGAGACGGTAGTGCACATTGTGTGAGAATGTTCAGTCTTAGAACCACGGGCAGTCACTTGCTAAATGTTAATGCCATGGGGGATCTAGCAATTACAGGAGACTCTGTAATGAGGAAGAAGGCCGTGAGTCACTGCAGTCAAGAGTAAAAGCTTAATGTTAGCACGAGACTCAATGAAAGTAGGGTAGTAGAAAATTACAAGTCGGTTGCCATAGATCAATTCGAGGAAAGAAGCGGTTGAAAAAGAGACCCATAAAGTAAGTGGTCTTCTTCGATATCCATTCAAGAGGTTCATAGTTTATAACTCTGCAATTGCCCGTTTATTTTTAAACCTCCGGCTTACATAAAGCGCATTACTAGAAGCTAGTGTACTCATTTTACTTCACTGGCGAGTTAGTGCTTTAGGATGTAACCGAATAGACGAAGGAGGGCGCTGCATTGTATACTAGTACGAATAGAAGCTACTACATAAAAGACAAATTTGTGATATTAATTGGCAATGGCTGATATACGAAACCAGCCGTGTAAATCCATCGAATGCTTAAGAGTCAACGCGTCAATTAAGATGCAACACCCTCAATATCTATTACGTGCTACGGCAATGACACTAATCCCCAGGATTATTTCACCATTTGTGATTTTATTCTATTTGAACAAGATATTTTTCAAATTGATCTATAAAGCTGGCCAGGAATGGGCCCAACTTCGGGTTATGGATTTCATTTAGCCATGGCCCAATCAGGGCTGATATATGGAACAGTCAAAGAGCTATTACAGGAAAGGATTAGTATGACTAGTCTGTATTCTGGGGATAGAGGCAAACCTGTTTTGAGCTTAGATTTCCTGTAACAAGGACAGCATTCTTTATGTGTGATTGTAAATAAGGAAACTGTATTATTGGCTGGCAGTATAGGTATCCTCGAATTATTAATACTGTCTGGCATACGATTTAGGGAAGATCTCCTCTCTTTTTAACAGCACTGTTCGACACAACCTGCCGATTCACATCATCGCCACAATTAAAAAAACAACAAGGGACCTTTAAGTTCTCGTACTGCCGATGCACTTACGAGTATAACATTCATTAGCACCGATACAGCAAACAACAGAAATCCCGATGTTGAAGCAGGATTTCATGAAACCTTTTTTATTAGAGGAAAACACGGCATTGTACTCTTCACAAATATTATACGACAACCAGATAGATAGTTTGGAAATGTTTGTCTGAATTTATGTCGCCAGATTAATTCGTATGATTTAGATCTTTTAAACGAATTTCCGTCATCTCTTGTCAAGTTTGGTTTGGCGAGTTTGGAAATTCATTCCATAGATCTACATCAGAAGACCCGGTTGGAATATCATATCAAAAATTCTTATGATTTCTTTATTGTAACGCTCCACTTACCGCCAAAGTCATTTCTTTCAAAACAGTATTACTTTTTTATTTCTTATTCACTCAACGCCAATGTGAAATTTCTTTCGACAATTTTAATTTAAATTTTCGAATCAAATTCAAAATATTTGTACCTTTCTTTGCAATTTCTTCAGCATAATCTTTTGGCCAATGCGATCGATCACTTAATGCACAAAATTTTGTTATTAAAGTTTGCAATAACAAGTTCATTAATGTATTGGCCGGCCCCGCTGACCTGGCAGCACACTGCGAACTTAAGAATTCCATCGAAGGGGTTAGAATTTTTAGAACTACTTTTCTGCTGGTCGTTATTACTTTTCACTCGTTTAAAATATTTAATTTTCTATTAAGAACTAAAAGTATTTAACTATTTTTTCTTGTCTTTTATACTGAAGTGAACACAAAACTTATGAGAAATATATTGATTTGCAGTTTATTTGCATATTTTGTTATTCTAAATGAATTGCATAAACATTTAGGGTGTCCCTTATAATAAGAAGAATGGAAAAGAACGAGAGATAAATTTGTCAATTGTGGCATATAATTTTGCAGAGTTAACGTTGTGCGTTATAACTGAAGGGCATAAATGTAGGATCGAGCCAGTAGACAAATTTTAAAAAATTTTACAAATGGCAAAAAGTGATAAAATCGATCAAAAAAAAATTGATAATTCGGAAAAACTCGTTACATTTAGGAAAAAATTTTAAAAAAGGCCAACAAAAAATTGAAAAAAAATATGAAAGCAAGGTGAGAAACAAGTGCCTTAAAACGCTTAAAGTACAACACGCAATAGAAAAATCTTTCATTTTTGTGAAACCCAAAACCATAAAAAAAACTAATTTCGAAAAAGGTGACCGAAAAACGGTAAAACTTAAAAAAAAATACTTCAATGCTAAAATCAAAACGAAAAAAACGCCAAAAATAAAAAAGGTAGTTAAAACCGCTAAAGCCTACACACTTTGAAAGAAACATTACTTTAGTACAGAAAAATAAACCAAACTTAACAAATTCGCAAAAATCTGGAAAAAGAGTCAAACTTTTAACAAAATTATTAAAACCGAAAACCTCTATTGTCAAAAGTATCGAAAACTCGAGCGTTAAAAAAGAATTGCTGAGATCGTTGTTAGATCTAAAAGCGCAAAAAATGAAAATATTCGTAAATTCCCGAAATTCTAACAAAATTTGAAAAAGGAACTGAAAACAAAATATGGCGTATTTTTTTTGAGGTATAGGACCTTAGGTCTTATACCTTCTGACATCTGTTACTTGCGTTTAGTTTGGTTTGCCATTCATCATCATGAATAGACTGACACCGAACTAATTTGGTGAATGGGCTCAAAACTAGAATTCTGTTCATTCCGAATTTCACCCGAAAGTTTTGTTTAGCGATGAAGCCTCTTTTGAGTTGAATGAATACGTCAATATGCATAATTGTCACATTTGCAGCAGAGATCATCCAGAAGTCGTTATATCCAGTCATTGGTCCGCTTTTTAAAGGATGTCGGCCTGAACCGCTACAGAGCCATGTTCACCAAGTTTTTTGTAACACAATTGAATGCCCTTAACATAGAGGAGCTGTGGTTTCATCCAGACGGTACAACATGACACAAATCGCATGACATAATTGATTTATTAAAAGAAACGTTCGGTGAACGAATAATTTCACTTAATGGATCCATACACTGGCCCACAACACCGTACGAGTTAACACCGCTGGACTATTTTTTATGGGATCGCTGGTATACGCCAATAGTCCGCAGCCGTTTGACGACTTGAGAAATAATTCTCTTCCGTGTTATTTAAAAAACGTCACTGCAAATACATCAAAATGAAAAGTTTACAAAACTTAACGCTAGTGTTGAAATGTGTTAAAGCAATTAACGGAAAAATCCCATCAAGAATTGTACACATATTTCTTTTCTTTAAGGAGAACCCTAACCGAACATGCAGGCCAGGCATGGAACATTTAAATTATAAAATGGTGCTGGTTCTAGTTTTATTGAATCTTTCTGAAAGAAATTCGCAATAAGTATTCAACTCTTTTTTATTCCTCTTATAAGCATAGGGCTTCCGCAAAGCATTTCCATCTTAATTTTTCTCGATGGTATTGCCGACCCACCTCCATTTCTTGTTTATCATCTGCTTCAATAGGGATTCCTTATTAGTCATGTTCGACATTTCTCTGTTGCTTATAGTATTAGGCCAGAATATTTTGTATATGACTCAAGCCAGCTTTCAAGCCAGGTTTCACTACCATACAACAGAGGTGACTTAACATATGCGTTAAATATTCTAAGTTTGGTTTGGCTGGTTACGTGTGAGCCTTGCCATATTGATTGCAGTCGTCCAAATGCTGCCCTCGCTTTATTAAGTCCATTGTTTACAGCAGTTTGAAGTCCTAATAAGTTTAACCAATGTAATATTAAGTAATTCATTGTATTCAAATTTAAACCTACTATCTACGATTGGGTTGGGATAGATGGTGCAAGGAGAATTAGCTTATATATTTACTCGAGTACTTTTTGATTCTTCCTGGATAATGGGAGCTTTTACATCCTTAGAGACATTTTCATTTCTTATATACCAAAGGAACCAAGACGATGTGTCGTAAATTCTTCGACTGCCTTTTATGTAACATCTGGACTATGAGTTTTTCAAAATTTATTTTAGGGAAATGGCAACAAAAATATGCAGATTTTAAAACATCCGCCGACAGAGAAAATATTCAAAATGATAACATAAGAACCAGTAAACTACGTACGTCATTTACCCCTTGGAAAAAGTAGTAGCAAAATTACAATAGTACTCTATTTTCCATCCCTGATGTATGCTCTCAACAAACCTTATCTCTAGAACATGAGAGAAAAAAGCTTTTTATTAATAAACAAATATTTATTAGAAAGAAAGCTATTACTTTGGCACACCCTATCACCGCAATAGTAGAGGACGCCGTAATATCAAGCAACTTGTTGACAATTATTTTTTCTATTTAATATTCGTTTCATAAACTTTGAATGCAATTTTAAGTTAAATGTAGTTTATTAAGGGAAATAATCGCAACATCTGCTAGATGTGTGAATTTTATATTAATTAGAAAATTTAGACGGCCCAGCTAACGTATCCACAACACTGTCGTCGTTTTATACTACGAGCAAAGTCATCATCGAATTTTAATTAAAACAAATTAACTTATCTGTTTAGAGAAAGAAACCTTTAACCATAAAGTTATCAAAGCTAGAAATTTCTTATGTTTAAACTTGTTCAAACTTAATGAGAGTTATAGAACGTTTAATAAAAAAATAATAAAACTTTAACAAAAATCAATCAACAAATGGTCATTTGCAGGAGAGGAACCTAAATTTGATTTTAATTTTAGTTCGGTTGGAAATTATTTTCAATTCAGTTCGTTAGAATAATTTTAGAAATAAAACTAGCAATCCTAAGGTAAGGTTTGACGTAATAAAAATAAGTTCCGGGAAAGTAAAATAAACTTCTATGCCCCAAGACGATGCAAAGGAAAGTTTAATTTAAAGCAAGCATGAGCTCAGAAGAGCCAATAGGAGGACATTTTCTAGTTACGCCCTTTAGGCCCACCTCGGCTTAAGAAAATTTGATTTAAGCTGTTTTTTCTTTTAGTGCCTTTTATCGATTTTATGATGTTCGTTGCTTTTTGATGAAGTTTTTTCGCTCCTTTTATGATTTTAAGAATTTTTTCCGATTTTTCTCCTGTTGTTCTTGTTGTTTTCAAAACAGAAATATAAGTCCGCTATTTAGAATTATTTCAAAAACTCGGACCCAAGAAAAAACACGGAATGTAGCCTATAGAAAGCTGTAAGGCGCTTAAAATGTCCTATCGCTTACGAATCTTCACTAAGACATGAAAACCGCACCTGTGCCAAAAACTCCATTGAAAAGGTAAATGCGTTTGCCAATCACTTAGAGGAGCTTTTCACATTACACGTTCCAACACGTTGCAATAGTTCCAACACTCCAATTATAAGTGGCACTGTGAATGATTCTATTTCCATGGAAGTCGACAATGAAAACTCTAGATATGAGTTTTCCTATTCCTATGTTATGCCATATTGCGATTTGACTTCTCCCCATGCTCTTGAAAGAAGTCTGAAATTGTTATGATTCCTAAAACAGGAATGGACTTAAGTCACATTAAGTCATACAGGCCCTTTAGCCTGACGTCATCTGAATTGCAAGGCAAATAAGATTTCTCCAACTAGAAGCTATACAGCTGTCTTTTCGTAGATAAGATTCTTAACAAACAAATTAATTCGAAATCATAAATAGCGTTTAGTTTTTATTTAAACACGTAGCACAAGCGTTACACTACCCTCCCCCAAATATATAACCCCTGGAATTAACTTAATTAAATCAAATTAAAAAACTAATTTCTGCATCTGCAATAGCACAGCACAGAATTGCTAAACTAGAACTCATCAGCTGGCCAATCTTTCTTTATGAGATCAGCCGCCTTTTCGGCAATCATCACTGTGGGAGCATTTGTATTGCCACTGACAACATGCGGCATAATGGAAGCATCCACAATACGTAAATTTGTAACACCTTTTAATTGCAGTCTAGGGTTTACACAGGCTCTGGCATCATTATCTGGACCCATTTTAACCGTGCCCACATGATGGTACATGGTCGAGGAAAAATACGAGACATAACATCTCCAATATTGCTGAGATTTAAATTGATATTCATCACATTCTTGCAACGGTACATGCATAACTTGGGCTTGTTTTTGTTGGAAGGCTTGGGTCTGTTCTAGCCCCATTATATAGTCCATGGCACGTAGTACAACGTCCACATCTTCCGGGGCAGACATATAGTCCGCATTAATTATGGGCGGATCTTGAGGATTAAAGGAATTCAGTTTTATATTCCCCACTGATTTGGGATGGGCTAAACTGGTAACAATGTCCAATATGTCATGGTCTTTTATAGTCTCTCTGAAATACGGCCTTAATTCTTCCTTAACATTTAAACCATTCAAAATTGATTCTACGGCCATAAAATCACCCCTTTTCAAAGTTATATGATGAAGCTCTATATTGGGATAAGTTGGCTTTTGAGATGGTTCCGTGTTGATAAAGCCCGTTAAGGAGACAGTGCCATGTGAGGTTAAAGATCCTTGGTTGTGTATTAATAACTGATAGATATTGTCCAAGAGCTTCTTCTGATCGAAAGGTTCAGCTGCAAGTTTCAAGAATACATGTATTGCCAAATGATCTTGCAAGTTTTCGCCGACCGGCAGATTATGCACAATTGGTATTTTTAAAGGTTTTAGCACTGCTTTGGGGCCTACGCCGGAAAGCATTAATAGTTTGGGCGTGTCTATAGTGCCAGCTGAAATTATGGCCTCCTTCCTCAACTGAACTTTTAGATTTCTATGCCTCAATTTAAATTCCACCGCTTTAACTCGTTGCCCAGTGCTATCGAATAGCAGTTTGGTTACTTGAGCATTTTTTATAACTTTTAAATTTGGTCTCTGAGAAACTTTGGCCAAATATCCTTTACCAGTACTGGCCCTACGACCATTTTGCACAGTCGCTTTTAGATGAGCATAACCGATATAACTGCCCTCCTTAAATTCCTCTACAGAGGGAACGCCCATTTCATTGGCGCCCTTGATTATCATATTGGAAATATCCTCCTCAAAATGCGGCAATTCATTAACGCTCGTATAAACTTGCGGATAACTATCGTTGCCCGCAGGCCTTACAGATTTTTCAAAGTACGGCCACACTGAATCGTAACCCCAGCCGTCGTTGCCCTCCTGTTGCCAGCGATCATAATCAAAACGATTGCCTCTTACATACAACATGGCATTTATGCCACCACTACCACCAATCATTTTACCACGAGGCCAGTGGCACTTGTCGTTCTTAAAGGCCTTACATGAGCGGCCATTAGGCTCCACAAAATATGAATAAGAATATTTTGTTTGTTGTAGGGTAAAAAACAAATGAGGTACCTTGGGGGTAAAAGGAATTAATTAAAGGACTTTACACATGTATGTAAATGAAAAATACCTCCGATTCTTGCGGTGGATTATCGCCGGCTTCTAAAACCAGCACCTTCCAATTGGGATTTTCACTCAAACGACTGGCCACAACAGAGCCAGCAGAACCAGCTCCCACCACCACAAAATCATAAGTTTCCAAGCCAGACTTTAAAGCCGTCTCTGCATAGTCGGGCGGCCAGTATTCTGCACGGGATATATTACACTGAGCCGTAAATATGCTTTGCACCAATAGAGTAACCAGTGAATTCATAACACCCACACTGGGTATGGAGCATTGTTGTGAGGCAATCCAGCCTTCGCCTGCCATGGCAATGGTCATTTTTATTCTTAGCGCCGCAAATAGTCGCTTAAAATAATTTTATAAACTTTATTGTTGTTATTGCCTAATACGCTTCTCTACGTGTTATGAAAAGCAACTTCATTTATATACAAATAGTTACTTCGTAGTGCGCACTTAATTTACATGCCTGCATTTGAGTTGTTATTGCAACTCAGTTGTATTAGTACTCGTCTATTTATCAGTTTTGTCTCTTACAATTAATTACATTAATTAAATGCACTATTTGTGAAACCGTCAGGTTTAATTCAAATAGCATTTGATAGCATTTAAAATAACTTGTAAATTTTATTGTTAATTAATTTTATCATTTTAATTCACATTTAACAGAATTTTATAATTTTACAATTTAATTGCATTTGAAAATCATTAATCAGCGGCGCTAAACGTTAAAGGTTTCGCTAGTCACACATATAACACTGCATTTATTTTTTATAGGAATTCCGTGCTTTTGGCTTTAGATTAGAACATAGTCTGTGCTGTTGATTACGTTGTTTACTACTGATTAAACTATAGACTACACTCTGCACTAAATCGTAGACTGTGTGGAATAATAACCAACGGCGTTAAGCAGTACCCTTAGGCTCTGGCCTTTAGTCGCCTCTAAGACAGCGGACAGTGTTAAGATTTGTTTCAAGTTCACTGAGAGAAAATTAAAATTCATTTATTCAATTAATTTAATTAAATTCATTCTAATGGAAACATTTTATTTTAGGTTTAATGTAGGTAGACAGACACTTCCATTATTACAACTTGCCTTTAAAGTTTTTGTTAGTAGAAAGCAACTTTAGCGATTTAGCAAAGACCGTAATGCTTATGCATTTATAAAACTGATGATTGGATATTTTATTCATGCCTTTCAAACCAACAGAGCACTGTACGTCCTAGTATCCCGGGACCCAAATGATTCCAATAGCGATTTTATTCAGACTACCTTTGTTCTAGGAAAAAAGGGTATGGTTTCTTGTAGTTAATTCGCTAAAGAGCGTTGGAGCTTTGTCTGCGAGAAAATTGTGTTTTTGTGACTATTGTGCGCGTGACCTTCACCTTGACCTTGACCTTGTTGGCATATGCGTTGTATAAATTTTCTATTTATATTATCAGAGCCAGCGAGGCATGAAGATTTCCAGCCGACATCACAAATATTTGCATGCCCAGTAAGATTACCTTCCCTTAAATGAGCAAGCTTGGGTAGCCTTAAGGCTGGCTGCTCTCTTTGCAACTGCGAGGTTTAGGAGAGTGACTCTAGTGATCATTCGTAAGACTGCTGTGGGACACATTTTCATTGCTCCCTTTACACTGAAACATACTATCAAATTTACCTTGTTGAGGATCATCTGAGCCTGTAATTGTTCTACGTTTGCCCAACATGCTAGAGTGGCCTTTGTGATCATTGATTTTTGGTTTGGTCGTAGGCCATACAGTCTTTGGCGCGCTTAAAATGTTCTGAAGGCTTTAATTGTTACGCATGATAATTCGTTATTCGAATTAAGAGTTTTATCTGAAACTACTTCCAGATATTTAATTTTCTCAGATAGTGTCAAGTCTGTGTCTCCTAATATCAGGGTCTCTAGACTTTGCTTCCTTCTGCTGGCAAAGGCTACCATATTAGTCTTGTTTGGATTTATAGAAAATCCTTTTTCTTGACACCTGTCATGCATTGTATCAAGTGCTAGTTGAATGCGATCGACTATGCAAGAATCAATCTTGCATCTGACCATAATTACTAAATCGTCCGCAAAGTACTGAACTTTGTATGCGCGATCATCGAGAGTTTTTAAATGCTGGTTTATCAAACCCTCATTATGATCAGTCTCTGTATTAAATTACTGATCCTCCCTTCCTGAAAGTAGCATTGTTTAAATCTCCCATTATATCAACCGTTTTATTTATTGTACTCTTTAGGCTGTATATGGCGGTATCAGTCAATTTGCCTGATAGACAAGTATATTCTTTAATATGAAGGTAAAGGTCTTTAAGATAGACCTCCCTTGTGTATTGACCAAAAATTTTTGCCATAGATGTAAACAGGAATTATATAAAGCTAATAGGTCGAAAGGCTTTAGGTGTGAGGTCCGCCTTATTGGGTGTAGAAAGATCATTTGAGTGATTTTTGTTGAGTGACTCACGCAGTGTAACAGTAGCAGTGATAGTTTCGATCTTTTCACAGGGTTTCCTTCATGAAAGTAGTATAATGTATCGAATATATTCTATCGGGCATGTACTGACACTCGCAAGAGTGTCGCATCGCATGCGAGTAGCAAATCGCCAAACTTATTTCTGCATGTTCTGCAACTCAGGCGTTTTACTTGCGATTTTCTTTTGAAAAGTTTTAAAAGAAAACTCTGTATTTTTAATATTTTTAATACCTGAACCTAGAATATTACAAAAAATTCCCGGGCATTTCATTTGAATTAATTACAGCACTAGCTGCTTATATTTTTCGAAGATGACCCGTATCAGCTGTTTATTGAAATCGCCAGTGCAAAAGAAGAAATACAGAGGCAAGGAACGTATTTAAATTTCATGTTTTTAGAAAACATTTGTTACAAAAGGTCATTAGTTTTGACTAAAATAAAAAGAAAACACTATTAATTTCACTTCATTTCACTATGCATTTCACTTCAGTATACTCTTGCGACTTGAACTCGTCAAAACTCTTGCGAATACGAGTTACAGAACACCTCACATGCGAGTTTAAATCACAATCGCAAATTTTGTGCGAGATGCGAGTGTCGGAACATGGCCGTATGATCTGACACGGACACTTCATTATGTCGATCATCGTTTTGGCAATTTCACTCTAGACGATCGCTAAAATGACATCAGTGTTGAGTTTTTTTGTCATTGAGTCTTGAAATTATTTTTCCTATTTAGAACATAAATTCTCTAAAAATTCCGAGTGCAAAACTTATTGTATTCATGGTGATGTCACTTGATGTCACTTAATTTAAAATATAAAAAGTCATTTAATCATTTGAAGCCATAATATTGTACCAGGTATGAGATTCTTTATTAAAATAAAAATTAACATTAACACAATTACAAAAGTAGTTATACTGAACTCTAGTTATAATAAAAATGTTAGCAGACGCTGAAACTCAATGAGTTTTATGTACGAACTGACACTCTGTTTGCACATGCTCGCAACTTCATCGTATTCTTAAACTAGTTTTGAGTTCTCGGCTGGATAAATGGTTTAAAAACTATTCGAAAGTTATCTAAGTTTCTAAGTATCAGTACAAACCTGTAGTACGTGCTGACTACAACTCACGTTCATAACCAGTCTCACACCAGTCTTCCCGGATCATATCACTGGCCTTTTCGGCAATCATTATGGTCGGTGCATTAGTATTGCCGCTGGTAATATGAGGCATAATTGAAGCGTCAACAACACGTAAATTCCCAACACCCTTTATCTTTAGCCTAGGATCCACACAAGTTGTCTCATTATCCCAAGAGCCCATTTTGATGGTGCCCACTGTATGATAACTAGTGTAACAGAAATAGGTGAAATAACATCGCCAATATTGATCCGTTTTAAATTCATATTGATCGCATTCCTCAATGGGTATTTGGAGAATTTCAACTTGTTTTAACCGAAAGGTTTGGGTCTGTTCCAAACGCATTAAATAGTGCATGCCGCGCAACAGAACTTCAACATCTGCCTGTTCACTTAAATAGTTGGTGTTAATTATGGGCGGTTCTTGAGGAGAGGAAGATTTAAGTCTTATATCTCCCACCGATTTTGGATGCGATACAAGAGCAAAAATTACCAAAATATCAAAGTTTTCACTCTTTTCTTCGAAGAAAAGCTTGAACTTCTGCTTTATTCTAAGGCCGTTGAAAAATATATTGAAACCCAAGACATCACCCTTTCTGATAATGAAATGATGAAATTGCATATCCGGGTAGGGCGAACTCTTTGTGAAGTCTGTATTAACAAAGCCGGTAATAGAAGCGCTGCCATGCGAAGTCAAAGGCCCTTGTTTGTGTATTAAATATTGATAAATGCTGTCTAATAAGCGCTCTTGATCTGGAGCATTGCCCGGAAGGCGCATATATATTTGAGCCATAACGTGATCTTGTAAATTTTCTCCAATGGGCAGATTTCGTATAATGGGGATATTTAAAGGTTTAAGTTTGTGTTCCGGTCCCACACCAGATAGCATTAGTAGTTTAGGTGATTCTATGGCGCCCGCCGACACAATGACCTCCCGTTTCACCCTTACCTTAAGTTTTCGTTGTTGTTTTATTACAAATTCCACCGATTCAACACTCTGGCCGGTGTTGTCAAATAAAAGCTTGGTTACTTGGGCATTTTTAATCACTTTTAAATTCGGTCTTGCAGCAACTTTGCCCAAATGTCCCTTACCTGTACTGGCTCTAAGGCCATTTTCTATAGTTCCCTTAAGGTGACTATAACCTATATAACTGCCCTCAGCAAATTCTTCAACTCTGGGTAGACCCAACTCATCAGTTGCTTTGAAAATCATGGAAAATATATCCTCATCAAAGCGAGGAAATTCATTGAGGTTAACATAACCCTGTGGATGGGTAACATTGCCCGCCGGTCTTATGGACTTTTCAAAGTAAGGCCAGACATCATCAAAGCCCCAGCCAAAGTTGCCATCTGCGAGCCAGCGATCGTAATCAAAACGGTTACCGGGCACATGAAGCATGCCGTTGATGGCCCCAGTACCTCCTATCAGTTTACCGCGAGGCCAATGACATCTGTTATCCCTAAAGGCTTTACACGAGTTTTTATTAGGCTCCGGAAAGTAGCTAAAGATGTAACTGGTATTCTGCATACCAAGAAAGAACCTGGGCACCTTAACGAGGAATAAACAATAATTTTATTTAATTAAGTCTCAAGTAGACAAAATGAAAACAACTCCACTTACATCTGATTCCTGTGGTGGATCGCCGCCAGCCTCTAAAACCAAAACATTCCAATTGGGATTTTCACTCAAGCGACTGGCCACAACAGAGCCAGCAGTACCAGCTCCCACCACAACAAAATCATAAGCTCTCAAGCCAAACTTTAAAGCCGTCTCAGCATAATCAGGTGGCCAATAGTCCATACGTGATATATTGCACTGGGCCGTGTATAAGCTTTGCACTAATAAACTAACGAATGAACTCATGATACCCACACTCGGTATGGAACATTGTGGGGTAAAGGTTCCGGTGGCAGTAGCTGTCTCAGCTCCCGTGAAACGCATCTTAACTCCAAGCCTTGAGAATCACAAATGATTTTCAACAGCGGCTTTTAGAATATTTAACATCTAACTTATTCTTCCAAATTAACGCTCGCAAAGGTAATAAACCCTCGTTAATGGATGTTTTTATGAGAAAGCGTTTTTGTTAAATCTGTTGCACGTATTTCTAGTTTTGTCAACTCAAACCTTTTCTGCTAAAGCTTAATTATATGTATGTGTAATGTATTGTCTAAGCATTGGATGCAGTTTAAATATTTTATTATTGAAGAACGGGTAAATTTTTAAACAGTCTCAAAAATATAGACTTGTTTTAAAAAAGGAAGTTCGTCCCTAGATGAAGTGAATTTATCTTAAACTTTCCCGCAGCCCCAGTCTACGAATAATTCAGGTTTATTAGGAAATTTAGCGTTAGACGAAGAACCACTCTGGGTCAACGTAATGGACCTATCCAATTCGCTATACTAGCAAACAACTTCAAAGCTAATTTTCATATTCTCTATTATGCGAACAAGTGAACCATATCGAGCACGGCATAAAAAAATTGCCGCGAACGTACATGATGTACGTAAGGAACCGATCCGTCCTAGTTTTTAGTGGCTTGTCTTGACTTATATTCCAACTTGGCGTATGTTAGCGTAAATGTCTTCCTTTAGAATTATACCAAATTTAACTCGCTCAAGAATTAAGTGAACCATATCGAGCACGGCATAAAAAAATTGCCGCGAACGTACATGATGTGCGTGAGGAACCGATCTGTCCCAGTTTTCAGTAGCTTGTCTTGACTTATATTCCAACTATACTAAATTTAACTCGCTCAAGAATTAAAGGACACCAACCTGTCAAATCGTAACCGTTGTAGTGTTTGGAAAGCAGCCGAAAGCGGTTCCAGAGTAATAAAGACATTCAGGCGAGGACCCTATTTTTCAAACAGAAATTTTAAAATTTTGTTGTTGTATTCAAAACTTTATTATTAAAGGAGGGCGGATAGTAAAGCAGACTGGTAATTTTATGGGTGCCTTTTCGACGCCTTTCTTTGCTCGTATTGATTTCAGACAACTGATTTGTAATTTAATACCAACTTATTTTCAATGAGTCTCTTGCCAACACTAGCCTTGACTGTAGTGATTTGAGCTGTCAACTGGTAACTAGCCTTATGCTAGCAAGTGCTGGACACTCACACACAATGGAAGCTACCGTCTCAGCCTCTTCTAGGCACAGGCTTCTTCAATATTCCAGCTTAAGGTATTCCTATTGTATCTAAGCCACTTACTACACTTACTGCCGAGAAGCCTCTTTGAGCACCTTTAGAGCCAGCATAGATGTGGTAGCCTCCCTCCACCTTTTCAGGTTTAATCAGTCTACCCATTGTAGGGTCTTTGCTTGTACTAGGCCATTCCCTGGTGCAATTCTGGGTTCTGGTTCACAGAAATTCGTCTGCTGCTTCATACCCGCCTGTCCCCATGTAGCGTTTAAAACACATCAACCTTAGCTCACTCGCCGAGGAGTGTGTTTAGTTTTATAACACATATACACGATCACTTGACTCATGTGTTTAAGAACCTCTATTCCATGCAGCTGACCTGCAGCAACCCAACCAATTCTGCCTGTTAAACGGACACGTACTTCCCCAGACGCACACTACAGAACAAGTTCAGCTCAGCTGAGAGTACACCTGATCCTGCCCTGCCCATAAGAGAACCATAAGTCGTTTCGACTACTTCACTTCTACTCATGAGTTATTTAAAACTTATTCTCCCATAAGCTTAGACTAGGACCTACCTTGATTCGCACAAAATTACGGGTTGGTGTGATTAAGGTGCAGGTAATAAGATCGCAGATTAAGACGAGCGTGAAATAATTGACAATGGCGCTCCTTACCACACCGCCAACACCTGCTATTTGCCGCTTGAAATTAAAAATCGTGATCTAGAAAACATTTCGTTCACACAAGCAGGGCTTAATTAATAGAGTGAAAAAATTCGCAAACTGGTTTTGGACAAGCGACTCGGAATATGTTTTGATAAGACGGTAGACGTTTTATTGCAATCTAGCATCATTTCACAGTTGCAAAGACTAGGTCTTTAATATGCATGATTATGAATCAACATGCATTAATATACCTCAACATGTATCAACATGCATCATCATGCATCAACATGCGTCATCATGTACAATAATGTTTGTTGTAGCAAACCCTCGCACCCTCAACTGAAATTTCTGAGTAGGATTACGATCCCAAATGTTAAACATCCCTCTAAGAAAAATAATATAATGGTACCTATAAAGTACTAGACAGCCCAAGGCCGACAATACAAATAGTTGTCTCTGCGTGAAAAATCAACGAATACGACACAAACGCAGTCTACTAACTCACTTAAATATTTCCCAATATGGTTGAGAGTTGTGTCTGGGTCACACACTTGCAAACGTAACACGTTTTGTCAGCCTATAAATAGATGTCATTCCATTGGATTTTGTTCGTTTATTTTTGTACTTTATTTTTTCAGAATGACGTAACAGATTTAGCTTTTAATTTTAATAATTTTCCAGAAATATTTCAAACATGCAATTAAAAGTTTTGTTAATTTGGTTTTCTTTTGAAACTTGTTTCGTTGGCTTTATGTTCCGCCTTAGAGGTCAACGTCTTCTCAGACCGCTATTTGGATTTCTGCGCGAGTTTTGTATTGGCAAGGGTATTTGTGGTATCGCAGCTGCATCAATAAAATCATTGCGTTGGGATCCGAAGGCAGCTTCAAAGTATTCTGGAATAAAAGTATTTAAATAATTGTTTAAAATTTTTCATGTAAACAAAAAAAAAACTCTTGAAAGTTTTGCTTGGGAAAATTTTGGTTTTATGCGTTTGTAGTGGTGAAATGTGTATTGTCACTAGCGCCTAGATCCGCGCCTGCTCTATAGTGACTACTTAAGTCTGATATTGTTTCATTGATGCAAGAGTATCACAATGGGACCGTTACAGCTGTGAAACGAATGAGCTGTCGCAAGAGAGTATTTTATTTTTAAGTTTTAGTACTTTTTTTAGGAAGGTGTTAGCGGAATTGTATGACCTTGGATCTGATCCTGCTTTATAGAAAAAGGTAAATTTCTACATGTCAAGAAAATTTCCATAAATTTTCTAAACTTGTTTAAACATTCAGGAAAATCAATTATTTTTTAAGGTGAATTTTAAGCAAAAGTGGCACTTTTAATATCAAAATCTTAACAGGCTGCAGTTCTAAGAATTTTCGCTCCAAGCAATATCACTCTGTTTATGACCAACTTTTCCTTGCTGTTTGATTTTTTTGACACTACTTACCACCATCGGGCGTTTGTATATCCGTTTCAAACTCTGCCTGTCTCGCTTGTATGTTATGATCGATTTTTTTTATCGTATCCTGCAAATGACCTTTTAATGTTTCCAAATGTTCCTTCAACTGTTGCGAGTGTGAAATTTGATTTTGTGTTATCGTACGTGCGGCAGTTTTCACTCCACCAAATGCCACCAACACAAACACTGTGCAAATCACAAGGAACTTTTCGTGCAGCGTGTTGAACATTGAAGCTAATCTGATGTTTTCGCTTGGAGTTTTGTTGTTCAACTGAAGTTGCAAAAACGTTTGAAGTTTTTTAATCAACTATAAAATTTGAAAATACACTTCGTGCCACCAACTGTTGGTTTTTTGTTTATAAGGAGGGAGAATTTTTCATTTGCTGCAGCGAGTACAATTAACTGGTGCCCATGTGTTTGCGACCATATAAAGAGCTGTTATCGAAGCGGCTAACTGGCAAATAAACTTATTGATTCTTTGCCTCTAGAAACTGGTAAAACTTGTAAATAATTATTTAATTTTTTTCTTTTTATTTTCATGTCATTTAATTTTCTTTCAAACAACAAATTTTATATTAAAAATTATACTTTTCATCAGCTGCTACGAAATTGGTTTATTGAAATATTTGTTGGCATTATGTAAGATTTTGTTAAACTCAAGTAATTTTCCAATAGTCAATTAAATGTGTTAGTTATTAACGCCAGTCGCATGAGTGGCAGATGTTGGGAAATGCTACCTTACTTTTATTATTATTTCTCTATTATTTCCCAGGTATCAGCTTGAAGTTTGAAAATGTTTGTAAAGCCTTTTTTCCCGAACGAGGGTGCTGTGGTTGAAATAGTTAGTGTGTTCAATATTAAGCATTCAATGGCTTTCGACGCCTGGGTTCTTATGCCAGCCGCTGCTCTGTGAACACTGAAACGTTTCTATCCTCCCTACTTCACTATTTGTCTTCTATAATCTGTCCCTTAACAAGGAGACTTGGAAATTAGAAGACATTAGTTGTCTGAATGTTAGTGCTTTTAAACAAAATGATTATGATTAATAGTGTGATATCCTTTAACGGCCACTACTTTCTATTACCACTCGGACATCATAATAAACTCTGGTTAGAATCCGCCAAATCTTGTGCTCATATGTGGTCTGCAGGCTCCTTAGTCTTGGAGGGCAGTAGTATCTGGCGGTAAACCCTTATATTGCTTCCTCCAGAGACTTTAATGAGCTGCCCGACCCTATTGACTTTATTGTTAGCAAGGGTATCAAATGTAATCAACTACTAGTCAGTTCATCCTGTGATCTATCTACTGATCACTCACCTGCAATAATTACTTCGCACGACAAATTTGGCCCTGCACCTAAAAGCCGCATTTCCTACCCAATTGGTTAAAATATCTCAGCTCATCCGTTTAAGAAACTCTGCTGATATTCAAGCAGCTGTGTAGCACTTCACTGATGCCGTGACTGCTGCAGCCAGAGTTGCAAAGCCAACTAAACGATCATTTCAAAGAAAAAGAATCATCGCCTGATATACAGACGACTCCCATCAGGGAAACGAGAAGGCAATGGCAACATGGCCGTTCTCCTGGCACAAAGACATAAAAGAGCTTTGTGAAAAATCTAAATACAACATAAAAAATACGAACTTTAACCCATGGAAAGCTTGAAGGCACTTAAAATCTCCTATTTCCTACGAATCACCATTAAGACTTGAACACCGCACATGGACTAAAAGCTCAAACACTTCGAAAATATCTTTCCACCACATGACAAAAATTTATTCTACCAGTCCAACTGCGGCTGAGCTTATTCAAAACGAAATTTGAAAATTTTGATATAAAAACTCGCCCGGGCCTGATCATATTACAGGGTCAATGGTAAAAAAAAAAGAACATACCTGATTCTGCTGTGAGAATTATATTATTTACCCTGTGACTTGGGCCGTCCGAATTCCAAACCAACATCTTTCAAGCTTTACTCAAAGGATTTGGCTTGTCGACATGAGTTATCTTGAAACAGCAAACTAAAACTTTGCTCAAATAGAGAAATTTAATCTGGTTAATTACTCTATGAGGCAAATGCAAACTGACTTAAGTTTCTAGCGAAGAATTGGTGCAACTAAAGCATTAAAAGCAATATTTTTAGAATAGGAACAGCACTACATAAATATAGAGAGTAAGAGGCAATTTTAAACTCTCGCTCGCTAGCTTTAAGCGCGTTTAAATAGCCCTTTTTATATTTTTCCGCCACATTAACTCTCTTTTGGCCACAAGTAGCTATTCTATTCGCCTCTTATGACATTTTTATGCTTTCATTTACTGCAGGATGTGTAAATATTTATTTGAATTTTTTTAAATTCCAACCACGGATTTGAATTCCTTTTTTGATTATGTCGTATTTAAAATAAATGTTATAGCAACTTTAACCTGTGGAGGAAATTATATAATTGCAAAACACAAAAAAAGTTATTACGAGAAACATTTAATTGTCAGCACAAAAATAATTTTAATTATTTAAATATTTTCAACAATTTTAATGAGAAGTGATTAATTACACAGATGTGAAAACGTGTTTGAACTCAAGCCGAGCTTGTGGTATGCTACGCTATTGATGGTGAGTCACTCACACATACATAAGAACATACTTATGTTTTTTTTTTAAATTTCAAGATTTTTATTGCTTGCAATCGGCAGGAAAAAATAATTTTCAGAGGCAATTAATGGCCGATTCAGTACGATGAAAATCGCTACAGATAGTAGATTTTTGGAACGAATTTCGGTCATCCCTTGCCATGTTGTGTTTGGAGACAACCCGGTTTCGGTTATGCGCCATCTTCAGTGTCATTTTTCGTTCTGAGAAGTTTGCAGTTTATTGCTTGTCAGGAAACTATTTTCTATGTGCGTTAGTAGCAGGTGAAACTCGTTTATCACGTAGGTATTTGCGAAGTGTGAACACGTAGCAAGTGAAGGTACAGATTGTGCTATTTTTTTTTAATAGTGAGAACTAAGCTTCAGGCAAAGTGCCTTTTTTTCTTAAGCTTACGATTTGTGAATATTTCGTGATATTTGTGTGAAGTTGAAGTCCATTTTTCGCGACTTTAATAAATATTGTTAAAATTTTTATTCCTTAGTTTTGCTCCTGCAGTAATAGCAGTGGCGTAGTGAGTTGAGTGCAAGGGGTTAGCTTCTTAAAAGTGGAACTCTCTTTATTTAAAACTACATATTGCACCTGCGCAGCAATAGTGTATTAACTCAAAATTTACACTTTTTGATCTTACGTTGATGATACTTGGAAAGGTAACATTTAAATGGGAAATTTTTTTTATTTTAATAAAACAGTGGGCAAAACTACACTAAATTTTTAAACTGGGTAAATATAAATACTATATTTTAATTTTTCCTAATAAGTGAAAATAAAAACTTTTGAGTTAATACACTGTTGTTGCACAGGTGCGATATGTAAGTGTTTCAATTGTTATCAGCAGAAATACAGCTTAAAACTCATTGACGTATATGGTTGTGTGTGTATAATGGACATGCGTTAACTCAATTTGGTATCAAACAAACGCATATAAGTGCAGAGAATTTCGCTCAATACATCTTCCTTCAAATCTTAAAATAGATGATGTAATTGAAATCACAGTAATCCAGATAAGGCTATTTATTTACCAGGCGCGTAGCCAGCTTGAGCTTTTGGGGGGGATGAAAGTATTAACGAAAACAAACAATTCTTCCCTGGATCTGATGGTATTGATGTTCGTTACAATTTGGTTCCATAAGTAATTTTTTTTTTGCTACTTTCTCGTTTTCTTATGAATTTTTGACCAGTGATGGATTCTAGATTTTTAACGAGATTCCGATTTTCGACAAAATTTCGGTTTTTTACGATTTTAAATTATTTGGTGAACTTTCGATTTTTTTTTTGTGAATTTGTAACGAAATCGAATTTATTTTTGAGTTTCTACTTTCTTTTTTAAAATTTCGACAATTTAATCTCATTACATTGTGAGTCCGTCTACAATGTAGCAAAATTCAGCAGTAAAAGAAGTACAAACATATTCAGCCATAGAGTGAACAAAACCAGGGATGGAAAATAATTCTAATTATTTTGGAATTCTCAACCAAAAAAAAGCAGTTACAGAAAATTATTGCAGAACCATGTCAAGCACACCATATTCATCGTATTAACCTGGATTTGTAGAAAATCATATTCCTTTTTAAGTTATTGATTTGTATTTTTTGGCAGAAATAATTTTAACTTTCTAATTTTTTTTGCTGAAGTAATAATAAAATTCTGATTTATATATTTTGGGCAAAAATCAAGAAATAATAATTATTTCAGGAAAAAAACTTCTGTCAAAAAGTATAAAAATCAAGTCATAATAATATTTTGATTTTGGTGTAAAAAAAATCATGAACCGAAAAGCAGATCGACCGTTTTTTGGGCCGGTGAAAGTTGAAAAAACTATCTGCGTCAGAGCGCTATCGGCGGCGAACCAGCCGACTTGTATATTCGTTGAGCAGCTGGTTTTAGTATTTTCTTCGTTTGTTTCTATAAAAGTGCAACCCTGTTCAAATTTAAAGTCTCATCTTATTTTTATCAGATCCATATCGAAGTATTTTCACACTACAACACTTTCTCATTTTGAAAGTTATTTTATTCAATTCAATAGTGTGAAAAGTACTTTAGTGATTTGCGATTTTTCCCTTTTTTTGTATTTTTTATTCTTTTTAAAATCTGTTTTTGTAGTGACGTTGGTTTTTGTCAAATTACCGATTAACAGTAAAATGTCTATTATTTAATCTTTGGCTCACTTTCGGTTGGTAAACTGTGTAATTTTTTTAATGATTTTTATTTATTTTCTATTTTTAACATTTCTGAGGTGAATTTTAGATTTTCTTTCACATATTCGAATTCTTTGTGAATTTCGAATTTTCTGAAATAGGATTTTTCTAAATGATTTAGAATTTCGGGGTTTTTCCTACAATTTTGTGGTGTTGAAACTTTGACTCATAGGGTCAAGTTAATTTTGTGGCAAAATTTCGATATGTTTCAACATAATACAAAGCTTTCGGCAAAATTGACGCTTTAATGGTCAAAAGTAATTTCGGTCGGACTGAAAATCTGAAAACTTGTATTTTGGGTAATATTGTATCGCTAAAGCTGGAAAAAATAATAGTTTTGATTCTGGCTTTAAGAGGCTTTGAAGGCCTACTGTATCTTCACTAATATTATAAAGGGTTGAGATTTATATGTTTGTTAGAGATAATCTCCGGAACTCTCCATCCGATTTCCAAAATTCGCAAAATGGACACAGGCTATATCTTGATTCGTAAAAGTGCTTGGAATGGGGTCGGGGGCGGTAAAATCTAACTAATATTATAAATGCGAAAGTAAATTTCGTTTGTTTCTTACGCTTTAGCGGTTAAACGGCTAAACTGATTTTGATGAACTTTACAACATGGATAGATCTGAGTCTGAAAGCAGACACAGGCGATATATTTGCTCAAAACTTGGACTAAGAGTTTGACTTTTGGGTGCCCCTAATTGCGCCAATAAGCGCATGAGTGAACATACTATGAGTTTCTATTTCTTTCACTTTTCCATACAAATAACTGAACAAAAGATTTTAAACTTCAGAAATTGTCTATGGTGTTTCGCTGCATCTCCTGATGGCTCCTTTATATTTCCTCACTAAAAGAGTTTCAGTCTTCATTCGACTTTTCAGAGCTGGCTGAAATTTTCTCTCATAGCCACAGGATTTCAGCTAAAATTTTGTGACAAATTTTTATTTAAAAGAAAATAGAAAGCTGTAGCAAAACTCATGACAATTACATGAAAATCATTAGGGCCTGTAGTGAAACCAATCTTCCTTGATTAAATCGGCAGCTTTTTCTGCAATCATTAAGGTCGGCGCATTAGTATTTCCTGTTGTTATGGTGGGCATAATACTGGCATCAATCACCCTCAATCCTTTAATGCCATAAACTCTTAAACGGGGATCTACAACAGCATCAGGATCACTGAGAGGACCCATTTTGCAAGTACCCACTGGATGGTAAACGGTCTGGCTATAATAACGAGCCGCACATTCCCAAAAGGCATCACTTAAATACTCAACATGAGGACAATTGCGCCATATATAAATATTAAGAGTGGCATTCAAACTTCTTATGCTCGGGGCTTGAGAAAATTTATGGCCAAATTTAAGGGCATCTACCTGTCAAATAAGTAAATATTTTGTTAAAACAAGAAAAACTAAAAAACCCCCCGCTACTTACCATTATGGCCATATCCAAAGGATTATCAAAATAGTTGGGATATATTTTTGGGTAGTGCCTATTATCAGCTGAGATGATTTCCAACCAACCACGACTTTTTGGTCTCATAATTAAAGGCACTATTATGAAACTATCCTGATATATGACCGGCTCAAATGTTTGAGCATAATTTTCTGTTGTTATAGCTGTACCACGTCTGCCGATAAGGCCACCATCAGAGCCATAACCATAACTGCCCAAGAAGAATTGCACATCTGGCCAATCATGTCTGGAATCTTGATATTTACTATGCCAAAAGCCGATTACTTCAGCTATGGGTACGGCATAGAAAAACCCATTGGCCTGATATACAAACGAGTCGACAGAATTTTCATTTAACATTTCCGGTACAATAAACGACAAATGATTTCCTTCCATTGCACTATCTATAAGATATAAACTGCCAGTGGCAGCAATATGATCCTGTAGATTGCCCCCCACACCGGGCAGATCATTTATGACATCAATATCATTTTGCAGCAGTTGTTTGTGGGGACCAATCCCTGACACCATTAAAAGCTGAGGGCTTGCTACGGCACCGGCCGATAATATAACTTCTCTGTTGGCTGCCACTTTATACTTAACGCCTAACCATTCGAAAGCAACTCCCTTTGCCCGCTTACTGTCAGGATCTATGATTATTTTCTCAACAAAAGCTTTAAGTAAAATATCTAAGTTGGGTCTTCTCCAAACTGGTCTGATATAGGCCTTATTGGCACTACAACGTAGACCATTTCTCAGGGAAGCATGAGGAGCAGCAAACCCCGTTTGAGAGCGGCCATTAAAGTCCTTATACAGGTTAAGCTGTTGATTAAGAGAAATTAATTACAATAAAAATAAAAGAATATAAAATTGGGGTTATTAAAACAAAGAACAAATTCCACTATAAAAAAGGCGCTTGACAGTAGACCAGAATCAAAAGACTATTCTTAAGACAAGATTATAAAACTGATCATACTAAAATATTATTTTGTCTCTATAGACGGGTTCGTATATAGAAAAGGGGTGATGGTGAAATAGGGAAATCTCCTCCAAACCCATTAAAAATTAAAATGTTTTCATAGACAAATTTTGTGCTTTCCCAACCTCCAGCCAAAGCTTATGCTGGATCATCCGCGCCTGATAGACTAGAGTATAGACTAGTAGATACTCTGATCTGTAGACCAGATGCTAAACTACAACCCAGGTGATGCATGTAGTTTCTGCCCTGCCCACTGGAGTGTTGGGAGCAGGAGACAAGAAGGTACCAAAGGATAAGTAGGAATAAAGATGACGGTCTATGAAGCCCATCCTTAAGTCATGCTAGAGCGGAGTCAGAGCAGTGGCTCCTGTATAAAATCACCAGTGGGTAGTACGTCATCCTTACGTCTATAAAAAATCCCCTATTATACTTTAACGACTAGGCTTTAGTTTAGTATATAGGCTAGAATAAACTGCTAAGTAGACTATAGAATGGTGTATAGTTTAGTGTAGAGTCTACTCTTAATATTTTATATATTATAAACCATGTACGAGTATACTAGACTTTTTGCTAGACTATGGACTCTGGATAGACTAGATTACTCTATAGACTAACTTTTGAGGTCTAGTACACAACCTAGGTTTTGCTCTCTGGCCCACTTAGACTACACTATAGCCTAATAACTAACGGAATCAACTATAGTTACGACTTTTTGATAAATATCGGACAAAATAATTTCTTACAAATAAATATTCTTTAAACTTACCACATGCAACTCCTTGGCAGCCCTCAAAAATATGTTCCTTAATGGTGATGAAAAACGATAATTTTCCACCGTCTGTGGTCCGCCATGACCATGATAGGGATCATGTTCGAAGCCAGCTATACGATTATCTTCCATTTTGCGAAAATAGTGCAAGACATTGTCATAATTCCAACCCACATTACCCAATTCAGCCCAATGATCATAATCTTTGCGATTGCCGCGCACAAACATCATGGCATTAATGGAACTGCAGCCACCCAACATTTTTGCTCGAGGCCAGCTGCACTGTTGATTAGTCATGGCCAAACAAAAACGATCGGATGGTTCCGTTTTGTATATCCAATCCCAAGGACTACGTTGAAATATCGGATATAGTTGGGGCACATCGACAAAAACCGGCTCATCACCGCCTGCCTCTATAAGCAGAATGTTCCAATCTTTTACCTCGGACAGACGGGCGGCTAAAACGCAACCAGCCGAGCCGCCACCCACTATTACAAAATCATAACTATCACGCAATTCGCTGATATGTATGGATCTCACACGATTCTCATTGTCCACTATATCGGGGCGATGTTCTAGAATGCCCTCTAAAAGCATTAGAAATACCATGGAAGTTGGTCCGATGGTCAAAATGTAGCGCCACATAGATACCACTGTTTCATAATTGAGCATTTTGTTTATTATTATTTTTTCTCTCTCAGCAATTTTTCGATTTATAACAAATAAAATTTTAGCAATTAATTACATTTTCAGCGTCTCGTTACTTGGGCAATTTATTTAGCAGTAACTGAAGTGTACGAAAGTTGACTGCAAACTATTTTGTTTAGCCAAAATTTTTTTGTATTTTCCACTTTATTTTGTATTTATATTCGAGTATTGTTTTGGGTCACTATAATTCTTGTTGCTTTTGCAAAATTCAATCGTCAGCATTTTTTTCCTTCGGGTTTTGTTTGGCTTGGTGGGAATCAAAGTTTCTTCTCATTTATATTTATTCATTCATATTTATTATTTTTAAAATATTGCGGAATTCTAAAGAGTGTTTTTTTTTTAAGTGGTTACTTTAAAAGTCTTTGATTATTAACGAAACGTTACTGAACTAGTTCAACAATGAAATAAATTTTCGTACAATTATTACAGTAATTTGCGCTGAATTGATTTTCGCAGATGCACAGAAACTCCATAAATTGCGTGGCATCTGGCATGTTTCCTTAAGCCACCCCATACACTTATGATTTGTGCGTATGCATTGTTCGTGTTAAAGACTTGTCATATACAGGGTGTCCGCCGGGAACGTATACTACTTTGTTTTGCCGCCATTTTGGTAAACATTAGTCATGACAGTTCATATTTGGCAGACGTGAAGTAGAAACGTGGCAAATTTATTATGGCAAAATATTCGGTAAACCAACGTGTTTTAATCGTTAAAACATTTTATCAAAATCAATCACCGATTACTGTGATGATGAGAAAGTGACGTGAAATTTTTGGGAGAAACAACGTTTCAACAAGACACACTATTTATCGTGTAGTGAATGATTTCGAAGAAAGAGGGACTGTAGCTGACAGGCCCAAGTATGGATCACAACGTACTGCAAGATCGGCTGAAAACTTTACTGCTGTTCAAGAAATTGTTCAAAACAATCTATCAACCTCAATTCGACACCGTGCTCAGGAGCTTGGTCTTTAAAGAACAACTTTGGCCACAATTTTGCACAAAGATTTGCATTTGTTTCCATTTAAGATTCAGTTGAAATAAGAGCTTCTTCCAGAAGACCATTTACGCCGCCGTACTTATGCCAATAGGATGCTACAGATCGCCATGGACATGTGAATAAACAGTTGGTTCTGGACAATGGAAACCCTTCAAATTATTCATCAGTCACCTTTGCATCCTTTAAAAGTGACAGTCTGGTGTGTAATTTGGTCAGGAGGAATCATTTGACTTTACTTCTTTGACTACTGAAAAACAGCGTAACGGTAACCGTCAGTGGGGAGCGATATCGTGATATGATTGAAAACTTTTTAACGCCACAACTGCATGCTTTGGGCTTGACTAACATGTTGTTTCTCAACAAGACGGCGCCACATCGCGTAAAGCCAGGATTACAATGGAATTACTGCGAGACCTCTTTCCACAACAAGTTATTTCAAGGAATGGTGATGTTGATTGGCCTGCACGGTCGCCTGATTTGACTGCTTCGGACTTCTTTTTGTGGGGATATCTGAAAAGCAAGGTTTATGCAAACAAACCAGAAAGCTGGACCAACTTAAACAAATTATTTGTGATGAAATTAATGAAATACCGCGTGAAATGTGTGAGAGAATGTAATGAAAAATGTGTTCAAAAGGGCTCGCATTTGTGAAGCTAACAGAGGCGGACATTTATCTGATATTGTTTGATATTATTCCATACATAATTGCCGATATTAAATAAAACATTTATCAATATACGAACCATTCTCTTTCATTTAATCAAAAATTATAAACAAACGAAGGTCTCACTGGCTGGCGTACACCCAATACATCCCCTATTCGACGACTCTGGTATAAAGATCACTCTGAGTTTGTGCGTTAATACGGATGTGGAACAATGACTCAACACCGGAGAAATTCGAACGGCATTAAATGACATAAACTCGGTAAACAGTTTACGTTGCATTTCCCTTCAAATCGCTTATACACAATGCCCATTGTCCCGCCGTTCTATTGCAATTACATGGCATTCAAAGCCTTATAAACAAAACTTGGCAAAAATTAGCTATCGACCACTTTCTCGCAAGTGAGTGCCTAGTAGACATTGAGCCAGTGGCCAATTCAAATAAAGAGCATAAAATTCTTCTTTGAAATGTGCAATACTTTACACCAAGTTTTGAGTATTCACAATCGATTTAGATTAACAAACCCATCTTGCGATCTCTTATGATATTTTCGTTTCTGAGAAAAATGTGACATTTTTCGCCCTTTTGTTATATTGGAAATATGTTTGCGCCCACAAAAAGTGGTGATTTTTTAGATTTTACCTTTAATAATGCCAAAAGGCATTTCCCGTTATGATCCCTAATAATAAGTGTACGTTAAGCAACAGGGCAACATTTTATTTGAGAAACGAAAACGCCATAAATTTTCCTGAAAATACCCATAAGCTATAAATTAATTTTTAATCTATTTTTTTCTAATTTCGTTTATTTGCAGGTAATTTAAATCTTTATTGCTAAAGAGAACATGTAAAATCCCTTAACCTGTGGTAAGTCTTATCTCTTCGCTCTAAACATTTTTCTTACATTCTTGCCAACGGAAACTCAATTAAAACGATTAATATGCCTTGCATATTTCTAATTTTGAGGATTTGGTATTCCCTCGTTAGAAATATAAATATATATATTTTTTTTTCGTCTCAACTTTCATTTATTAAATTGCCAACTTTGGCCCAAAATCTCAGAAATGTAGGATCCGACCCTGCAGAGACTCTGTTTCACAACAGCTTGGCTCAATCCTAAACGTTTCTGGGGCTATTAAAAATACTTCCTTTATGTAGCCGTATTAAAAAGGTTAGCCAGCATGGGTTGCTTAATACCATCGGCGGCTCGAATCAGTTGAGTTTCCTCAAGGAGTCTGATAAACATTTTATGTATTTGTTACTCGTATGTTAATCAAAAAAGTTTTAGCTAGCCAAAAGTTTGAATGAATTAAGCTTCTACTTGACAGTAAAATGTTCAGAATTTTTTAAAGCTTTTTTGTGTTTCTGTTATAATACAGTTTTAGGCATTAATTTACGAACACCTAACAATATGAATTAAAATCAAATGAAACCCATATATGCCAGAATTTTATTTTAAATTATTTAATAATTTTGAAGTGATGTACAGTAGTTGTTCAAGTGACACTAGTCACTCGAATAGAGAGACTCGTCATCCCCATACATTTTCGATTATAATACTATTTGGTGAAAATGTAGGTCTGGTAGTCTGGTAATTTTTTCCTCAATTTAGAGTTCAAGTCAGCACAGAACAACATTCCTTGGTTAAAGAAAGCAATATGTTTCATCAATGAATTTTGCATTTGTATGCCGTTGAAATGTTGGATAAAAATATTCAGCTGCCAATGCCTCACAACTATTTCAGCTGGGTCTTTGCTTGTCATGTTTAACCGAACACTTTGGTCCGCCAGACCAGTTTACATGATATCTTCAAGAGATTGTCTAATCAAATCACTAATGCGGAGAAATCATTAACATTTGCTGGGCATTCTTTTATTCAAGATATTTGTCATGCATTCAATCGACAAAAACAACTCGTATTTTAAAGTCGTGTCCATTCATAGTTCGTCGAACACTTCAAAAGAAGCCACTACTTGATAACAAACCGCTTAGCGCCTCCAATTTGTCAAGAATACAATGACTCGGTCGGACAAGTGGTTCAAAGGTGTGTTTTCTGACGAAAAAAAGTTTCGAAGAAAGAAAATTTTTTTGCCACAGGTGAGAAGGAGGTATGGCATGGTATGACATCCTACTATGGCATTATCAACTTGGGGTATGAAATGGAAAACATGGCTGGAGCATCGTACAAAAGGATATGAGAAGGCACGTTTCCACAATTTAAAAGCTACTTTGGACCCCGACTCCAATTCTGTGCTAGAGAGCTATAAAACCGGGGATTAGAAATGACACAATGATTTCAACCGCGCACAAGCCACAACATAAAGTGCTTTTCTACGTGCGACTTGTAACTTGGTGAAGATCTTGATGTCCTTTCTAATCCGGTAATGCGAGGTGCTTTACGTACCTACCTGAGAATACTCAACTTTGTTCTAAGTTGTTTCGCCTTTTATCGACGTAGAATACGCTCAATTGGTCCAATTTTCCTGCACCCTCTCACGCACAATGGCACTGTTTTCGATAGTATTTTCGTTTGGGCTTCCACTGGGAAGGACCGATCAGAGAATGTTTATATTGACCATATAGAGTAAAATGAAAATGGGGTGTCATTCAAATTTGTCTGCAGTTTTATTTGATATTAGTAAATAGCAAACATATAAATCTTGTAGTTAAGTTGTCTCTATAGGCCCAGCCAACGCTGGGTAATTTATTGAAGTGTAGTAAAGTGTCATAAATAAATAAAAGTATAAAATGTTGTATAGCTATTTTTGTAATTAAACTAACTATTGTTACGCTGTGCTAACCAACCAATCCTCCTTTATTAATTGGGCAGCTCGTTCAGCAATCAAAATGGTAGGACCATTTGTATTGCCACTTGTAATATTTGGCATAATACTGGCGTCTATTACCCTTAAGCCACTGATGCCATGAACTCTTAAACGTTGATCCACTACCGCCGTGGGATCGGAGGCTGGACCCATGCGGCACGTACCGACCGCATGCCAAGCACTTATGTAAAAGTATTTTATATAGCACAACCAATAGTCATTGGAATCATAGGTTAGTCGATCACATTCCTCTATAGGTATCCTTATCAACTCCAGACCATAATAGGTAAAGGTAACTGTGTTCTGTAGCTTTTGTATGAAACGTATAAAACGTAAGAGAGTTTGTTGGTCTTCAGGATCTGAAGCGAAATTATTATGTATTGAAAGTCCTTCGAGGGGATCGTTGGATTTCAGCCTTACAGCACCCCTTGATTTTGATTTGAATAGCAGGCCTTCTATTTCCAAAGTAGTGTGATTAGCTGATTGTTGAAGAAATTTCTGCACTAAATCTTCTTTGAATTGTAAAAACTCAAAAACATTAGAACCTTTGCTAGGTTTGCTCAAGTGTGTTACCAACATTATGTCCGATTTGTTGGTTTGTGTTGCGAGAGTGTCAATTAATCCTATTAAGGTGGGATTACTGGCCAATGGGCCCTTTTGAAACACCAAATACTCGAAAAGAGATAAAGCTGTTATATCGTCACTGATGTGGGGCATGTTTTTTGTAAATTTCAATATTAAAGGCATCATGCCATGATCTTGTAAATTTCTGCCCACTTGCAAGTGTTTGACAAGAGGAATGTTTAAGCTTTTCAGATGTTTGCGCGGTCCTATACCCGACAGCATTAACAATTTGGGAGAATTAAAAGCGCCAGCACTTATGATGGTTTCTCTGGTGGCTAAGGCTCTCAATGTTCGGGTGTTATTCAAAACAAAGTTCACTCCTATAGCTTTGTTGCCTCTGCCGTAGAGAATTTTTGTGGCCACACTCTGTTTCATAATAAATAAGTTGGGTCTTTTCAGGAAAACTCGTCCCAGATAAGTTTTGGCCGTACTCATGCGTTTGCCACGATCTACTGTTGCCAAAATATTTTCCATGTAGCCAACACTTTTTGTTTGCAACAATTGTTCCGCTTCATTGGTGGCATTTGTCATTAGATCATTAAGAATTTGATAGTTTCTCAAGCGTTGAAAGTGATTTAAAGTTAACGAACCCATGGGCCAGGTTTCGTTGCCCAAGTCAAGGGTGGCCTTTTCATAGAATGGATAGACATCACTCCAAGACCAACCCTCATTGCCTTGTTGATGCCATTCCTCAAAGTCCTCAGCTTGGCCCGTTAGAAAGATGTTGCCATTTAGGCCGCCCGTACCGCCAATCATACGCCCTCTAGGCCAATAACAACGTTCATTTTTCATGGCCTGGCAACACGAGGGATTTGGTTCGGCATATTCATTCCAGGAGTAGGGGGTATTTAATAATAGCAGAGAGAGTGTGTGAATCTTAAATAACAGGGGAGTTATAACGCTGTATGGGAGTTTATAAAGAGCAGAAGTATGTGTAGGTCTTACCTCCGACTGTATGGGCGGATTACCGCCAGCCTCTAAAACTAAAACTTTGACATCAGGATCTTCACTTAAACGACTCGCCAATATAGAGCCCGCAGTTCCGGCTCCAACTATTATATAATCAAACATCAGGGGACCCTGCTTTACATATTCATCGGCATAATCTAAAGGCCAACGTTCGGTATTGACCAATTCCAGCGTTTTGTTTTTTATTATATCAATTAATTGCTGCAGCAATGGTTCCAAATATTCATACCTGGAAGTTGCTGAAAATTGACTGGCATCAAAGCCTCTCAGCACATACGGTTGAACAACGTGAATATTTTCCAAAATAACATAAAATAGCTGCAGGCGTACAACTGGAAGAAAATAAATTAATATTTGTGAATTAAAAATAAAAAAAAAAAACAGAGTCGTACTTACCACTCAACCATTTCATTTTGACCTGTTGTTGTACTGCCGTTGGTTTGAAAATTTTCTTTGTGTTAATACTGTCAAATTAAAAAGAATTGACAAATTTCATTACTTGGCCAGAACAACTTTAGCAACAACAACAAAAAAGCCAATTATTGTTGTTGTTAGGGCAGTTCTTACAAATTATTTGTTGTTTGTTATTTTTTAATTATTTAATAGCGTCGTATTATGTTAATTATCTAGTTATCTACCGGTAAAAGCATTTTTTTTTTTATTAAATTTAATTATTCTTTATTTAGGGTTATTGCACTAAAAGCATACAAGAGCTATTGACTTTGTGGGCATTTTGTTATTGCTTTAACCACTGTAAACAACTAAAGCTTTGTTTGCTTTAAACTGAGAAAGCTACTGCAAAAGCTTTCTGTTAACATATAGAAAGCTTTTTTTAAGTTGTGTTCACTGTTAAATAGACACAGTCGATGTAAAATAAGAGTATAGCCATACAAATAATACTGTGTTATAATTCTTTACTACTACAACATAGAAACTGTTAGCCTAAAATTCAGTATTTGCTCGATATTTCTCCCTAATATTGGATCGAAAAGAGAAAAATAACCTGGGAGTATTAATCCTTAATTATTTCGAAATTTCCTTTCACTGGGGATGCATCGATACATTCTTTATGCCGATACGATGCCGATACTAAAATAAAAATATCGACAATACCGATACCGATATGCTAGTGAATTAAAACTCAAAGTTAATGAAATAAAAATTATAAAGTACGATGTACATATCGCACACTAAGGCAAAAACAAGCATGTTTTTAGGTTACTTGCCTCGCTGGCCTCATCAACTGGCGAACGGTTTTTTTTTATTTGTGCCTTTTTTCGATGTACTGTGCGATACGCGTGTGTGTTAATATATCGTTATATTGGCAATAAAAATCTCGCCGATAACGATATAACAGAAAAATTGCAATATCGCCAATAAATCGGTATCGGATTCGTCTAATATTCACCAGCCGGTCAATATATATCAATTTTAAGATTGCTAGCTTTTGTTTTAGAACGTATTTTATAACATTTTCCTGAGCAGTGGCAAGTTGCTAGATCTCGCCAAAATCTTTCTGGGGTTGTGCGCTATCTAAGGTAATCTTAAAATCCTCATGTAAGAATACGTAACAAGAGGCTTGCTTTCTTATCAACTATTGAAAACCGTTAATTTTAGGGCCACATATCGAAAACTTGAAATTTGTGTCCTTGGCTTTAACTTGTCTTCTGTCATCCTAAATAATGTGGCCCTATAAATTGGTTAAGGTATCTTTACAAAGCCCTTTTGGAGGTAAAGAACTATAAAATGAACTAAAACAGGGCCTATTGGGTATTAGTATGTTGCATCTGAAGCCCAGACACTTTTTTATTACAAGAGTCATGTTCTGCTGCATATTTAACATTTTTTACCCATCGTCTGATTTACTGATCTTTTTACGCACGAACTAATGATCAGATCATCAGATGCCTTGTCGACAGTTCGTTTTCTGACTTTTTCCTTTCAATGTAACACCGTGTCTCCGCTGCAGAGCAGGATGTACTAGTCTAACTGATATATTATCCTCTCATCAATTGTTTAATCACATAAAAAGGACAGAATAATTTATTCTGCCCAATTTCTAGAAAAATTTTGTACGTGTTTCTTGCTACTGATTCCTGCTTCCTGCTCTGTCATGGTATTTATTGAATGGCATGTCTTTTATCATTTATACCACTGTGCAATATTTAACCGTTTTGTAATTTCTGGCATTTCTATATAAAAGTTAAATCGTCAAAAGTTTTGTGGTATAAAATGATACATATTTTTTGTTATTCATTTCTCTTAACCCAGGGATGGAAAATTCGATACTATCGCAAATTTGTCTGGAACCTTTAAATAGGTTAGTTTTTAAGCTCCATAAAAAGTACTACTTTTAAGGCAAACGTTTGAAATCTTTATAGGAATTGAAACATTTGGTATTAAAGTTGAACTTTAACACGGAAAAGTTTTGCAGGAAACCAAGGCGAATTAACTATATGGTAGGAGGAGCAAAGCGAATTTGGTGTTGGATAAATTCGACCCCATGACAAAGTTGTTTCGCCATAAATCAACCGATATGTAGAAAAGTAAGCAAATTATTTCTAACTAACTTATTTTATTCTGAAAATGCAATTTGTTTGTGGCTATACACATTTCGTTGGCTGCTAGGACAACTCAGCAGGAAACCTTTACCCTACTTTTGAGAGAAACTTAAATCATCTTATGTTCGAAATTTCTTAGACCACATGAGAAACCCAAAGAAAAGCCAGGCAAAGTTGCAACAAACAGCCCCACAAGGGGCTATAAACAATTTTTTCTTTACTTTCAATTATTCCAAAAAAATTACAGCACAAGCACCCATTTAGACTATTTTAATTCAACAACAATATTGACTATTCGTCCTTTAACCAACATAACTGTGATCACTGCTGGCTGCTAGATTTGTAAATTAATTTTTTTTTTTTAATTTTTTAAGCTAAAATCCAATTTAAAACAATAGAGTAGCATCTGCTGAACAGGGATGGAACAGGGATATTTTTGCACTAAATTAAAACTGGCATTAAATTAAAAAAAATGCTAAACGGCCAGAAGTTTTTGAAGCAAATTTCTAATATCGCTTAGACGTTGTGTTCACAGAGTATTTCTGACGATTCTTTGCTTTAAAGCTATTCTAATATTTGCTCCTAACAAGTTCTAATTAAAATCGTGATAGGAAATTCCATGGAAAAAAATGCTACTAAATATTCTTAAAAGATTTTTTGTCATAAAACTTTGTCTTTTATGGAACAATTTTATCCGACAACTACTGTAAAGGATCATTATTAACTTTTTAAAGTCGGTTATTAGCATATAATCTACCAAATTTGGATCTAAGTCCTAGCAAAGGTTAGAATTTGAACTCGGATTATAAATATTTTTAATATTTCAACCTGTCCCTGATATGCTAAGCCCAATAAACAACGGCTCCTACCTACTGCTGCTGCTTCCTTTCAATTAATCCCTTTTATTATCAAAATTTGCCTTTAATTTTGTTTTGAATTAAAACTCTTAATTAAATATTTTATTAACAAAAATATTATTATTTGCCAGCATTGACGTTCTCTTTAATTGTTTATACTTGAGTATTTTTTTCACACAATATTAATTGACAAATACTTTGAAAAAATTACGCATGTTCTTTTTACAAACAAATATATATTATTTATTTGAACTTGTAATATTTATTCAATATTTTCTTCAAGCACTTGTTTCAGTTCTAATCAAGTTTAAGTTTAGAATACTACTGATTTTCTTGATAGAAATTCTTAAATTTATAAGCAAAATTCAACATTGAACTAATTTGAAGTGATAAGAGATCAAGTGTATTAACACCCGTAAAACAGTGTATTTTGCGGGAAATTGCAGTTTATTGTTAAACAAATTTATAAGAGGTGGCCGAATAAATTGAATCGTATTTATAAATCGTATCATAAATTGTATTATAAATTTTTTAAATAAAATTTAGCGTCATTTACGAATTTCATTTACTACATTTGTGATGTTGTTTTGATATTTAATTGCGTTACCACCAGCCAACGAGTTCAAACATAAAATTTTAGTTATTTGATCTAACGAAATGCGATTTAGACAACATCAGCAATTGCCGCCAATAGTGCGTACTTCATGAAGTTTTCTTTTCAATTAAAGTACTTTGATACTGGAGAGATTGTCCCGGGAACACAAATAAAGGCCAATGCAAGTTTTACGACTGTTGTAAATTATTTTGCTTTGTGTTCAAGCTCTTGGTGTTTTATAAAAGTGGATTCCATTGACTTTACCAGCCCTGCTAAGGCGTAACGGCAAATCAATTTTGCTGTTGCAATTTACTTCAGCTGTGTTTGTAGAGTTGTATTTTTACATTTTATCGATACAAATTCAGCTAAAAATATGTTTCGATTTATTTAGGAAATAATTAACGTAATTCAGCTAAACTCTTAGTGTTTTTAAACATTTCTCTTCAATATTTTTTAATTTAATTTTATTGAATCTTTTTAAAGGACATTTACAATAAATATTGAAGTTTAAACTCAATATATTATTTCTTAATTATCAACGCAATTTATTATATTCAAATCTTAATATATTATCATGCCGGGCTCAAGGTGTCTATTTGCCCTAGTCTCTGGTTCCCCTCAAATTGCAATAAATCTCGTACAAGACTGTTGGGTGAGACCAGCAGCTCACATATTTGCCGGGGTATATATTTATTTCATCCGGGATAGCGGGAAAGATTTAGATCTGTATGGATTTTTACGTGTCTTATACATTTACCAAGGGGCACCATCGATTAGTCCTAAAATCTTCGACTTTTTTTTTTGGTTGGATGTTTGATGCTCAGGCAGCACCCCACAGCTTAATGCCATATGTTCATACTGATTTTATAATCGATACATACAAAAGATCTTTGTATTTAAAACTTAGAGCCTCTAGCTCGTGATTGTGCGACTAAAGTTATTCGAATGCAATATTCGGATCATGATTAGCACTTCTAAATGCAGTCTCGCCTACAAATATTGACGCATGCATGAGTATTTGAGCTTGTTGGCATATCAGCTGTATACACATGTTTTGCATTATATTTAATTTGACTTAGAAATTAGTTCCTAAAAGTAGCTGCATATCTCTTATTAGGTCAATAAACTATTATTAAAAACGCAGCATTTTTCAATGCCGTTGGAATTTTTGCACAATCATCAAGGTTAGATCTTCTCTGGGTTAATAGAAAAAAAATGCAATAATAAAATTAAAACTTAATTAAACAATTTGCCAGTCCAGTCGACTTTAAGCAACAATTAAGTTTATTTAAACTAATCCTCATTAATATTAATAATTACAATAGTTCAATAAATAGTATTCATAATAAGTAAGAAACTATCTTAAAAGCTACTTTAAGTATAAAATAAAACTTAAAACTTAACACAAAAAATTGCTCTTGAAATAAAATTTTTAATTTGGTTTCGATATTCGATTTTATTAAAATTTAATGACTTATTTTAAACCACTGTGTTCTTAATCCAAAATTCCTTAATCATATCCGAACCCTTTTCGGCTATCATTATAACGGGAGCGTTTGTATTCGCACTGACCAGCGTGGGCATAATACTGGCATCGATGACTCGTAGGCCTCTTATGCCATACACACGCAGTTGGGGATCCACAACAGCCTCTTGATCCCAATAGGGGCCCATTTTGCAGGTGCCCACTGGATGATAAATGGTGACCGTGTATTGTCTTATCATGCACTCCCAATAGTTGTCGGTAAACATTTGTAAATGTTGGCAACCTGGCCATTTAATAACCGATAAACGGGAACCAAATCTTTGCATAGCCTGGGTTTGGGAAAGCGCCACCGCCACTTTCACACCCTCCACTAGGGTTTTCATATCAAAATCATCTGCTAAGTAATTGGGTGTTATATAGGGATAATCAAATGGATTTGCCGATCTTAATTTAATGAACCCCTTACTACGAGGTCTCAGCAACATGGGTATTATACTCCAAACATCTTGATTGTTTATTTTTTCAAAAACCGCTCGATAAAATGCATCGGTTAAGCCATGAGCTTTTCTCAGTTGATTGCCGCCATCCGAATTAGTGGAACCGGAAACAAAATGAAATTCTATATCGGGCCAATCTATGGTTTTATTAGCATATTTGGTATTGACAAAAGCCAGACCTTCCACACCGCCCAAAATAGTTAGAGGTCCCTGGCCAAAGACCGCATATTGCATTACTGTGGACATGGAATGAAATCTGTTTTCCACTATGGAAACCGGTTGGTTAACCAAAAAAGTTAGGCCTCCCAAGCCAATATGATCTTGCATATTTTCACCCACATTTAACTCTTTAATAACAGGTATTCGATGTTTTGTCAATTCCTTTCTTGGGCCTATGCCCGATAACATTAATAGTTGGGGGGAATTAATCGTACCTCCTGACAATATCACCTCCTTTTTCGCTCGGACATAATAAATCTTTTGATCTTTAACGAATTCCACACCAAAGGCCAATTTTGTGACGGGATCAATCATTATGCGTGTCACTTGAGAGTTCATGGATATGTGGAGGTTGGATCTTAATCTGGCCGGTCTTAAAAAGGCTTTTGCTGTGCTGCAGCGGCTGCCACGTCTGATTGTACCCTGGGCTATCATAAATCCAGCTTGTTTTTCACCATTCAAATCACGATTTTCATAACCCATTTCCACACCAGCCTCCACAAAACTGGCCGCTAGTGGGGTGTGGTAGGGAGCCTCCCCTACCGTTAGATAGCCTCCCGTAGAATGATAGGGCGTGCTGGCCAAATAGGGATTCGTATTGTCTTCTGATTTTTTGAAATAATACAAAGCATCTCGATAACCCCAGCCAGGATTACCTTGAGCTTCCCAGCCATCGTAATCATGCTTACTGCCGCGCAGATATAACATGTAGTTTAGCACACTTGAACCTCCTAGAACCTTGCCACGAGGCCAGTTGCAGCGACCGCCATTCATAGCTGGAAAATAGGGAACATTTTATTAAATAGTAAACTAATGTTAACACACAGTGCGAAGAGCACTAAAAGGTTTAACAAAATTTCTCCTTTCCACCCCTTTCTTTCTTAAGTTTTAAGAAGTTCTCTATAACCACTTTTCGAACTTTGTTAAATATTATATGGTACCATTTAATGCAAAAGTACCATTATTCCGTTTTTGCATTATAAAATGTCTGTTGCATTATTATTTAAAAAGTCTAACATTTTTGTTTGAATTTTCAACAAAAAGCTTTTACGCCATTTAAAATTCCTATATGAAACATATTTTTAAGGAAACTAAAACTGAGCACTTTGAAAGTAGAATTAAATTTTAGGGTTAATTTCAAGGAAAAAGTACCAAGATGTCGTTGAACTTTGGTAATTTAAAAAAAGTACCAAATCAATGGTAAATATTTTTTTTATTTAACTAAATATTTTACAAAAACGCAGATTTAATTTTTAAATTTGAGTTCGGAAATAAGAACCAAAAGGTCCTTAAGCTTTGGTACTTTAAAAAAAAGTACCAAATAATTGTCTAATGTTTTAAAAAAAATTAATTTTAACCGTTTGAATGCTGATTAATTGAAAGCGAAATTTATTTTAAAATTTATTTTCCGGCTAAAAATACCAACAGGTTAATTTATTTTGGTACTTTTTAAAAAAAGTACTAAAGTCATGTCTAATATTTTTCATTATTTTATATATAATTAAGGTAACACAACGCCGATTTATTTTTTTTCAAATTAGAGTATGGTCAAAAGTACGAAGAGGTCCTTGATCATTGGTGTTTTGAAAAAAGTACTAAAGTCATGTTTTATATTTTTTTTATTTTACTTTTACAGCAAAAAAAATCGAATTTCCCCCCTTGTATGCAAAGTTGGTTAACGGAATTTAATTTTAAGATTGCGGGAAAAAAGTTTTAGAAGGTTTTTTAAATTTGGTACTTTTTAAAAGAAGTAATACGGCCTAATGTTTTTCCTAATTTTACAATAAATTAGGGTACCTAAACGCTAATTTAATTTGCAAATTAGAGTGCGGGAAAAAGTACCCATGGATTCTTAAACTTTGGTATTTTATTAAAAAGCACCAAAGTCATGTCTAATGCTCTTTTTTTTTACTTTAAATAAAGGCACAAAAGAATTAATTTCATTCTCTTGTATGCCGAGCACTTGGAAAGCAGAATTTAGTTTTAATATTAGTTTGTCGCAAAAATGTACCAAGAAGTCCTTGATCTTTGGTATTTATAAAAAAAGTACTAAAGTTGTGTCTAATGGTTATTTCTTATTTCACAATAAATAAAGGTACCAAAATGCTGATGTAATCTTCGAATCAGTATGTCGAAAAAAGTACCAAAATGTCCTCAAAATAGGGTATTTAAAAATAGTACCAAAGTTGTGTTTAATGTTTTTTTCTTTTTTCATCCCTTAAAAAACTGTACGAAAATATTTCGTACGCAAAGTTATTGTGAAACGGAGTTTAAAACAAAGTTTAATATGCCGGAAAAAAGTACCAAGAGATTTTTGGACTCACCTAAACACGCAGTGCCCGATGGTTCCGTTTTATATTTCCAATCCATTTTACTCAATTGCAAATAGCCAGCCATCAAGGGGACATCCGAAATTTCTGTTTCATCTCCACCGGCTTCCAGCAACAAAACATTCCAATTTTCCACCTCCGTTAAACGATTGGCCACCACAGCTCCCGCTGAACCCGCTCCTATTATAATAAAATCATAATGATCTCTTATCTCATCACCGGGTGTATCATTGGGCTTAGATTCTGGATCCATTATTTCCTCATACTGAAAGTAAGCAATGGCTGCCACTAGCATGGGCACAAACCAGCTGTTGCTGGTAGCAGCGGTGACAGCGCCGCCTATAACACCGGCAGCACTGGCTATAGCACTCATTGTGGTGGGTAAATATTTAGGTTGATAACAATGCGCCAAAAATAGGGTTAAGTTTACAGTTCACAGCCTTAAATAAAACATGACCAAATTTTAACTGCAAAGAAATAAAAGTTGGAAAAAAGGTCTTTAGAAAATTATGCAACATTACGGAAATTGTTTAAGCACCTATAAATTTGGCACAAACAAATTAACATTCCTAACACTGTTGGCTTGCTGTAGTTCGAAAACATTGTTGTTGTTTTTTTTGTGTGGATCACCATTTACGTCTTTGGAATTTTCAATTAAAATATTAGAGGATTTTTTAAGCGTGCGGTTTTGTTTTTTTAAAATGGAAATCAAAGTGTGTGAATGTCGACATACATATTTAAAATCTCTAAAGTCCAGCAGTTCTTCTGGTTGGTTGCAATATATTTCAAAAGTCCGTGTACAAAATGACGTCATGATTGAAACGTTTCTCCCGTCTAAAACATACGCTAGTTTGTCGAATAAGACAAGTCTAAAGGTCTCAAACCGCTTGCAAAACTCAGGGGGCAGTGTTCCTTTTTACCACCATCTTGATCAGTGCCACTGCGCTAGTTACGTATGGCTGACTGAAACACTCATTCAACCAGCGATGAGCTTCTTTGCTGAACACTTAAAAGACCAACTGCTAGAAGTTTTTCCTAACGTGGCGGTCAGACTTTAGTTCGCCTTTTTTCAATAGCTTTCTTTGACGAACAAAAGCTTGGGTCCAGTCCATTTTTATGCTTCATTGTTTGGCATTTTTATTCGACTTGGCATAGCGCCGAAAAGTTATTCAGTTGCACTGCAATAATCGACGTTTCACGAGGCATGTTTTTTGCTCGCTTTCAGCCCCTTTTAGACTAAGTGATCGCCCTAGCGAACCTACAGTTCATTATAATGTCGAAAAATTCACCTTGTGCTGAATAAAATAAAATCTAGGCTATGACCGGGAAGAATCGATTTCACGCGGATCTAATAAGTCTTAGTTTAAAAATACACAAACTTCAACTCGCCTACAAATGTTAAGCAGTTGATGTTCGGAATAACAACTATTTTAGACTTTGTTCTTCCGAAAAATCCCTTAAAGAAAATCCACTGTTTCCGGTTAAAATTTCACTCTAGCAGTGATTTCCATTTCTTGCTTAATGACTTTATCAATATGCGAAATTGCTGTCTTTAGAGTGGCGACTCAACCGACAAAATCTTTGTTTGAAGTAGTTTGTATGCGTGAAATCATTGGTCCATATTGCGCCATAAAAGCAGACTATTTGTTGGCTAAAAATTAAAGCGTGTGACCTCGACGGCATCCCTAAGCTGAAAGTTCATACCACGCGTTTTTGCTTCAGGGCATTCTACGCATTTCATGCCTTCCTTCCACGCTTTTCAGCATCGCTGGCATTCAAAATCAGCTGACCTCCTTGCATGCCGCTTGGGACGCTTAGAAAAGTAGAAGGTAGCCCTACTTCTCGCATTCCTGGTCTGTAACTTTTTATAAACAACTCCACTGATTACACTTTTTTCAGATGCGTAGGATGGGAAAAAGCGTAGCACGCATGGTGGGGACTTTCAGCTTGTTCCACTCTGGTGGCTAAGACAATAAATAACACGTTCGTTGAATTGTCTCTTTTTAGCCAGTAGGTCGGTTATGACGTTCATAAATTGTTTTGAATATAAAGTTCTATAATTAGTAGGCCCTGTTGTATTCGTAAATAGTTGGTCACGTTACTCATCACAGCGAAACCGTAAAAAAATCTCTACTAGAAAAACCACTCATCAAAAAAATCATCCTATAAATAAAACAGTTATTTAAAATCGCCAGCCATCTTCTTTTTAAATGAACAAAAAAAGACTTCTGTTTTAATTTTATCATTGTTTATAATTTCTTTTCAACCGAAAATATTTGTACGCACATCGTACACAATCGTTCCCAATTGGTCGTAAAATAAAAACTAAAACAAATATTGAAAAAATACATGATACCGCCAAAGTACGCAATAAATATTTATTTTTACTTAGTAACACATTGACACATTCACACTCTTCACGCTTTTACAGGTAAAAAATCAATTTCATTTTAAAATTCATTAAATGTCTTAACAAAATTTGTCAATCCATGACCACTTCGCCAACAAACACTTCTTTACTACCACTCTGAATCATAAGGCGCATGTAATGCGACAACCTTTCGTGAGTTTTAGCCAAAAACTATAGATTTAGTTCGTTGATTAAATGCTTCTTTCTTCATGCAATAGTTTCGGTGCCCATTTTCTTGATAACTTTTTTAATGATGGTTGCGAAAACCACCAGTCGTGATAAGATTATGAGTTGATTGCAGAAAGGGGTTTACGCCAGGAATATGCAACTGGGCTCTTTTCTTATGCGTGTTTTCTTGCTAGAAGAGTATAAGGGAGCTAGAAGAGTATAAGGGATTGTTCAGCTGGCTTTTGGTTAGCAACCCTACCGACTAAAATGAAGAAAATCAAACTTGGTTAGTCGCTAACGACTTGCCTTGTTTTAGGTCCAAACTTTTAAGGGGTCGCACTATATGAGTTGTTATTATTGAAAACCCCTCAAAGGTGCTCAAGGTTAATATAGGACTATCACAAGCTTTCGCTCTCGCTGGCACAGAAGAGTTTCCCATTCATATTTCTTCAATAATGTACGATATACGAAACACATATGCACGCCTCGAAAGATGCTCTAAAGTGCCTTTTAAGTTTGTAGAAAGGATCGGTAGTTATATCTCTCAGACTTATGTCCGACCTAAAATATAATACTACTCTTAAAAATAAGAGTGCTATAAATTGACTAACCAAATCTATGGACTAACTAAGACATCCACGCAATGGGAATTGAGTTTCATTGTTTCGTCGTTACTATTAGGAAATAGATGTTTCAATAAATCGATTTTTTCACGCTCGATGGCGCCTTTCTAGCGAAAGCACATGACGTCTAGATTTACGCCATATAGACGAGGCCACAAGAATTATGTTATCCTGCTGTTAGTCCCATTTTAGATTAGGCAAATTGAGTGACAGACAGACGAAATTTGTTGGAGAGGGGGTGAAGAAGTAGAGTGGTAGAGAGTAGAGAGGTAGTAACCAACCGTCAGTGCACTAGACATTTTTTGTTTCTCTCTCTTTCGTTACTTTTCTCAACTTTCATCTTGTTGCTTCATATCATTTTTCTAACGTCATTCTAATCTAGTACTACAAAGCGGGAATGTTTCTTTTTTAATTTATTTAATCTTTCTGCTAAAATAAATTTACAATTAGTAGGAATTTTATCCAAATCTTAATAAACTATCTACTAAAGCTTAGAGAGAGAGAGAGAGAGAGTGGTTTTGTATTCCAAAGCCAAGGTTGAGTTAGGTCCTCTTAACCACTGTAGTTAATTTGTTCTAAGTTTTATGGCCGCTTATTTTGTCTCAATATGGAGGGACCGAGTTAGACGTCTATCTAGGTGAATACCCAAGTATTTAACGTGGGTTTCCCTTGCAAGAGTGTTATTTGTTATTGTTATTGGTGGGCAATTTTGCCTTCTGAGGAAAAACGTTACGTAAGCACATTTCGATGGATTTGCTTTAATTCTCCACTTTTTTAGCCAGTACTCTAGCTCATTAATATGAGACTGAAGTTGTTCAGATGCAACCTTCGGATCACTATCACTACTACAAATGCAGTGTTGTTGACGTGTATGTATATGACATTGTTGGTACATCCGCATACCAACGGCCTTAGTACACTACTTTGAGGAAATCCTGCAGAAATTTCCCCCCTTTTTGGCCACTCTAAACGTTTTATCTGACAAATAGCTCTTAACAAGCGTGTGGGAGTTTTCAGAAAGAACTCCAGTTATTTTTGTGAGTAGCCCAACCTGCCAGACTTAATCGAACGCCTGGGAAATGTCAATAAATAAATCTGAACAGTATTGCTTACGAGTATTAAATTTAAGGGCATGTTCAATGGTACTATGCCGTGCTCGAAAACCAAACTGAAGTTCCGGGAAAAGGTCTTGCTCAATATGGTCATAACGATTTCAGACAACTTGCAAGAGCACGAAAGCCGATTGGCAACATGGCATTAAATATAAGCAATATAATTCCCACAGCCGAATCAAAAAAGTTTCTTAACATGGATCCAGTAATACGATCAGGTCCAGGCGATTTCTTCATATCAAGAATATTAACTGTCGTATTTAATGCGCATAACCGAAATTTCATAGGATCATTGGCAGCGTGCAATTATTTTTGTCATGTGAAAGAAAGCCTTCTCTAAGTTATTTGCGAAGGCATTTTTTCAATGGCGTTTTTTGTCTTGGAGCGGTTTTCAAGTCTTAGTGGGGATTCGTAAGCAATAGAATATTTTAGGTGCCTTACAGCTTTCCAAGGGCTATAATGAGAGCTTTTTTGGTGAATCCAAGTTTTTTAAATAGCTCTCAATAGCGAAGCCGTATGGCTGTTTCAGTTTATAACGTAAAGTTTTTTGACATAAGTTCATTTGGGTCATTATGCTAGGAGAACGGATATGTTGACATTGTCTTCTCTTTTCCCTAACGAGAGTTGATATAAATTTATTTTAAGAGATCGTTTGTTGAAAGTTTTAGCCGAAATAAATAATAGTATTCCGTGAAGATCAGTAGAATCTTCTTTAGTCTATATTTGTAGAAATGTTGCCCCAATTCGCTGCCTCAGAAAAGGCAACCACCCATAAAACGATTATGACCAACGAAATTTTTCATTGAGAAATTTTCGAAGTTTGGTCTTCAACAAAGCAAGAGGAAAGATGATGATTAAGATCAGAATTTTTCAAATCTTGATATAACCAAAAATTGTAGCTACTTTTGGATTGATTAGACCACTCAAAATTGCCCATGGCCGCCAGTTTTGAATTTAAACAAAAACATTCAATATTAACCGAACGGCGATAACGTTTCGATTGGCAATTCACTTATTAATATCAGACCAATAGTTAAGGCGCTACGTTTTGTCCCACGTAAACTTTATGCAGAAAGTGGGCAAAATATAGCCACGCCCATCTCAATTTTTGTCCAGATGTGCGTTTACTCATTACCAAGCGTGGTTTCCAAAATCATTGAGTTATCCTCTACTCGTCTTTAAGATACAGACTTTATTAAGTGCCTCCAAATTGTGCAAATATACCTGAGAATTATAATTTCAGCTAAGAACTTTAACCGTAATTAGTTGGCAACAGAAATTTTACTACGCTTTATTAATAGCGTTTAAATACGTCAATGACGAATTCATTGTAAATTAATTAAAGCTAAGAAACCCTAAAAATAGGGTGTTTTTTTCAACCCCGATAGAACTTTCGCAAGGGTTAACTGTGTAACGAACTGCGTTCACTTTTTGGCAGTATACTCTGGCAATTCACCATGAATAGATTGACGCTTGAGCAACACACACTACCTTCTTATCTAGATTTACTCTGAAAAGCAGCCATCAACTGATTCGATGTTTAATTGCAAAATCGTGTTCACCGATTAGGCTCATTTTTGGCTTAACGGGCTTGTTAATGCAATATTTCCGCATATATAGTGAAGCCAAACCACAACAGACCCTACAGACTCGATTACATAAAACAATGCACCATTTGATACGGCTTGCACGCTGGTGTCATCATTGGGACTATTTCTTCAAAATGAACTGGAGCTCGGTCAATGAAGATCAGTCGCCATGATCAACGATTTTTGAGATGTGGTTTCAACAGGATAGCGCTATGCGCGTAACGGTGACCCCAACCATCGATTTATTGAAATCAAAATTTGGCGATAAGTTTATTTATTATTGGTCTCCAAGTTCGTCCGGTATCACACTCCTCGATTATTTCCTGTGTGGGGGAACGTGGAGAAACTAGTTTATGCTGATAAACCCCTTGGAAGCCAAGATTGCTCGTGTTATTCATGATGTACGGCCAGCAATGCGGCAATTTTCGAAAACGTGGTGCAAAATTGTACGTCCACAATGTCACTCGTGAAAAACAGCTGCGGTTTATTCTTTCAAAAAAAAAATATTATTTTTTTGGTAAAATTTAATTTTTTGTGTTATTTTATCGGTCTTAAAAAAACACCCTATATGTTACAATAAAAAATGTCTTATCGATTTGTAAATATAAATATTAGTATCACTGATAAGATAAACTCTGGTTAAATCTTTTACTAATATCACTTCTATTTCGCATTCTTTTAATTAATCGTTCATATTTTTTTTGATGGGTTCAAGGTAAAATTGTAAAAATTCAATTGAAATATATTTTAGTTTTTAGGACCAACTAAATTCGATTGTCGCTATCGCTATGCGATAAAGAGGTTGGACTAAAATCTAATAATAATAGTAAAGAGGGTTCGTTCTTGTCCACCGACCGGCCTTCAGATCATTCATTAAGCGAATCTCGGTATAAAATCGCCAATGCAGAATGTGGATCGTTGTTTTATCCTCCTCAAGTCATGAACCACACAAAGAGAATAGTTCATCCACTAAGTCACTTACACAAAATCAAAGAATTTAAGTAAAATCAAAAATTGTTTTATCGCGTCCAAATGAGGGGGATTTGCAAGAGGACCCCTAGTTTCTGCTGCAAAATACACTTTAGCAATTGCTTCATTTCGGCATAGACCTACCGCTGTTGGAAAGTTATAGCTTGGCTACCTACCCCTATTGCCAGTTAAGGAAAAAAACATAAATAAGTGAATGAATTTAAATCGAGTTGTACTTAATGAATAACATTCGAAATTTAGTGTTCTAAAATTCGAAATTCGCTACAATAGTAAGTCCGAGCAACCGGTCGCAACAAATCCCAACTATTCAAAAAATCTTTGCAGAGGAGAAAATCGTTGCACCCTGCTGACGGTTTGATATGCGAAAAACTGTCCGGAACATAATCCTTGCGACTTAGGAGAGGGACTACCCACTACCAGATTATATTCATCCTGCATTTTCCATGAGGATACGACTGGTTTTAAAAACAACCCTTACCAAATTAAGAGACTGAAAAATTTTTTCAGATAAAGTGAAATTAATATTTTTTAGAGATGACGTGCGTACCGCAGATTTTTTACTCGAGTTTTTCGATTTTAAGGTGAATTTTTGCATTTGTGTTAAATTTAAAATTTTGGACAAATTTTAATTTTTTCCAATTTTTTGTTTTCCAATTCTTTGGAAGAATTCGGTTTCTCTTCTAAGTTTTCAAAATTCGGAGGGTTTTTTTTACAAATTTTTTGATTCGGTCTAACATTCTGTAGGGGAATTTTATATGAAATTTAATATGAATTTAGAATCTGTGAACTTTATAAGCTTCTGTGTAAGCGTTTCCGCGTAAGAAAGAAAATACAAAAAAAAAACATTTACAAATGTTTTTTCCCATATGTCGGGAGCTTGTGAACCGATCTGGCTGATTTCAAACAGCGAAAATTCAAAAGCACTGACTAAATGCTCCTAGTTTAAAGATTGTCTAGTGCCGTCAGATAGTTGAATTTCCTTATCTATAAGGATCCAGATTATATTGTTACGAAATAATAATCGAAGATGTTTAATTAAAGCATAACAAAATAATTGTCAACAAGAAATTGATGTGGAACACCCTATTGTACAAATACGCAATATTATATACATAAAGCAAATACAATTACCTAGCGAAAATTCCCCGAACTGCGATTTAATGTAGAAACAAAAACAACTAATACAGAACGAAAAAGTAATCAGAAGATACACACACACACACGAACACATATACAAGACTACTAAGCCAGCAAATGAAATAAATGAGGCGCAATATCATGTATGTTCGGGACATCTCTACATAAAGGCGTCATTTACCGCAGAGAGTAGAGTTGACTTTGAGATTTCATAGAGCGGACAGCTGTTTGTGCATAAGAGTGTTAAGTTTACAGTGTAAATTAGTACTGACGAGTTGTAAATAGGAGTCGTAATTGCCGAGTAAAGTTGTGTATTGATAAAATCATTAAGGACTGTGTATTTTAATTCTTCCAATCAAACGAGCCCTACAAATTAACGTTCATTAAATGTATATATACTCTGTCGGGTCGGAAATGATTGCTGTAGAAATTACAAACGGAATGACAAACTTGTGTATACCATGAGCGGCTTTGTGAAGGGTGTAATAACAAACTGGCGGGGAATTATTGAATTCCACAGCCAAAACAAAAAAATATTATTTTCCCCAGCCTTAACACTGTTGTAAAGCATCAACAACATGGCTTTACAAGGCATTTGCTTGGTACGATTGCTTTGGTAAAACTTGTTTGGCGGATTATCTGTGGATGCTGTAATGATGAGGTTCATGATTGTAATCACTGGTGAATACCAGAAATGGTTGGCTGGCTGCATTTGTTGTTATTGCTGTTGCAGGTTAAACAATTTGCCGTCTGAAACTGCAGCAGATCTAAGACTGGTTTTATGTTAAAAACAAAAATAAAAACAAGAAATCTTAAACGTTAAACAAATTAAGTGGCGTCTAAAATAGAAGTCAAGTTCAAGATAAGAAACTTGTTCAAGTATTAATTTTTTTAACTTAATTCCAATTAAATTCCTCAAATTGTTAAGTTCAATTAACCGTTTAATTAACCGTGATACGATTGGGAACAAACAAAAAAACACAAATGTCAGTCAATTTTCCACCAACAACAAACTCAAACATGTACTGCATTCAATAGACACGAGAAGATTAATAATGGTCGACTTTATAACTTGCTACTCGTACAACTAGCAGAGAAGTTATATTTCAGTTTAAAGACCTCGTACCCAGCAACAATTCACTCCCATCGCTTGGGCAGCTTATCAAAATTCAGTACGTAATCGTTTCAAGCGACTTGCATAAATAAAAAATTATTTGATTCGAACAGAAACATAAATGTAAAGGTCAAGTTCCTATTCAGAAATTTCGGCAATTGAAGCCCAAGTTTTTGATATGTTCAATACCATCCTATTTCTAGGTAACTGGCTATTTTGGTCACATTTTCTCAAAATTCTTTTCCATATAAGAAAATTTTAAAAAACTTCCCAAGCTAGCAAGAATTTGGACGTCATTTTGATCTCAGTTCTTTTAACTGCCTAAATCTTTGGATAGGTTGGATATTAAAAAATAACGAATAAAGAAGAGTGAGGGAGGTTAGTATGAAAGAAAAGTTATATGATCACTATATGAGTGACGTTGTGGGGAGCCGTTCCTAAAACCAATTGCTGCTCCTTACGAAAGAACAAATTTCCGATATTTAGGAGAGGCTATCGAAGAACCTCTGCCCGTGATCAGTCTAACGTAGGTCCTCTAAGGCGCGACAGAGGCCCAGAAAATGATATGCCGTCTCCTCTTCCTCTTTAGTCTGACAACTTTCGCAAAAGTCATTCGAAGGCAGGCCCATTCGCTTTGCGTGATTGCCAAATTTGCAGAGTCCTGTATTCGTCGCACCGTGTCCCCTTTTTAAGTGTTTTGAAGTTTTAAAAAACCCCTGGTTCAGACCCTATCTAAACTTGGCCAAATTAGCTTAGTCATCTTCCCATTATCTAGCATTCGCATTGTGTACGAAACACCACAAAATTCATCAATGTGCAAAGCCTGCAGCCTTGATCCTCCATTCGGCAGCTTGTCAGCCATACAATTTCCCATTCACCCATTTTTGGGTGGTTCTCGAATGTCTCGTCAACCGCTTCAATGATGCTCGCCATTCCTAGACCATTTTAGTTGTCGAATAGACGCCTATGAAAGACCTAAACCAGCACGGCTGTCGCTGAAGATCCGAATATCGTTATCGAAGATTCTGTAGTACTGCTGGTGCGTGTCATGTTTTTAGAAAAGAAAAATAACGCCTTAAACTTACGGTAAGTTGCACGTTTATGAAAATTAGCTACAAAGGACCGGTGCCATCTAGTGAATCCACAACGGTTATTCGAACCATAAAGCGAAGAGCTCGTTGAGATAGCAATACAAACATTTTCGCTCTTAGGTCCCCGTCAATAGATAGAACTGGCTGACCACAAAATTTTGATTGATTTAGTTAATTAATGCAGATCACATTCTCGGTAGCAAAAAAATGGTAATGTCACCTATTTTACACCCAGAGTAGAGTAGTGGTTGCGCATACGTAACGGAACAACAACGTGTGACCGTGTTTCAATTTATCAAACGCAAGAGGGCGTTCAAGACAAACACACACACACATACGCACACTAACGTATTCAACTTGTAATAGTTGTGCGAATGTTGGTGGGTCTTTTAAAAGTTCTTTAATTTCTCTTTTTTTTTGTAGAAAGTTATTAAATATTAAATTTAATAGAGAATTAAGTTCATTAAACTTATTGAGCAGTATTTTATTGTGGGTTTCTTCTTTAATTGTTTTATTTTCGTAATAAAAATTTCATTCACTTTTCATTTCACTGAAGTTCGTTTGGTAAATTTTATATTCATCTACTTTTTAACAAATAAGAAATTTTGAAATTTAAATTTAAGCAAAATTATTTATTTAACAAGTCAGTCACTATAAAATTCTGAAATTTCCTATGTTTGTTGTGTGACTTTGTTTTGAAACTTTTCACATTCAATTGCGCATGCTCAGCACCGCCACCATCCCCACTTCTTTCACAGTAAATATTTTTATTATTATCATATTTTAGCACTTACTTAATAGTAACCATCGCTTTGTTGTAGTGACCACAAAAGATTAAGTAAATTTTTCTTTTTCTTACACTTCTTGTTTTTTAATAAATTCTTTCCCTTACGCTTTGTAAACAAACGTCAATATTTTTTATTCACTTTCTTTTTTTCTGCTATCTTCTTTGGCAAAATATGTTTTATTTAATTTCTCCGTTTGAGCTTGTTTTGTCTGGCGCGGCTTTGTGGTAACTGGTTGGTTGTTATTTGAAATTCATATGTATGGAGTTGGCTTAAATGATTGAAGTTTGGCTTGAAGATTTCAGGTGAGAGTAAAGAGTATGAAAAGTTTTTTTAACATACCTGAAACTCTCTCTCTCTCTATCTCTCTCTCAGGTTACAAAATGTGAAGTTAAGAGTTTCTTTTAAATTTTTTTTAAGCTTAAATTTTTATTTTATTGAATCTATCCAAAAGAATTTCACAATAAGTATTCAAATCGTGTCTCTAAAATGTTATTTATTAATTATTACCAATTGAATAATTAAATTATTGTATTCAAATCTTAATAATCTATCTTCTATTGGGCACGTAGAGCCGTCCTGCCAGAGTCAATATGTCTGTTTTTGTCAGTCTTTGGTGCCCATGAAATTTCAGTAAATCGCCCACTAGATAGTGTTGGGGTGGGTCACTATTTTGTTTACGTATTTTCGCAAGTGTGTTTTTTAATGTGTCCAAGCAGACCGATAACTTTATGGATCCGTTCCCTCCCCCCCCCCCCCTTCTTTCCACGAATTGATTTTAGGCTACCGATTTGTAATTTAGAATTAAATTAGTCTCAATCAAGTGCTACCACTGGTCGTTACTATCGACTATAGTGATTTCAGACTGTCGTCCTTCTTCCTCATCACGGAGCCTCTTGAATTGCTAGCATTTATTTAAGGCTTAGGTCCACCATATCATTTACACTTAACAAGTGTTGGCCCGTGGTCGTAAGTCTTATGCTAGCCAGTCTCAGCCTCTTCCTTAGAAGTAACTTTCGAAGCTGTCCCGTCCACCTCTTGGAAATTTTCTTGTCCATCTCTTCAGAATTCCGCCATTGGCCAATAAACGCCAGAGTTTCTACAGAGATTAACCCCTCTACCTCCTGCGGTGCTTCATTGTCTATCCCTGTCGGAATCTCACTGTCGAATGCCTTAGAATTACCTTTAAAGATTGACCGGTTCACCCCTCGCTAGGGCTCTTGTCCATCTTTTCCGGCTTCCTCCTTTGGCCAATTAAAACCGTAGTTTCTGCGGAGATTAACCTCTCTGGCTTTTGCGAGCCTTCCTGATTCATCGCTCTAATGAAGAAAAATATTTCCTCCTACACAGAACTGGAGATCGACTGGTATCCAGAGTTCTCATACTTGAGACCAAGCACCCTCTTGGCCACGCATTACTGACGTATGCTGTTCCACCGTGAATTAGGGATTTTTTTTTATACGAGAGTGTTAACTTCTCTTCAACCGACTTATTTGGCCAGACTTCTTGCAGAGATTGGAGGAACCTGTTACCGGCCGTTACCACGTGGAGGTAAAAGTCAGAACTTCTGACAGTGCACTCTGCTACGACAAGCCTGCCAGCTAATGACCAAGTATGTTTTTATTTCTTGCGCAAACGATAAGTCATGAAATCCTAGACTGACTTCTTTGTTACTTCTGCATGTTTAAAGCGCAAGTAGCACCCCGCAGCTGAATGCCATATGTCCCTATTGGCTTTATAACAAATTGGTACAAAAGAACTTTAAATTCCTTTTTAAACCAAAAGTAATAGCGAATGTTTTTGACGCTTTCCCGGAAATTATGTTTTTGCAGATACGAAGTTATGGTAGAAAGGGGACAATCGATTCGATTCTTGCTCACCCAGACGCACTGAGCGCAATTAAAATTTGTCATGTGTTTAAAGCAGGCCAGGCCTTCGTCTTTTTTATAAAAAACCTCTTTAAAACTCAGCATAAGAAAACGAATATTTTAATCACGCACATTTCTTTGTTGAGGGACAAAACTTTTTAAATCGTGTTGTTACTCACGTATGACTATTTTAACATGAACATTTTCGAGATGTTTGAAAATAATTGAGGCTCAACAAAACAAAAACAATCTCTTTAAAGTTTCAATAGGCAAAAACATTCAACATTCTACAACCATGAACAGTTTAACAACAACGGAGGCATGAGAAAATACTCTTTTACTTTCTCTTCAAAGTTGAAGACACATGATGACAACATTAAAACTTCTTACTGTCATAATGTGACAGTTGCATTTGAATATCGTTTGACAATGATATCTGTAACAATCATAAAGAGTGTGTTTGAATAAAATGTAACAAACTTTTTAATTATTTAAAATTGAAATACGTGGGTGGACTCGTTTGCTTTTTGAAATACGGCAACACCTCACATATAGTGATGGCAAAAAAAAATTAGTAATCGATTAATTAATCATACTACTGCGGGCAAAAAATAGTAAGATTTTTTAATTTAAATTTCGCGCGGAAATTCATTCGTCAAAATCTTTTTTTTCTACGTTGGTATGACTGTCAGTGACTTCTGTGCCAAATATCACATCAAAGTAATCATTAGTGTTGAGTATACGCTTGTCTTTCTGAAGTACAACAAGTGCGTTCGACGATTTTTATAATGACTGAAATTATTCAACAAAGAAGTTCCACTAAATTTTGTTTGCGGAATGAAATTTCTGGTGCCGAAACGTTCAGAATGTTGCAAAAGAGGCCTTCGGTGATAATTGTATTTCGCGAGCAAGTGTTTTTGATTGATACAAATTATTCAAAGAAGGTCGAGAACGCGTTGATGACGAACCACGTCCAGGACGGCCATCAACATCAACTGATGATCAACACGCCAATAAAATCAAGGTATTCGAGAATCGACAGTCAGAGACCTTACTGATATCGTTGGAATATCGGAGGGATCACTGAAAACCATTTTTAAAGATTATTTGGGCCTAAGAAAAGTTAAATCACGATTGGTTCCAAAATCATTCAATTTTCTTTCAACGTCGCGTTGACGTCTGTCAAACAATGCTTTCCGACTACCAGGAGGTCATTAAACGTATTATAGCGTGCGCCGAGTCTTGGATCTACGCTTACGACCCGGAAACAGACGATCAATCAGCCAAATATCGTGCCAAAGGTGAGCCGAAGCCGAAAAAACCACGTCAAAAATCAAGATCTTGTTGACAGTTTTCTTCGATCATCGAGGTGTGGCGCACTCCGAATTCCTTCCGACCGGCCAAACTGCCAACAAGGAGTACTATTTGAGTGTTATGCGTCTGCGTCGTTTGCGCGAAGCTATTCGTAAAATGAGGCCGGATTGGAAAAAACCGATTAATCGAATAGCTAAGGTTGAAAATTATCCTAAATAACATAAAAAAATGATTTACAGTAAAGCAAAGAACATGAGTACGTTTATTAAAATTCTTTACCTGGTTATTCGATATATGTTGAAAACGGAATTTAAAATTAAGCGTTGTAGTCAATCAAAAATAACGCTCTGATAATTCAAAAGTTCCAATCAGAAAACAATATTTTTTTGCAAGTGTCTGTTAAGGCTAGAGTAACACTTTTCTCGTTTAAGCACATTTCGGTTTAATTCGATAACTGGCGTGTCATGGACCTTTCTTTTTCGCTTGTGAGTAAGACACTTGTGCTGATACCATAATGTATCTTGCAAATTGTTTTTTTTTTAATCTGGGGCTTAGCAGAGTTGGCGCTGCCAGTTAAAATGTGGGTTCTATATTCCTAAACGGGCGTTCAAGTGCAAGTAATTTGCAGCGAAATTATGCCAGGAAAATTTTCTTAGCGGTATTTTATTGTTTGTTATTGTTTCTGTATTTGCCTTGATTACTTTAGAAATAATCGATTAATGCTCGATTATTCGAAATAGAAATTTCAATCGAAATTAACGATAATTAATCGTTTTTCAGTACATCTTGTCATCACTATTCACATACAGAGCAGACTGGCTAAACACAAATATTTACCGCGGTGGCTAAAAGTCGGTAGACCTCAAAATTAATCGGCGGTTGTACTAAAACTGTCGGCTTACGGACGACTAATGCAAAAGCTGTCTTAATGAACGTTGCCATATTTCTTAAGTAAAGGTCTCCGGTAATATTATAAAGCTCATAAGCCTCGATGGCTCGCGGCGCAGCCGGTTGGCTTTGTGCGCTGCTCTTATACCACAATTATGTCTCTCGTAATTTAAAAAATCAACTTTTCCAATAAATTGAATAGAAGCGTAAATATCTTCAACATGCGTTGAACGTGCATCATATAGTTTACGTGAGTTGATAATATAAAGCCAGTATATTACCCATGTTCCTTCCCCCAACCCCAAACAGTTTAAAAATAAACGTTTTCGCAAATGGGAAACCTGAATAATAGTTAGGTTCCCTTAAAACCTTCGAAACAACCTCCTTTCTGCCTGCCTGCCTCCCGCCCTATACGCTAAAACTGAATCCAAGCCTGGACCAGCATATGACCTATCGTCAAATTGATGCAATCTAGAGTCTTAGTTGCTTTTTACCAACGCTTATTTTACATGAATATTTCCATTTCTTATGTACCATGGTTTTCCAGTCATGATCAAAAGTAATAAGTGCACCTTCTCCAAACTGGAAAATAACACCTTCCATTGAAAACTACCTAGAGGTGTTTTTTGGTAACTAGTAACCCACGTGATCGCAATTTCTGAACTGGTCGTTCATTTACTACGCAAGCCCTCAACCGCACGGATCCAGATAAGATGGCTGTAAAGCCCGGAACGGTCAAAAAAACATATTATTGTGTGTTCAGACATACACCTTAACTACGCAATTACTAAGTTTTCCCAATTAAGGCACTACAAGAACTCAATTAATAAACTGACCAATTAGTACTCAATGGCATCATAAAATGATCACTAACTAGACCCAATAACTTACACACTTTTCAAACATCATTGCTGGGTCATGAAAGCAATTTCAGCTACCAAATGCTAATTGAGTAAGCTAAATTGCATATGTGTGAACATTAAATTGTATAACTCAATTTTAAGTTTAATTGACTGAATTAAGTTGCATGTGTGTTCATTATATTTAAACGAAAGCCAAAAAATAATGTGTGATGAACTTGAAAAATTCCGTAACAATTTGTTACGAACGTGTTTATCTTTCAGTTCCGGTATTCTTGGGTTTTTGGACCACGTCTTTATATGTCTCGATGATTCTCCATATCCTTAAATGCAAAAATGGCAGCGTCACCAGCAAATGTAAAACTCAAGCTTGGGATTTCGTAATCTTCTGTAACATATTCTGAATTTTCCTGAACTTCGAATGTTCTTCTAGCACCAACATTAGTTCTAACACATAGAAGCAGACCGCTTACTTTATGGTTCCCTTTCCGAATTCAGGCAATCGATTTGTGATTTACGACTATCTTGATACTATTGAGCGTCGTGCTAATACTAGCCTTTACTCTTGATTGCAATGATTTCAGAATGTGGACCTTTTACCTCGTCACCCACGGAGTCTCTTGTAGTTGCTAGCATTTGTTTACGGCTTATATCCTAATGGCATTCACATTTAACAAGTGTCTATCCGTGGTCCTAAGCCACAATGTGAGCTGCCGTCTCAAGCTCTTCCAGGTACAGTCTGCAAGTATCATCTACTTCGATTTTCGACTTGGCGAGATAACACTTGAAGTTCTCATGACCCGTCACTAACACAGTAATTCTTTTCGTATCAATGTAGCTTCTTTTCGGTTTATTGAAATCGCCAATTTGTAAAAGTTTTATTCATTTGAAATCAAATTAGTTAGAGGAAGTTAAGATATGTGTGCATCATTTAATTTTTACGCACACCTAATTTAAGAAAGTGAGACAATTTACAGCAACCTACAGTTTGCTGCAAAACACTTAATGATGAAACAGAACTGGGGCATAACGAACTTTACCACACAAGTTGGAATGAATGGAATGTGACACTCATTCGTTGCCATATATTTTTTGAATTTAACCCTTTTTTTTCTAACATAACATAAGTTTAGGCGCAAAAAAGTGCACAAACGGCCACATTAAATTAAAATGAGAGTCGCTTGTGGTTTCGATTGCAGCTTTTATTATGGCCCTTCAATTTCACAAAGCGGTTACTGGTCGAAGTTACAGTCGTAATCTCAGGTCTCGAACCGGGAATTCTTTTAGGTTCGACACCGTTCTATTGTTAATCACGCATTTGGCCTATATACCGGATAATGAGGCTTTGAAAGTCAGTAAGGAAAACGGGTGCGTGCAGTTTAAGATTAATAAAGGTGATACGGTTTTATTGTTGGGCTATTTTTGCAAGATGGGAACCTGCGAACTTTATTCGGTTATTTAATTGTTAAAGAGCAGTGTTCTGTGAGGCTAGACTAATCAATATATTGCGTAGAAAGTTTAAAAATTTAGTTAAATGCGGTTTTAGAAATCTGCATTTGCTGCAAAGGAACGACTTAACTTCAAAAGAAACGACTGAGGCTCTTAAGGGCGACATTTTTGCCATCATTGAGCGATATAAGTATGCACTGCTGCAAAGTGTTTGGGTACAAATTTTATAATTCTCTTTTGAACACCAGATAAACGTTTTCTAAATAAACTCCATTAAGCTACCTGACGTAGCATAATTTTCTATTAACTCTTTTTTTCACCCATTATTTCAGGTGGCTGCTGTGGCTCAACGAAAAAACGTACTATTGTGGGTGGTTGGGCTTGGGCCTGGTGGCTGGTGACAGATGTTCAGCGTCTCTCCCTCAATGTTATGACCCTTAATCCCATGTGCGAAAATGTCGAAACAGCCCAGGGTGTTCCTCTAACAGTCACCGGTGTGGCACAATGCAAAATAATGAAGGTCAGTCTATTATTTCTCTTAAAAGTAAAATAAAAACATTAAATTTAAAAATATTCAAATAAATTTTAAATAATTATAATATTTAGATTACGAAGATATTCAATATTTATTAATTATTTTTTTAAACTGTAAAAAATAATTTAATAAGAAATATAATTTTATGTTAAAATTGCATGTCATGTCGCTTTTTATCGATAGTTAATTTAATTCAGTTCAAACATGAATCAAATTGAATATGTTTAAATATATTTATTTCTTATATATTTTTAATAATTATTTATTTATTATAGTTCTTACAATCTAGAGAGTTTATTAAAGCAAATGTAAGTTTTTTTTTTTCTCAAAAACCACTGGTGTAGAATTTTTATTGTAAAAACACCTTTGATTATTCGTTTCTTTGAAAAAAAAATAATATGTTGAGCTTATTTCCTAACATTGGCTGTACAGAGAAGTTCTCGCTGTTTTTTTTTTTCTTCAAAAATCAATCATATCAAATTTTTGGCCATAGTCAGCTGACTGTGATATTTTACCATTTATCTGGCAATATATGTACGTATTCCGCGCCTAACGAACTGCTCATATGTTGAGACCAGAAAAGAATCAACCCAATTTTCGATATCTTTAACTGAAGTGCATCGTATTCCATTCAGGTTATTCTACATTGATCGAAACAAAAGGTAGACTAACGGGTCAATACCTGTGCTATAAGGGGCGTGAGTTAAAATTTTCCAATCGGGTGTTTTCAAATACATTTTTAGTGGCACAGCCACTTGAGGAAAATTATAGCTTCTTATCTGGTTTGCGTCAATTGCTTCCTTTGCAGTTCTCCGCTATAGTGTGGCCAGGTTTCGGCAGCGCACTCTTCTAATGCCAACAAAAAAACCGCACAACGTTTATTTGGTCTTGATTTTAGCGTATCTTGGTCCCGCTTTGAATAAGCTCGCTTGGGATTGTCATAATAAATCCATTTTTGTAGCTACCCGCCAACTGTTCAAAAACCCAATTTTTTAGCGTTGAAGCAGTCGACGCTTGACGTTTCTCATCTTCACTTCATGTGTCACCCGATTTTCTAGCTTTTAAATGAATCCCAATGCTTTCAATCGGAAAAAAATTATCTGTTGTATTAAGTTAGGTGAGCAGCGAGTTCACCCGGTTGCCATTAAGCTCTTTGTGATGCCCTAACGAATATATACCCCCCCCCCCCCCACATACCCCTATAGAATTCCCTGAGAACCGCCTGGATTTTCTCGCAAAATTTATCAGGCTAAACACTGTATTTTCCCTAAGACAGTCCAGATCCTGGCACAATTACTTGAGCCTGCGTTCTTGCAGAGTCGGGCAGTCGCAGGAAAGATGTTGACCAGACGCTTCCTTCTCATCCAGTCAGCTTCTGCAGCTCTCACCATGAGAGCTTCCCATACGTCCGACATGCGTCCAATCATAGAGTGGCCCGTTATGATGCCAACTAGTAGCGATATCTTCCCAAGACCAGTAGGGTCTTTGTCCTTTCCTTATCGATTGAGAGCCAAAGAATTGTGGACAATCTGCAAAATGATTATCGCAGACCACCTGCGAGCTGTTTTCTTTAGCAATCATTCCCGTAACCTGTGTGAAAGTTCGGCAAGGGAACTATTGATGTCTTCCTGTGCATTTCCACGCCCAGATTCCGTACTTTTAATGGCCATGTGGTTTCCACGAATGGCCCGCCAGAGATTGATTGCACGTCAGTACACGTAACGACTGCAGCACTTTCGAGGCAATGGCCTTAACGGGGGCCACAAAAATATCAACAGCCTTCGTTTCCATCACTAGTTCCCCAATTGTCCTTGCAGCTACCAATATAGCATAATTTCAGCACGGAAAACCTTACAGTTGTTGGGTAGCCGTAGAGAGAGCGGAAAATCAAGATCTCAGAGAAGGTCCCCTATCCAGTCCGCGTGTCTGCCGTGGAGCCATCCGTCAAGATCGTGGATTTATTGTCTTGATTCGCATACAAGGTTCGTCGAAATCCATTACAAGGGTCAAGTAATCAGTCTGTTCCCAAAGATATTTCTACCTACCTTACGTAGAATGGTACCAGGTCCAACACGGTACCCGGTCGCCCGACTCCCGGAGTCTTAGGGCCGACCTGGCAGATACGTATTTTATGAAGACATCGAAGGGGTCAGATCCAATATCGCCCCCAAACTGGGTTGAGGAACTGACCTCATTGCACCCGGCCTTTCGTGTTACTCCTAATGATTCTACAACTGTGTTTGACGCAAGAGTAATGCCTAATTCTTCATCTTGAACCTATTAGGGTCTTGCAGAACGTTTTTAGTTTTCAACATCAAAATCCTCATCTATCTTTGAGTCGTCGAATCAATCTTTGCAAGTGTTATCAGGGAGAGCATACTCCACCAGAATACATTAGGTTTCTGCAGCCCTTGTCTGTCCAAAAAAAAAAGGTAAAGAAAATGTTCCTTTTTCATTGTAATTAAAAAGCATGGAGGGTATTTTTCCCATGGAAACAACTTGTTCATCCTGAACAGTTTGTCACAAGTGTCAGCCATCTGTTGTTAGACTGCGTGAACTTTTTCCGTTACAACCGTTTTTTTTAATTATTTTAGATTGGCACTTTAAAATTAAGAATTTTGTACTTTAACGTTACACTGTACTTTTGAATTCTTTGTTTTGTGTGATCCTCAAGGTATGCTTTATTTTCTGTTACCATAGCAGTGGAAGTTATACTAGCAGACCTTTTAATTAATAAAATCTCTCGTGGGCTAAACAGTTTTAATCTTGATTAATGATGTAGTGCTAGGTACTGTTTGTTAAAACGATAATGGCAAGACTGACCGTAGCGGTCCGCTCACAGGAGATATCACTTCAGGATTGTTAAAACTTTCGAAATAAATTTCAATACTCTAAGTTTCAGTGGTACATGAGCATTTTAAAAGAAAAAATGTTTTTAAATCCATGCAAGGGAGGGAGGCGTATGAAGGCACCAAAAAATTCACCCGTTAGTGGCAGCGCTGTTAGTGGCAGCGCTGTTTTAGTTAAGCTAACGCCCAGCGATTACGGAGTGTCTGAACGGGATAAGTGCAACTGACAGGCCTGTGGAAGTAAGCATTTTACGGACAGCAAAACAATAATAAGGACACTAGAACCTAATAGGGTTAAATATAGAACGATTCTGGAATGCAAAAAAGCCATAAACCAGGCCATTATTGAGTGGCCGGAAATAAACGGGCCAACGGTCTGGTAATTAAAGTCAGAGAGCTCCAGGAGGTGGGCTTAAGTACCGCAAAACTACTCGAGACCACGCAAGCCGAGCTGAAAGACTAAGCAGAGGGCCCCTACAGCAGAGGGCCCCTATAGAAACGCAAATGGGGACAAAACAAGGTGGTTGCTGAGACTGAGCCAATCGTGAATACCTAAGTAGTGACGGGTCATTCGGTTTGGCGGGCACCATCTACAGCGTATAGAGTGTGTGGAATTGCGATGAGTGCATGGCATGCAGGGAGGACGTCAAGACGATGGACAACATTCTATGCCACTGTCCGACTTTTGCACAGCTAAGAACCCGATATTTCGCGACCGACACTTTACCGGACGTCACCCATTTGAGAGGTATGGACTGGCAATTACTCAGGAGGTTTGTGCTGCGAACAGAGATTCTATGAGAGTGAAGACTTCTTCAGAAATGGAGAACGCTCAGCGGGCCGAATTACTCGCCGAGGGGTATGCCTAGGGACAAGTAGCAAACGATCTCTGCTCCCGACCTAACCTAGCCTAAGTATTTCGCTAAATATAAATTTTACTCAAAAATTAATACCTCCTTTCCCACAAACGTATTATTTTGCGAGCACTTTTTATTTATTTTTTCTCAGTCGAGTGTTGAACTTGACTGAATTTTCCAAATCGAATTTGATGATAGTATCGCTATTCGGTGACATTAATGACTTTCATTGTTTGAGGATCACATTTTCAGATTGTCTTGGATTTTTTTCTTTTCTTTTAGAAATATGTAGGCACTTAGTTTGTATAACTCGTATATCACTGTTAATTAACTTATTTTAACCAATTTTTGTTAAAATTAATTATTGATTTGTTTTTCTTTTCCTATTTTTTTCTTATTTTCTTTAGTCGAACTCGTATGCAAAGTCTTATGAAACTGAAGAGGTATGATTTTCCTTAAACAAAAAAAGACACACAATCATTTTCATTTTCTGCGCCATTTGATTATTTTTTTTTTAGTTTTATTTTTTTCGGTTAACGCAAAATATTTTGGTTACAATATTTTTTTCTTTTTTTGATTTATTTTTGATGTGTATTTTATTTTGAGAATATCAATCGCTCAAATGAAAAGTAATATTTTTAACATGTATTTATTTTTATTTAACCAACTAAACTCATAGACTTAAGTATTAACGAAATAGCTTTATTTGTAAAAGGAAATTTTGTAAATAGCAAAAATATATTAAGGGTAATCACAGTTTAAGCAACAATAAAAAAGTTGGTTTGGAAATGTAAAAAAAAAAAATAATATTTTTCTATCTCAATAAGCTTCTAAGTAGTGAATGCTGTGGCTTAAGTAGTTAAAGAATTGACTGTTAATCATTCCAGGTCTGAAGTCGCCTGGGTTCGTATCTTAGTCGGTGCCTATTATCAATAACTTCAGGTCTTCTCTGATATTGTATCTATTCTCTTTATACTAGTATTTATTTATTGGGGGGTACCTAAGCAGAGCGCTGTCTTCACGAATCCCTTTTCTACCCCTCCTTCTCACCTCGAATCGATTTCAGGCAACCGATTTGTAATTTACGACGTCTTTGCTCTCATTCTAGTCTCGTGCTACCACTAGCCTTTATTCTTGGCTCTTGTAATTGCTCGCATTTTTCTAAGGCTTAGGTTCACCATGGCATTCGCATATAACAAGAGCCAGGAGTATCTTTGGAGACTAACCCGTCCGCCGCTTTCGAGAATTTTTTGCCCATCTCTTGAGCACTCCTCCATTGGACAATATACATCGGAGCTCCTCTCCATCTCTTGCGAGGCTTGATTTCTTATCCCTATCGGAATCTTGCGATCCAATGACTTCTTAATATCTTGAAAGATTTAGCCGTCAACCCTCGCCAGGCATTCTTGTTCATTTCTTCCAATTAAAACCGTAGTTTCTTCAGAGGTTAACCTCTCCGCCTCTGGCGAGGCTCACTGTAATTGTGAATAAAATGTTCACCTACACAGAGCTTCATATGTATTAAGACTGGAGTTCGACTAGTATCCAGAGTTAGCATACAAGAGACCCGGCACCCTCTTGGCTAGGCATTCACCGTGGGACAGGTATTTTTTATAATAGAGTGTTAACTTCTTTCTACTCACGTTATTTAGCCAAACCCCTCGCAAAGATTGGAGCCTGTTACTGGCCGCCGGTAACAGGTTCCAATGCAGTTCACTCATTTACGGCAGGCCATATAATCATGCCTGCCAGCTGACGGCCACTCATAATATCTATCGCAGCGCTCTACTTCGCCGATATCACTTTTTAGCACTAAATCATCGGCGAATTTAAATAATTAACAAAATGGCTGGCTATATTAGCTCAAGTAATACGCCTTTATAACTCCAGAGGCGCTGTTCTAAAATAAACATAACGCGCAATTGCAGCGTTGTAAACATTGAAGCTTTTCTATCCATCTACTTCACTACCTTTCTTCTCTAATCTATCCCTTTCTAAAAACAAGTATCACAATTCCTGTAAGGGATCTTCTTACTTAAAGCAAAATAAATGATTCATGCATTGCAAACATTTGTATGGCTATCTGTCCCACTCGACTTGCAGCCAAACTCGAATCGGCTGGTTCGAATAAAAAAAAAACTCAATTTCGCTCAACAACTCCGAAGCTGTCCGAGAAAGTTTTCTAGAAAAAAGTCGTAACAGCCGACTTAACGCCGGGCACGAGTTAGTAACCCTTCCCAGACATGTCAAAATTTGAGCCTATATCCGAATAAATCCAACAAAACCAGTAGCAATAGGAAAATAATCATAGTTACGCCGTTATGTGTTTGCTGACTGGATTCTGGAGGAGTTCAACGCGTACCATGATTTAAGCAACAAAAAAAGTTATCTGTTGATTCGATGATGGCATTACTATCACGGCAAATGAACTTTTGATGAAAACTGCAGGTATATATTTGATGTCGGACATCGCCAGGTACTCAACCCAGCTTATTTTGTGTTTAGATTTGCACCACTGGCTTTTCAAATGATATTCAATATTCTTGATTTGATATTCCAACAGGGTGTTTTGATGTAGAATTTAGGAACGAATTTTCGTCACCTCTTGTCAAGTTTGGTTTGGAGACAAACCGGTTTCGGCTATGTGCCATCTTCAGTGTCATTTTTCGTTCTGATATTCTATACATCATCCTATATTTATTGCATCCAACCAAAAGAATTGGAAATATTTGTTTAAAGTTTAACTGTGTTTTCGTTTCTAGAAAAAAAATGTTACATTTTTCCCCCTTTTGTTATGGTTATATCCAAAAAAGGTGATGTTTTTTTTAGAATTTATCCCTAATAAATCCCAAAGGCGTTGTCTGTTATGATCCCAACTATAAAGGCTGTGTTAAACATGTACCCTTTAACACGGCAGGCAACATTTTATTTAAAAACGAAAACGCTGTAACATTCAAAAACATAAAATTACGACGAGGAGGTATTCAAAGTTATTATAATTATATTCTTTACAATGCAACCGCCTTGCAATTGTTTTGAATTAAAAAATAAAAAACCACTTTCCTTGCTCTGACTACCAAAACAGCTGACTGATTATATTAATACTTTCCGATTGAATAAAAGGCAAAAAAAGGGGATCAGCAAAATTTTAAATAATTTTCTTATTGTCACTGTACGATTGCCACAATACATGATAATTAGTAGTTTTCAATTTGGTTGTGGAAAATTTTTGAATGTTAAAAATTCACCAGAATAAAAATATTAGCCGTATTCACTACTTGGTGCAAATGGTCTTACAAAACTGCAAATGCAAATTATCGTAGCTTTTTTATTCAACAGAAATTTTAGGTATTTTCTTGTTGGATTTCATCAAGAGTCTTTACCAACAACCACTATTAAATTAATCTTTAAAGTTTTGTCTTTACTGCTGGTGAATATTTGAACACCTAGTGTCATAATTGCACAACATTCCTCCTTTTTTTTCGTATTCATGCGGATATTTTCTTATTTTTCGTTCATATGATCTTCTCCCGAAATGATATTTCCCTGCGTCTATTCTCTCAGTTAGTGAAGACTCTACACTCACTCTTACTCTCCCACTATAAACAGGGTTGCTTTAATTTTTTTCCAAATATTTTGTGTTGCATACTTATTGTGATTATCCTTAATATACGTTTTCATGTTAATAACATTAAATAACCCAAGTGTAAATTAAAAATATTTTCATATAATAACACCTACATGCATAGTCGTTTAATCTTTAATAAATTATCTTTAATAAATATATGTGACCTATACATATAAATATTGATATATGTATGTATAAATATGTGAATAATATTGTTTCTTCCTTCTTTTTTTCTTTTCTTAACCAACTCGTTTCGTTTGATTTCATTACCATTTTTAACTTTTTGATGGATTCGTAACATCGTTCGTTCCTTCGTTCGTTCGTATATTCCTTATTTTGCGTGTTGACTCTCATCATCTTCATTTGCTACATACACAAACAAACAAACAAATAATAATTACTAAAAATAAACTAACGCTACATCATCATCCTCTATAAAACTACAATAACAAAAAAATAAAATAAAATAAAATAAAAAATGATCAAAAATAAATCAACAAAAAAAAAAAAAAATTAAATAAAAACTAAATCAATGAATGGATCATTTGTATAAGCAGATGATGAATGTTTATTATTTTCATCATCAGGCTGACGAACTTTTGGGTACGGCCAGTGAGCAATTTTTGGGCAAGACTGTTAGTGAAATCAAGCAAACTATATTGCAAACACTTGAAGGACACTTGCGTGCCATATTGGGTAAGTTAATTATAATTGTTAGCAGTTCTTTGGAATGAAATTTATTTTAGCTACGAGTATCATATGCCTGTCATTCAAAGTGCTTAGAGTTTGTTGTCGGTTTTTTTTATTTATGTAGCATACATTTAGGAGCTACAAAATCAATCCACTTGTGAAGGTTAGATAAATAAAAAAACTTATTGACCTGCGTAAAGTGGGAAAAATTTGGATGCATAATGCCATACAGTGGCCATTTGTATAAGAAAATATTGGAATGTGTTCAGAACTCAACAAACAGCTTCTACAAAACTGCTGCAAGCTGTAATTATTTGAAAATACCTCGAAACCGAAAGTAGGCCCAATGTTGAAATTTTTTTTAAGAAGGAAAAAAAGAAACATTAGGGGAACTCACTCTTGGTTGCAAAGAAACTATGGAAAGCTTGCACATGTAGCAAGTCTAGCAAATATACTACATGTTGCAAAAACACAACAACAAAATATATGAAACTAAAATTTGCTACACTTGAGCAAATATGCTATGGCAAAAGTCGTGCATTTTTAAAATCAAAGCAACTAGACACCTGTGCTTACAAAGTATTACGGCGGTAGAACCGTCTCAACAACTGCCTGTGAAGACTTAAAATTGAAGCTAAGACTGTTAAAATTTTTTTTGCTAAGATAGTAAGAATTAAATTAATAAATAAAACTCCATTAATGGATAAACGTTTTTAGAAAGTTTATGCACACACCAAATACTTTCTTTGCGTAAACGTTTTAGAGGCGGCATTAGCGTTTATATACTGGCTGCGCCTTAGATTATTGCATGCGACAAAGTTACTTTATGCAATGTAACCAAATTAATAATAAATTAAAAAATGAGTGGTGAAGAAATCAAAAAGAAAATTCAAATAATAAAACAAAAGCCAAACTGACTGATGAAGAAATTAAAAAAAACAATATTGGATTATTTACTAGAGAATCAAGAAGTTGAGATTTGTTGTTTATTTTTGTTGTTAATTTCCATTATTTTCCGAACAATCAGCTGTTGAAATAAATTTGCTAAACGCTTAAAAAACACACTCACGCTTGGTGGCAGAAAATCATACTAAGTGTGCAAAAATGACAGATACGCAACGAAGTGTGATTTCCGCTATTGCTTTTCATTGCAAAGCACAAATAATGAATTTATTTTTATTTATGTCTTTGGCTCTCTTCAGAAATATTGATTTAATGTGATAAAACAAAATTTTCTAGCGCCAATGGGCTGACACAAGCCCCAGAGTACATTTTGCCGATTCGAAGCCTACGCAAAAATTTTTATGCCAGCCTCAGTCATGAATTCGCTGGACGCAGATAAATATGTAGATTCTCGAATATTATCAATTACCCGCTCAAGGCATCCCAACACGGTAGTTTTGCTTTTTAAAGGCTCCGTTCATCAACAAATTCGCCTAGTCGCTGTCATTTAAACGTGTTGCTCCATCGTGATATTTGACGTCGTAGTGTGGCATCAGTGACTGAATAATAACGAGCATATTTGACAGACATCGACAAAACTATATTAACTTCACAGACTGACATACTCGACTCTCTTATGTATTTTGAAACACTAAATTTTATATTTCAAAATATTAAAAATATAAAATTGTTGGGCCTTTGCTTAAGGGGCAATGCGGTGATACTAAAGTTTCCATCCTTGACAGGGAGTACCGTTGCCGTGTGCTGTTTGTCCTGTTTTTTCTTCGCTTTAGAATTCCAAATTTGTTGGTATTGTGCAAAAATTTAATAGAAACATTTTTGTAGAAAACTTTGTCAATAATGAAGCAATTTTTAAGAAAAGTCATCGTTTCTTCAAAGTATTTATATATACTTAACATACTGTATTATTGTTATTAATATTGAAGAATACCTAAGCAGACCCGCTACCTTTATGAGTTCCTTTTTGACACCCTTTTCTCCTCGAATTGATATCAAGCAGCGGATTTGTAACTTACGACTACCTTACTCTCATTCGAGTTTCGTGCTCCGTTAGCCTTTCTCTTGACTCTAGTACTTTCAGACTGTCGGCCTTCTGCATCACCAAGGAGTATCTTGAAATTATTAGCATTTACCTTCGGCTTAGGTTCACCATATAATTCTCATTTAACAAGTGTCTGCCCGAAGTCCTAAGCCTTACGCTAGCCAGTACTGGACATTCACAAACAATGTACCCTACCGACTCAGTACTTTCCTCAGGAGTATCTTTGGAGACCGAGGTTTTCTTTCCCATCTCTTCAGGATTCCTCCAATGGCCAATAACCATCGGAGTTCCTGCAAAGATTAACCTCTCCACCTCTTGCGAGGTTTTATTGCTCAACCCTATCGGAATCTCACGTCCCAACGCCTTAAAAGTACCGTTAAAGATTAACCCGTCTACCTTGCGCAAAGCATGCTTGTGCCTTTCTTCCGGTTGCCTCCCTTGACCAATTAAAGCCGTAGTTTCTTCAGAGATTAACCTTTCCGCCTCTGGCGAGGCTTGCTGATTCATGTCTGTAATGGAGTAAAAGATGCCCACGCGCACAGAGTTTTATATGCCCGCGTAAGTCTATATTAAAACTGGAGATCTACTGGTATCCAAAGTTCGCATACTAGAGACTATGCACCTTCTTAGCCCCGTATCCCTAGCGTCTGCTGTTCCACCGGCGGTTTCGGATCGAGGAGTTATAAGTCAGAACTTCTGACATTGCACGCAATTACGGAAAGCCATATCTTTGTGCCTGCCAGCTGATGCCTTGCTAATCAAGCTTAAACACATTACGCCTTAAAGATGCGGCAAAAATAATAATCGATTCTAACTTAAAATATCAAATATCGCCAAATATCTCGCCAATGGCAATTCAGAAATTTTCATCGCCAAAAGGGATTTTTTATCGCCGTATTTGGCGACAAATCATTACATCTGACAACACTGGTCTGACCAAATAATCACGGTATTGTTGTGTTTTGGCGCGCTTAGTTAAAGAAAGTCAGTTTTCAACTAGACCTTAAACTGTTTGCTTGTTTAGCTTCGCTGGTGTTTATTAAAGAAAAGCGATACAAAGAAAGCAGTGTGTGTCTGTGTGTGCGGCAAAATACATCTAACGTGAAAATGTTTAATTGAAATAACAAAAACTTAATTAAAATAAATAAAACAACAAATTAAAAGAGGAATTTAAATTGTTCTACATGATAAATTTCAACTGCAAGAAGCTTCAATTAATTAAAACTAAATTGCAAATTAAATGAATACTGGAATATGTGTGTGTGTGTGTGTGTGTGAATAATAATGACATTGGCAACAATAGTTTGTGAAATTAAATTAATAATATAAACAAATGCAACAATTTTGAAAAACCAACCAAAATTTTCTATATCTTTCTGTCCCTACTTTACGAAAACGCGATGATTTTAAGAAACAGTTTGGCGCTTAATTACATTAAACTTAATTGAGACATTTTGTTATCATGGCAAGCAATAAATCAACTTCAATTTAAAATTCTAAATAGCACTGGAAAATGGCAAAAATGTTTACTCTAATGGCGTTTTCGTTTCTGATACACAATGTTGCCCTGTCACCCTTATTATTAGGAATTTTACTCAGTTTTTAAAGGCTAATGCCTTTCGGCATTGTTAAGGGTAAAATCCAAAAAAAAACACACAACTTTTTGTGGGCGTTAACATACTTAAAGTATAACAAACTTACATTTTTTCTAGAAGCAAAAACAGCTTAAGACTGGCAATATGAATTTGATTTAACGCAAGAATTATATTTTCGTATTTTTTTAAAGCGAGTTGGGTAAAATATTCTTTAAAAGACAAAACATTTGTTTAAAAAGTTTTCATATTTTGAGGCAGACAAAATCATGATAATTTCAAATCACTTGCAGCCATTGCGGAAATATTATCTACTTAATTTTGTAAGTTTTTTGAAATCTACTAAAATGGAAATGGGAAAACATTCCAAGAAAAACCCCGACTGTCTGGGTCATCTTCGGCTATGTTTTCTTCATTTTGCACCAACTGCTGATTGATGGGTTAAGGGGCAAAAGTGTAAAACACACTCTCAAACTCATTTTCAAAGTGCGATGCACTGAAACCATGATGACGATCAAACTCCCGACGAAATTCACGTTGCGTATTTACAACTGAGCCGGAATTTTTGGTATTTTTTAATAATATCCACACGTTCGGCAGGCGCGAAACGATGCACGATGAAACGTGAAGGCAAAAACAAATTAGAAATGCGTGTTTGAATAGCTTTATAATCATTTTGCATCACAAACATTCGCAAACTACTAAATAAAATGTCCCACAAATGAAAACATATGATTTAAAGTGTTGCCATATTATCGGCATTTATTTAAAAGACTTTTTTGGGAAAAGTTTTTCTTTTGACATTTTTGTGCGTGATTCGCTAAAACTTTTTTTAATTTTATGAATCAATTATGAGGGGTAATTCAATTAAACGGAAGACATTTAAGCGGGAATTTCCCTACTTACTTAGTTTATATTAGGAAAATTTCATTTACTTCTTTTCTCTTCAATTAAGTGGGTAAATCGAAAGCTACTGTAGCTCACTTTTTTAAACTTAACATTTTGGCTTTATTAATTTTTTGTACTTTTCAAGTTATTTCCCGAGTTTGACTCTGTTTCTTGATATCAACGTTTATTCTCCGAATTTGTCTAGGTTTTTTAAACATAACAAATGTAGTAACATGTAACCAAGTTGAATTTAATTGCCTTCATTGAGAATAATTTTATATTCCACTTTCTTTGTTGCCTCTCAAACGAATTACATTTGTCCAACAAATAATATCTTGTTATTTTATCGAAGTAGGCAATCAAATAATGTTTGGTGTGGAAGGGTGTTAAATAGCAATAATTCTGTAGAAGAATTTGAAAACTAAAAAGCTTTTAATTTGTTTCCCTAATAGCCCACCTACCACTTGCTGGCGTGAAAAGTTATGTATATTCGCCTGATGCTACTCCTAGGTCCACAGGCGAAATATCTTAATATTAGTAAACATGTCAGGGAAGAAACTGTGATTTTAGGAAGGGAATTCAAGGTTTTTTTTTTGGCAGTGAATCTCATTTGGAAGCAATGTTCTATGTCAGACCCATTATATTTAACAATTTTATTTTATTATTTCTGGCTGCCTCTAGCTTTTGTTTTAAAAGGCAACTAAGCTAAAAACGTTTTGCAGAGGCAACGAAATTACAAACGCAATGAAGAACAAAATGTCCTTCCCTCCTTTTAATGTTGCGTTTATACCGACTACACACGAGGGAACATTTGAGGAAACATTGGCATGTTTCATATGATATTCCTTCGTCTGGAGCAATGTTGCTTGTTGAAATTCATGTTTCCTTTTTGGTTCCCAAAATATATATATTTTTTTTTATATTTTATGTTTCCAAATGCAATGTTGCTTCGCCTATACTGACGTTTACTGTTTCTTATGGCTTTGTTCGTCAACCTATGTACCTATTATTAACATCATTTGCTTTTCTTTCGCGTCTTATTGTTTTATAGGTTGAAATAACAGATGTTACGTTTATGGTTTCCTTTGTGGTTGCTTCGTCTGTATCAAAAAAAAAAAAAATTAAACTAGGTTTCTAAAACATGTTTCCTATAATGTTCCCTTGTCTGTGTCGAATGTGTTACCACTCATTTCTTAATTCATGAAAAATAAATAGAATTAAAGTCCGTAGATTGTGTATTTGAGTAACTCATGAATTTTTATTGGCAAATATTTTTTTAGCTCTACTAAATAGGAGGAGGCGAATTTGTGTTAAATAAAACAGCTTACGGCATAGACAAGTAAATAGTTCTCATTGTGTGTTATTCAAAGGCCCCTTTTTGTTTAATGTTCAATATTGATCCATCATTTGCTTTGTTTTCTCTTTGCGCCCCCTAAAAATTTTGTGTGTAAAAATAAATATCCTTAATATCCTGCAAAAAAACAAAATATAAAGAAAAAATCATTTCATTTGCCGGGATTATTTGGCTAGATTATCTTAAAATGTTATTGAATATTTGTGGGAGTATTGCAGCAACCGCAGAGAACTATATTAGATTGCGCCGAGTCTTATCGTTATACTATTTATCCAATGATGAGCAAAAAGGAGTTGTCAAATTCATATAGGGATTTTTGCGAAACTTAACATTTTGGAAAACGAAAATTGATGAATAAAGTATTATGAGCAATCCGGGGGGCGGAGAAGATAGGATATTTGTTTCGCTAGCACGATTTAAAATAAATATTTTCCCAAAAGAAAATTTCATATTTTATATTAAATATTACTCGCCGAAAGGATCAAGCTGCTTCCGCGTCTGAGAGTGTAAAACTGTTTATAAATAGATTTTTATTATTTCTGGATTTGAAGAGAACGAAAAATGACACTGAATATGGCACATAGCCGAAACCGGTTTGTCTCCAAACCAAACTTGACAAGGGATGACGGAAATTCCTTTTAAAATTCTACAGATTTTGGAATACATGTTATTAAAATCAATATTAATCGTTTATAGCTCCAAACTTCTTTCCGTAGTATGCAATACTTTTAAAATCACTATATTCACACTCCACCGAAGCAAACGCTATAATTGTTTATTCTAAAACAACTTCAATACGTTGGCTCTAACAAATTTTCTTTTAAAGTTACTCAATTCACTGAATTTGAGATTTTAAAACTACCACAGCCTCTCAATTTAAGCGAGAGGCTGTTAAATATTCGAATTAAAAATTCACGTTAAAGTTACTTGATGTTTTCAGCTGCTTGTTATCCCAGTTCAATGGATATTTCAGAAACGTTTCGTTTAGCTTCAGCGCGGTTACACAAAACGATTAAAAATAAAAATATTCCCATACAAAAAGTTTTAAATTTAACCGCCAAGTTATATTTTAATATTTTCTTTAATAATGCCGAGAATATGCCGAAATTTCGGTAAAAATCCGTAGTGAACTATAATTTTATATACCAACGCAGTAACCTCAAAACTGTAAGACAATATCAAATTTTTTACTTAATATAAAATCCTACAAAAAATAAAAAAAAAATTACTTATTTCAATTTCAGTAGACCGCAAACATATAAATTCATTATTCTATTGAAAAAAAAAACTCTTCAGTTTTCCAACCCCGGTATTTTAAAGCAACAAATTCATTGAAAAATTCAGCCATTCTCTCACATTTTAATGGCTGCTAAAAGGAACCGTTAACTTTTAACAACAGTGACACACCATAACATTAAATGTGAAATGCTCAAATGAGGAACACAGTGAAAGCAGACGAAATTCATAATGAAATTTCAGCATTACATACATACATACATAAATGTATACAGACATACATACATTCATACATACATTCATACTCGTATTGTATTTATGTTTTTTTTAAGTAACAATAAACTGATGAAAATGCTACTAAGACCTTTTTCATGGTCGCACAAATATTAAATAGAAGTAAGATTCTGTCGGCTGTGCCGAATCTGATATTTTCGATCGTTTGATAGATAGATGTAGAATTCTAATTTTGAATTTTTAATTTTTGTTGCTACTCGTATTTCAGCATTTGAGTAAATTCTATCGTTAGATTTTAAAATATGGTGAAGGTTTATTTACATGTTTATGAAAATTAGGTTTTTTGTAAGATATTTTTTGTAAAATTGATATTTTTTGCACAAAATATTGATTTTTGTGAAACTGCAAGATTTGCGTAAACTGAAAAATCTAGTTTTAAAATTTTGTGATTTTTTCTTTTTGTTGTGATATTTTTGCAATTATTTTGTTTCAAGTTTTTTCGATTTATTGGTGAATTTTCGAATTTAAAATTTTGCCCAGTTTTATATTTTTCGTAATTTCCAATTTCTTGAAACTTCCCTTGCTTGGTGAATTTGGTGAATTCCTAAATTGTGTTTTAATTTCGATTTTTTTTTTAAATTTATTTATTTAATTATTTACTTAATCTGAAGGAAATTAATTTAAGATTAAATTTAGTGAAAGATCTTTAGCTGCTTTACGATCCTAAAATGTTTTTTTAATTTTGTGATGAAATTCGATTTTCTATATACTACTTACGTACATGTTTAACATAGATTCTTTTAAGATTTAAAAAAAAAACATACATTTTTTGCGAATTTGCACTTTTTTGGTGAAAAGACCAAATTTTGTGAAATTTAAAAATTTGGTGTATTTTAGGGTTATTTGTTTGTTTTTGGTAAAATTTTGGTTTTTTGTTCAAGATTTACTTTTTAACAATTAAATTTTAAATTTGATTTTTAAAAAAATGCAGTTTCAAATTTGTGGTGAATTGGAAGTTTTGGCAAAATTTCGGTTTTTTTCAAGACTTTTTTCTGCAGTTTTGTGGCGAATTTTTGAGTTTCCAAATTTAAGAGAAGTTAAGTTCATTTTTATATATTCAAATTAATTGAGATTTTTGGTAAAATTTATAATTTTGGTGAATTTTAAATTTTTTGGAGAAATTTTAAAATTTTTGCTGGAATTCGCAATTTGTGGTGAAATTTAATTTTTTGTTTTTATATTTGGTTAACATCGGTTTTGTGGAAGTTTCGACGTTTTTCATGAAATATTGTTGTTTGTGATTTTTGGGCCTTTTTTTATAAAATGAGAAACTTTTGGCGAAATTCAAATTTTTTTTTTGGTGAAATTTTAAAATTTTGTGAATTTGTTTTTTTTAATCTCGATTTCTTTTTGAAATTTTGATTTTTTGGCAATTAAAATTGTTGTTCCAGTTTTTGAAATTTGTGGTGAATTAAAAATGTTGGTCTAAATTTCGAATTTTTCGCAATTTTTTCCAACAATTTCGGTTTTTGGCGGAATTTGGTTTTCGTTGTTAGTGGGCGAAATTTTTAATTTGGTCCAATATTCAGGTTCGTAAGTTATCTGGGTTCCTCCGGCTGATAATTTCTGTACGCGGACTTGATAAAAAAATTTATAGGGATTTTTCGAATTTGATGGGCTGGTGTATAAGAGAGTTTCCCCGTAAAAGTGTAAATACCAGTAAAAAGTTGAACTTCCTTACCTATAAGGATCCAGAATATATGTTTGTATATACTTTGTTGCGTCGGAAACGGAATGACAAACCTATATATACCATTAAAATTTTTGTGAAGGGTACAAAAACACATCAGACACAAATGACGATGGCAAAACAGCAGTATATGTTATTTACATATGTATGTATATGGGTAGATGATTCAATTTAAATACACACATACATAATAAGTTCGCGTTTATGTTTTGTCGCACACTGTATATGCGTCAAATTTTGTCTTGGTGCCAAGAGGGGAGGTGTTCAACCGATTACAAATGTTTACAATTTGATAATAAGGGTCTCTTAAGAAAGTTTTTGATTGTAAGACAAATTATTTGAAAGCTTAGACATTGATGACAAATAATGAAGGTCATTTCACTTTATTACAGTTTAAAATATAAAAAAAATTACGTCAGTATTTTGTGCACAGACACACACGCATATACGAGTATGTGTATGTACATATATTCTTGTTCTTTTATGTTTTGTCGTAAAAATAGTAAAAATAATTTTGTAGAATATGAAAGTATGAATCAAAACTACATGTAAAACTACATGCTCAATTCTTTTTTAATTGGAGATAATTTGGTAAGAATAAAACATTTTGTTTTAGTATAAACTAGTCAAGCTCGGCGCGCGTTGCTACGCCCCTTAATGAGCTCAATATGTGTGCAAAGTTTCAGAAAAATCGGTCCAGTGCAAATACCTCAAAATTATAAAATTTTTTTATGGGCGTGGACCTGCCCACTTTTTTAATCACGAAATTATATAGTCACGACAGCTCAATATGTGTGCCCACTCACTTTTTTTATAAATTACCACCCATAAACACTCCCTGGAATGTGTACAACAACTTGCCAAAGTTTGAGTCCGATCGGCTTTACGGTTTCGGAGTCTATAGCTAACACACACACACACAGCCAGACAGAGTTTCACTTTTATAGATTATAGTGCCAACTGGTAAGTTGCCAGATCTTTGCCATATCGAATTAAGGGTTGTAATAGTTTACTTTCGCCCAACACTCCTTTGCTTAAATTTGCAACTTCATAAAGATATTCAGTAGTAAGTTGAAGTATTAATTTTTATATAAAACCTTGGAGACTTAATTCCTAGGGATTGAAGAAATAATATTTGGAATCCTTAATTACCTAAAGTTTACTTCTACGTATATTTTCATGAAATATTTGATTTTATTAATATTTTCGTTACAGTAGTAAATTGACACATTTTTCTTGTCATCGATTTGGGTTTTTATTTATTACGTGAAAAGAGTAAAATTGAAGCTGTTACAATTTTAGTCGGGGGAGAGAAAAAAAGAACCCGGCAACACTGTTCCAAACAATACTTTTGGCCATTTTTAATTGTGTCTGCTAACTACGAAAGCCATCATGTTTTTCATTAATTTTTACATCAGTACTCTCTAAGGCTGTGTTTACATTACGTGCACAAGTCAAATGGAATGTAAAATTATATACGTAATCAAATATAACATGTTTTCTTGAACAGCTGCATTCAGTGCTGTTAACTTTAGTTTTTAAGTTTCTGCACATACAACTATCTTCCGGTGGACACAAAGAAAATTATTTAGGAATTGCGAATGCTAGATATGCTGCATTCCATTCAACTAGTCGAAGAATTAAATTTTGTAGTACAAATTCAAAAACCCTAAATTTCACACTTAAAACCTGGTACAGCAAAAGGCAAGCAACATTTTTTTTTTTCATACAAAATAATATGTGGGGCAATTGTTTTACGTGAAAATTAAAAAGAAAAAGAAACAGCTGTTAAAGATTGTCTTTTCACTGTGTGTTGAAAATTATTTGCCGACTATATAATTGTTCAAGCGATGTAATTAATGCTTCTCTACATACTTCATTATTGGAACAGAGTACTAGACTTAATGAAAAAGAGTGAAAAATGAACTGACTTATCCATTTAATTATTACCAATGTAGTTCGAAAGATAAAGCCAACATAATTTTTATTAATTATTAAAACCGATATAAAAAGGTTTGATGGATTTTAATTAACTTTGAGAGTCATTTCTTAAGCAACATTAAATTAATTGAATTCAAAATGCAGACCAAAAGATAAGTTCAAAATCGGTATTGACGAGAACATTACACACTTTTTCGGTTTTCAATCGGTTCACTTTCAATATCAATTTCCTTCATCAATTTTCCCTGATTAATTTCAGACAATACAGAGTTGCAAACATAAAATGTAAACAGATCTCTATCGTGTGTATTTATTTGAAACTAAAAGTTTTATTAAGCTAGTCTCTCTGCGCATCTCGCCGGTTACTTAGGCCAGCCTATTAGGAAACCTTTATCTAACTTCTTAGAAAAACTTAAATGTCTTATGCTCGACAATCTTTAGACAAAATGAGAAAGCCAAGAAAATCCCAGCTCATTTTAATTTTAAAAATTCTTAGTTCTTAGTTTACCAACAAAGTTATATACGGAGGCATTATAATGCAATGTGGTCGAAATGAGCCTTCTCACATTGATTCAATAATCATTTAGAGTCAGAACTATTATAACGGGTTATCCATTTAAAGGTTTCAAAAGGGCCGGTCTGGCAAGGCTGTCAGCTGTTTAATATCTATCAACTGAAGAGTAATTTGTTTAATGAAAGATTTGTCATTTGCGAATAAGTGAAAATAGTTGAAACTTACTACAAAAGTGGGGTGGTTCAAATATGGCCACTTTTCTAACATTACGGGGTGATAATGTTTGTCATACGAGTAATCAATCAATCGACCTATTGTGCAAAGAACTGACAAAGATTATAAAGAAACGACTGGAAGCGTTACAGATGTGATCAGGTCTGTGCATCATTGCAATGGGCGTATAGTGCGGCGGATAGTCCGCCTATGGACCTATCTAACGGCCTACTATGGCGTATTTGGCATTTGGATTTGCACCTCCATCCATCCAAAGTCGAACTCACGCAACAATTAAAGCCGGCTGACCATTCACAACGCCGTAGATATGCTGATTGCGGCGATGAAGCACATATCTCACTCGGTGTTTATGTCAACAAGTAAAATTGGGGCCTCGTAGAGCCCAAAAGTGGTGCGCATTTTCGTCTAGAATTGTCATTGTGCCGTATTTTTTCAAAAATGACGCTGAAATTAGCGTTACTGTCAGAGCGCTATAGCCGTATGATAACCGCTTTTTTTTTGCTGCAATTGAATGTTATGACCTGGATAATATGTGTTTTCAGCAAGACCACGAACCACACAACACTTTCGATTTTGGCTTTATTGCATGGGAAGTTTCTAGAACGTGTGATTTCACATTTTGGCAACGTGAATGGACTACTAAGATCATGCGTTTTGACGCCGTTATACTTTTTTTTTGTAAGGCTACGTCAAAGAGGGTCTCTTTGCTGATAATCCCCTAACGTTGGAGCATTTGAAAACCAACACTCGTCAAATTATCGCCGAGATACCGTCAGAAAAGTGCGAAAAAGTGGTCGAAAACTTTTTCAAAAGAATCGACTGCTGCAGCCAATCTAAAGGCGATAATTTATATGACCTTTTATTACGTACGTAATGACAAGGTCCCAGCAATATAATGAAATAAAAGTTTCATCATTCGTTCATATGTGGCAATTTTTATGAATAAATTCAAACAATGACTTGTTGATCGCAGCTAAAGTAATGTTTAATATGTAACCATAATATGTTTGTCACTACAATACATAATATATATAGAGAGCATAATATAATTACGGTGACCAGGTTTTTTCTTTGCCTGTGGACTTCATTGTATTATCTTTAAAAGGTCAGTGGCGTTTGTCGCCAATCTACCTTTAAATGACGCAATTGACAAAAAGTACTGATTGACTACAAAATACAATCTATATTTTATTCTCTCAGATCTCATCACTTAAACTTACGTAGTAGCTCTTATCATAACTTAGATGAAAAGAATATCAATTACTGCAATATGACGTCAAATGGCGACCAGGCTCGGATCCAGGTGGAGGATTAAATGGGGGAATCCCCCCTCCCTTCCTCCAAAACTGATTAAAATTAACATTTTCTCATACATGAAGAATAGTTTGTTGTAGTTAAAAAACTATACCCCCCCCCCCCCCCCCCCCCCCCCCCCCCCATAAGCTTAAGCTGGAGGCAAACCTGAGTGTGACTCTGATAAAAAATTAAAATTAAATAAAACCCATTTGATTGCATGAGAGATAATAAAAATAACAACAATTAAGTTTCGAATGTGATAATTTTTTTTTAAATCAAATAAAGAATTGTAAGAAAAAATAAAATTTACAATTTATATTTGAAATTAATTCAGACATGAAGTTAGTCGTCAACCAAAAGTTTTTGAAGCATTACATTTGAATAGGAAACAAAATTTGTTGCAGCGCATTCATTAAAAAAAAATTCAAAAGTGTTAATTTTATCAAATTAAAAAGTGAAGCTTTCTAATCGTAAACTTGCGCTGGAAACGTTTATTTCACAGCGTTAAAAATTTAAATTAATTTTTTTGGAATAAAAATATAAAAACTGTCGTGTAAAACCTGTTAAGAAAATTTTCCAAAGGAAAAAAATGACTTTAATTTGGATGGGAACTTTGAAATTGGGCCTGATATTGGGTCTAACGTATGCAGTCGTTTCAAGGTAAATTTGAATTAGAAAATTAATGGCAAATTTGAAACTATTTAAATGATTAAACAGAAAACGACTGCAACTTCATGCACTAATCGCTGTCAGAGTGAGAGAAAGAGAGAGAGAGAGAGAGGGAGAGGCAGAGAGAAAGTAGCACCATACTAAAAGCTGCAACCGTAACTACAAGTGCGTCCATTTTATTTTTGTGTATACGTATTTTTATTAGTGCTCCTGGTGTCTCTCTTCTCTCTTTTTTTTTTTTTGTTGCGCCTAACCTTATGTTATGTAAGAAAAATCGTTAAATTCATAAATTAGTGTCACCAATGGCCGTTAATGAAATGCATGAGTAGTTCATGTTTTGATTGAGAATACAGAATAATAAAAATTATCCTCTCCCTTTAAGATTTCCCAGCCGGGAAGGGAATTCATACTCCAATACTTACAATATTCGTATTCGTAACGATTGCCCATCATTCCTTGTCAAGTTTTATTTCCATAATCACTTTAAAAACTCACAATCTCTTTGTTAACAATTCAAAGATAAATCTAAAAATGTCCCAAACTATTCTTACAGGAACTCTTACAGTCGAAGAGGTATACAAAGACCGCGACCAATTCGCAGCCTTAGTGCGCGAAGTAGCCGCGCCTGATGTTGGTCGCATGGGCATCGAGATTCTCTCCTTTACCATCAAAGATGTCTACGATGATGTTCAGTACCTGGCTTCGCTCGGCAAAGCTCAAACGGCCGTTGTTAAACGTGATGCCGATGCCGGTGTAGCCGAGGCCAATCGTGATGCTGGCATACGTGAAGCTGAGTGTGAGAAAAGCGCTATGGACGTTAAATATTCCACCGACACCAAGATCGAGGACAATGCACGCCTCTACAAACTGCAAAAGGCTAATTTCGATCAGGAAACGAATACAGCCAAAGCTGAATCGCAATTGGCCTACGAATTGCAGGCGGCCAAAATACGTCAAAAGATACGTAACGAAGAGATACAAATTGATGTGGTAGAGAGACGTAAACAAATTGAAATCGAATCACAAGAAGTACAACGCAAGGAGAGAGAGTTGATAAGTACTGTGAAATTACCCGCCGAAGCTGAAGCGCATAGAGTACAAACTATTGCCCAGGGCAAGCAGTAAGTATTTGTTTTTTTATTTTTTATACAAAATAAAGAATTCCGTCATTCAAGTTTCGTTTTTATTTTTTATCAGATGCCAAACTATGGAAATGGCCCGAGCGGAAGCCGAAAAAATACGTAAAATTGGTGCTGCCGAGGCTCATGCCATTGAGTTGGTGGGCAAAGCCGAAGCTGAACGTATGCGCATGAAGGCTCATGTCTATAAACAGTATGGAGATGCTGCTATAATGAATATTGTTTTGGAAGCACTGCCTAAGGTAAATTTTTTAAAGCTCTGGCCGATTTAAGGCATTCGTTAATGATTGAAATTTTGATCGCATTTCTATTGAAATTTCGAACGATATCAAGTGCCGTAATTTGCCCGCAGATGTTTCGAAAGAAAGTTCGTATATGTATGCTGCAGCGTTTTAAAAGATGGCAGGCACCTTTGTTATGGGCCTTATGTGGAGCCTCGCCTTTGTCGCACACATTTATCTGAGAAGAAAAAATTTTTTATGACATTTCGACAGTGCCGACTGCCATTTCGTGGAATTAAATATTTGAGTCAAATGTCTTACTAGCGCTGTAATGGGCACTGAACACTTTCGACTTAAACTTTCTTTTGGAACAGCTTGACATTATTCTTTTCATCTAATTGTTTGCTTTTACAGATTGCTGCCGAGGTTGCCGCTCCTCTGGCTAAAACTGACGAAATTGTTCTTATCGGCGGCAATGACAATGTCACCAACGACGTGACCCGCCTTGTGGCTCAACTGCCACCCTCTATCAATGCCCTTACTGGTGTTGATCTCTCTAAGGTTCTGTCAAAAATACCGGGTGCCAAAGCGTGAGATTTAGCTCACCTCATGGCACAAGGATTTGATGATTTGGCAATGGCTTGAACACGATGACAAACGAATTCCGATACAGCATTTCTGGCAAATGATGACGACGATAAATAAGAAACACAAAATGAATCTTCAGCTCTTTAAACAATCAAGTAAAACAAGAACAATTTTGTAACCATTTATTTTTTTTATAAAAAATCATGTAATACAACTTTAGGCAAACGATGATTAAGTGTGTGTGCAATTTGTACTCGTATATCTAATTGAAGGCCTGTCTCTATATACCGACGTACACAATCGTCTAAAAAGTGTTTATGAAATCCATTTTTGAGTCATTGCTATATTAATTTCCTGGGCGAATGTATCGTTCGGAATACAGAAGCAGGCACTAAAACAAAAACACTAGTAAATAATTGCAACAAATTGGCTTAAATACGGCATGATTAAACAAGTTTAAGTCATGTCACAGAAATCCCATATTTTGTTTAATTTTTTTTCTTGATTTATTTTTATAAAATACGAACTCGAAAAACGAAACATTTTGAAAACTTTGTAAATAAGAAAATCAATCTACAGAAGTGTGTTTGACTCCAATTCGATTTGTTACTGCGGTATCAAAATTCCTTTTAACGTTCGGCAGGCCTAAATTTGTTAAAATTTGTAGAATTTTAAATTTATTTTGTCAATTGTCCTCTGCACGCAGAGGAAAAGCATGGTCGGGATAAAGACAATCTAAGAACAGCCTGGGATGGTTTGTAATTCAATTAAAATTTTTCGAAAGCAACTTCCGAATCGAAAGTTAAAGCGTACTGTGTAACTCGTGCAAAACGATGGCAGGGTTGTATTTATATATAACTGCGAAACTGGGTAGCACTGTAACCTGAATGCCGAAAACGACAAAAATATCAAACAAAAATGCAAAATCAACTTTGCTTTTATGTATTCCGAATTCGCAAATATTTTATTCGAAACTCGAAATTTCCAAATATTTTAGCTGTTTGGTATTCCAGTTTCGGATAATTTCTTTCGTTTCATTTAGAATAAAAAAGATCGGTGGAATGAAGTCGAATTAGGTGTTCTTGAAATAAAACTACTTATAAGTATGTAAAATTTTCAGTCATTATTCACAATAAATTTTAAGCTGCATATGGGACATCTGAACCGACTTGTTTGAGCACTCTGGCTCATAAACAATGGCTAATTTCCGAATTATCCATTTCCGGGTAATTAATTAGTACGGTCCCTGTGTTTCATCCCCAAACCATTTAAGCTGACTTTCTTTGTTTTTTTTTTTTTTGGTTATTACGGGCGCCAGTCCAATAGCTCCGTAACAGTCATCTCTTCGTGACTTACGGCGACTTGTTTGGTCAGTTCAGTTCTACAAAACTTAGCAGACCAAGTAAACCTCTATAGATTTATCTAATCCAGTGTGAGAAAACCTCAAGCATGGTTAGAGGAGTGCGCTTAAATACTGCAACCTAATAAAGCCCGTTGTACACTGTTGCACAATTAGTATGATTTGTCAAATTGTTTGCTAGACTACCACAAGTGGGACAGTGTAAACGTAATATTCGGGGCTTGGTTTATTTCCAATAACAAAACCGATAACATTGTTTTCTGTGACACCTAAAACCGACATAAATTCTAGTACGAACATAAAACCGATAACATGGCTTTCATGACACCCAAGCACTTTTTCTTGTCGTTTTCAAAACCAATAGTGACAACATTGGTTTCTATTACAGCCCTGATTGTATGAAACTCTTCATTATTAGGAGAGATTACGGATGAAAATTTGGCAGTCTAATGACTCCCATTGTTTTTTAAATTATGCAGTAATGTCAAACAATCAATCAATTTTCGTTAGATTAGAGTGTTTTAAGGTTAACATTTGTAACGACATGAACAGAAATGCAATATAAAGAATTATATACATGCATGCATATGTTTTGCCATCAGCTGTTGCGTTTTTCACCACACTATTCGATTCTCTCACCACTCTACTCAGTTCTACAATGTGGTCAAAACTTAAACAGATTTTTATTCTCCTTTTACCTACCTACCGAATTTTATTAATCAAAAATATTATAGTCTAAACATGGTTTAGAAAACGTTTAAAAACAATTTTAATTTCCTTGTAGGTGAAATTTCCGATTTGTGGTGAAATTTGATTTTTTTTCTTAATTTTGCCACAAGAGTGGAATTCCTCTAATGCATTAGAAGATCATGAGTTTTGTAACTTCGAGAATAAGTTTTAAATGCGTTTGTTGTCAATGTACTGTATTTTTTTACAACTTCATAAAATGTGTGTGATTTTTTATTATTTCCAGTTTTTTTTGTCAAATTGCAAAATTTTTTTGAAATTTCAAAATTTCGTGAAATTAAAGTTTTTGTGGTGGAATTCCAAAATTTGGTGAATTTAAATTTTTGCTGGTATTTTTTGGTAAAATGTCGGTTTTTCATTAAGTATTATTTAAGATAGAGGCAAAGAAATACGATGAGACCGGGTGCAGACCTGTTTATTAAGTTGGAATTTTTTTATATTTTTTGTCATATTTCGCAACCTTCATTTAAGCCAATTTATTGAAATTAAGTTTTGAAACAAGCACTTATTATATAAAAAGTAAATAACACACACACACACACTTTCTTAAATTAACTTAAAAGAAAAAACTATTTTTTAAGCAATTTAGCGGAAAAAAATATAACAAATATTTAATTTAGTTAAAAATTCTTTTTGTTTTTAGTTGTAAGATATTAACAATAATTATTTGCACTAATTTTTTGCACGAACTCATGATGAATTTTTTAATTTTAAAGTTATTTATTGAAAATCTTTTTGTTCAATATTTTCATACAATATTTTCACAACTTAAAAATTTGCATCAAGATTTTAATAAAAACTTAAGTTGTCGTCAGGGTGTTTTTAAGCCCGATAGAACTTACAAAAGGGTTACCTGTCATAATGCGCTCATAATCTGGCAAATCATCATAAATAGATTGGCGCTTGAACAACGCTACCAAATTCTCCAGATTTACTTTGAAAATCAGTAGTCAACTGATCCAATGTTTTATCGCAAAATTGCATTCAGCAGCGATGAAGCTCATGTTTGATTTAACGGTTTTATTTTTTTTATTTTATTAATGGAGGGGGGTTATCGAAGCAGGCTACTAACTTTATGGGTCCCTTTTCGAATCCCTTATTTCCTCGAATTAATTCGAGGTAACCGATTTGTAACTTAGTTACATTCGAGTCGCGTGCTACCGATGGGCTTTACTCTTTAGTGTAGTAATTTCAGACTGTCGACAGGCGCTACCGTCTCAGCCTCTTCCTCAGAAGTGTCTTTAAAGACCATACCGTCCACTCCTTGCGAGATTTTCTTGTCCACCTCTTCAGAATTCCTCGATCGGCCAATAAACACCGAAGGTTCTACAGAGGTTAACCTCTTCACTTCTTTCGAAGCTTTAGAAGTACCTTTAAAGATTGACCCGTCCACTCTTCCCGGGGCATTCTTGTCCATTTCTTCAGGCTCCCTCACTTCGCCAGCTGAACAGGCTTGCTAATAAACAAAGTTGCAGCATGTTGAGTGAAATCAATCCACGACAGACCGTTTGGTGGCATCCTAGGACCCAATTTCTTCTTTCGTTACCGCGCCATGATCGATGATTTCCTTCGGAGATGTGGTTTCAACAGGCTGACGCTACGTGCAATACGGCGATCGCATTCTTCGACTTATTGCAACAAAATTTTGGCGATAAGTTGATTTCCTGAAATGGACTTGTCAATTGGCCTCCAATGTTGTGTGATTTGGCACCCCTCGGTTATTTCCCGTAGGGTTACGTGAAGTCACTGGTTTACGATAACAAACCAGCACCAATTGACGCCTTGGAGGCCAACATTTTTCATGTTGTTCTTACGTCCAAATCGCGCCTTGCCAAGAATTGCCGCGGTAGCCACATGTCCCAAATCATTTCAAATGTTAATTTTTCGAATAAAAAAATGTTATTTAAAATTTAATTTTCGTGCAATTTTTTTACAATTTTAAGTTCTATCGGGAGGGAAAAAACACCCTTTATATAAAATGCCACGTTCTATTGCGCTTTTAAATCGTTTTTTTTTTTTTTATTGATTTCAAATCACTTATATCCATCACAGACCTGTTTATTAAATTATTATTCTCTTGTCGTGACATCAAACTAACAAAATAGCCAAAGTAATATAAAATAACTTACAAATTTTTAACACTCCTTGCTGATCAGTTTTGCAGGGCTTAAATAGAATTAACTTCTCCGCCAATTCCAATTTGTTCTGCACTTAATTTATGTTTTGAAATGTTGGAGGAAACAAACTTTTTAGCCTTCCTAAAGCAAAGGTGGTTTAAACCGCATTGTGATGTTTCTAGATATTTCCAAATCATATTTGATGATGATTGGCTTTTTCATTTTCTCAGCGTTTTGTTGTTGTTTTTGTAACAACTCCGCTGTTATCAGAAGTTCTTTCCTGAAAAGATTTAATTTTGGCGGCACTTTAACTTGGAAAAATTGTGCAACCTCAGTCGGTTTTTGCCACAGGTTAATTTGTCGCAAATAAATGCAGTGTCATGAGGTTTTTGTGAACAAGCTGGGCCACAGTTTAAAGTGGCAGGAACTATTCGTTCACGGCAGCAGTTGAGTATACTGATTCTTTCGAAATAGCCTGCTATGTATTTTCGTCCATCACTGTTGTGACCGCCTGCTGATGCAATAGTTTTTAAGTTGTCACTATGGACATCCTAAAAAGGTTAGGTGGAATAACAATCGGAATGTCACCGAAATATCGACAGAAGTTCTGCCGGTTGTGACGAGAGGGGAATCTTGTAAAAGCATCCGAAGATTTGGCTGACTTAGCAGAGCACACTCAAACAAGAGTTGCCTGATTATCAGGTCACTATGTTGTGTAACCGGCAGTATCTTCGGCTCTTCATATTAGTATTTTTAACTCATCCATTGGGCCCATGGTCCTTACCGGGTCAGCATGATTAAGCGTGTTATTAAAATTTCTTGTTCAGATTTATACTGAACTTTCTTAGGGAAAGCACTATAGTAATTTAAATTAAAGGAATCTTATTAAGAGATTTATTCTGTTCTTGCTCAAAAGACGCTTCATAACAACTACATTTGTTGATCGTATTGGGGCCCGAGGTTAAAGATGTTGCATAAGAATGTTATAGAGGTGAAAGAGATTATTATTCTAAAGTTCTTAACCGAGTAAAGGCTGCTGGATTAAAAATATGTCAAGTCTCGTTTTCTTGTTTATTTCTTTACTCCCTCTAATCTCCTGCTCAAATAATCTCTATCCAAGCGAAATGTGGCTAGTCGATCACACAGCACACTGCAAGAAAAAAATCCTGTCTTTAGCCTGTGTCAGGTTCAATTTTGAAAAATTCAAATCAATATTCCACTTTACTCTCCTGCCATTTATTGACTCTAACAAAGGGCAGTGCAAGGTTGTGAGTTCTCTTATAAAGCTGCAAAACTGACATGTACACGGGAACACACCTATTGTAATGTGCTTAAATTTACATATCTTTAACACTTTATACGTTTTATTGCTTAATTCCCAGCTGGGTTTTTTTGTTGTTATTTATTATTATTTGCAATATTTTGTTAATAATATTATTTAAGAAAAAAACCTTTCGATCATTGGAATTACATAACACTTACATACATACATATATTTTTCAATACTTAAGAATAAATAATAATCAGTAAAAAAAAACATGAAAAACTAATAAGAATTTTTAAATCTTTTGTAATGGAAATTTGTCTATAAATGTATAAAATTTATATCTAAATAAATGCAAACTAACATTATAAAACGTAATAAATACAAATATACAAATAAAAATGGTAAACTGGTTTTATTTTTACATAGGCCTGTTTAACGGGCTACATAAGGCCTCTTTGAATTTAAATGATCAAACAGAATACGACTTCCAGCACTAATCGCTGGGAGAGGAAGAAGGTCCATAATAAAAACTGCAAGCGGAACCACACCGGATCTTATTTTATTTATTTGGTGCAGTTGGTGCTTCTCTTTTCTTTTTATTTTTCCTAGCGCCTAAACTTATGTTATGTTAGAGGGAAATGTTATATTCAAAGAATATATGGCAACGTTGTTGCAATAATGAGTGCCACAAAATGAGAGCATTAGAGCAAACGCCTCGAAAATAAAGTAGATTCTAGCTTAGCTTTTTTTTTGTTGATATCATATTGTGTTGAAAAACTGCTTATGCCCCAGTTCAGTTGCATCATTAATATTTCCTTTTGTAAATCCCCTCACAGAGTTGATATTGATGTTGCTGAGTGGAGTGAATATGAAACGAATTTAGGGATTTGTTCAGTGTCGTTAACTTACTAAACGAAATACATATTACGTCTGGTTATGCTTAAATTAACTTTTTAGCAACTTGTACATGACAAGAAATTCAATATACCCTTTACCATAAGTTGAAAGCGATGTAACGCTAGTTATCCCTTTTGCAATTATCTTAAGATACGTTTTTTGGACAGATGGCTAAAAATGATTTGACCTATGTCTGGCATTTAAGGGCAGAAAGCTACAGGAAGGAGGTGGGTTTAAGGAGCGCAAAGCCTCTTGAGGCCGGCAAAACCGAGGTGAGAGCCTGGGCACAGAGGGCCCAAACAGTAGGGAAAGTAACAGTCTACGGGGGCGACTCGAACGGGGGAAAACAACGCGGTTGCTTAGACTAAGGAAATCTAACATTAGTAATATTGTAAGTGCACTGGCATGCCACTTGGGCTTGGGGGCACATCTGCGCCGCATAAAGTGTGCGGACAGTGAGTGTAGGACATGCAGAGAGGACGTCGAAACAAAGATTTTACCGAACGTGTCTCATTTGAGAGGCATTGACCGGCCACTACTCAATAGGTTTTTTATTGGAACAGAGTTCCTATGGTGGTGGGGAACAGAGTTTTTAAAATGGATAGCGCGCAACGAGCCGAAGTACCGGCCTAGGTTTATGCCCACGTGCAATAGACGAATTCTCCCCTCCGCTTAACCCAATCATCAGCTGCTTTCAATCTTCGACTGTTATCGAGAGCTAATCGAACGTATTTTAGTATTACGAGCCGCATTCGACAAGGAGGAGCGTTATTGTAAATTTCACTCATTGTTCACATTCGGCCGTTAAAAGTACTGAGATCAAAATGAGGAACAATACCACCTCATTTCTAGACAAATTGCTAAACCTGAAAGGTGGAGGGATGCTACCACATGCAGACAGGCTCGAATGGTGCTTAAAGAGCCCCTTGTCAAGAAGACCAGTCAGGTACTCGTACGTAAGCTGGATTACTGTATTAGTGACAGGTCATGGAAAGTATTATCTGGCCAAGATGAAAATCGTATATTATACTTGCAGACTGTGACTGAAAGAGGCTGATACGGTAGCGTACATAATGCTAAGGACTACGGGCAGTTACTTGCTAAATGCTAAGCGTTAGACAAATACTAGCAATTACAAGAGAGAGAGAGAGACAGAGAGACGAGGAAGAACGCCGACAGTTACCAGTCTGAAATCAGGGCGTCGAAAAGGGACCAGTAAAGTAAGCGGTCTGCTTCGATATCCCCCCCTTACATCAATTTATATATAAACCTATGGTTAGGTTGGCATTCTTTCGACACTTTACAACCTCAGCTGCTCTTCATAGGCGCTCGGTATCACCAGCAAATTATCCAAATACGTGAACACGTTATCTCGCAAGTGAATTGGTATTATCTTGTCCAGGAGCCTACATAAAATTTTAGTGACTCTGGCAATAAGTTTAGTCTATTCTACTTAAGATTCCTATGAGATTCTGCAATTGATACGCATCCTTTGTGCTAAACTATTTTAGCTAGTTGTCTGGTTGTCTTATAACTGTTTTTCTGTTCGACCTTGGGCTATCACTTAACTCTACAACATTTATAGCTAATGTGTTATATATTTCCTAGTATGTTATTTCCTGGACTGCCGGATAAGTCGGATAATAACACTCTGTTAACGGCTCCGCGCCATCTACGTTTTTGATGATGAGCATTTTTAGATGCGTTATCCCTAAACCTTTCTTCTCAAATGCTTTAAAATCACCTATTGCTCTATCTAAACTTTGCCCTTTCTCTTTGCCCAAATCCGGCGGTCTGAGTTTATATTGACTTTCCCCTAATTCCGATTCTTTACTACTGTTCTTAACCATCTGACTCCTATAACATTTAGGGCCAACTTAAATAACCTCCAAAAATCTATTCCTGAATATAAGGATTGCTCCAGGTCTGGACAATGATACAGCAGAATTTTTTTCTGCTAATGAAACGCAAGTCAAGTCGGGTATATGATTCTTCCAATGCTTTTTTTATTATTTATTTTAAATATGTTATGTGTCGATCTGATTTGACCATCCCGTCCACCATCTCGCCCATTTGTTATTTTCTTTCAACTAGATCAACCATGATTTCAAATTTGGAACGTACATATAGCCATTACCACTTTCTCGCTGTTCTGGACATCAAGAAGCAAAAATCTCTTAAGACTTCCGATCACGGAATTTGGTAATGCCGTTACAGATGCTTTAGCGTGAACACCACAGGGTAACCAGAGGTGCAGACTTTGACACATAAAAAATAAAAAACTCAGTTTATTTTACTATGGGCTCTGTTAGAATGAGACAAATATAGCATTTTGTGACGAAATACAGGAAAAAATACAGGCAAACACGGCAAGAAAATCAAAATAAAAACAAAAATCTAAAAACAAAACTAAGGCTCTGAAGGAACGAGACCTATAGAGAAAAAGATCACTATACTGTCGTTTCACCTCTGTTTACTACTTTGTGGTGAACACAAAATCGTCTATACTACAATGTAACGCGTTACTGTCAAATACCAGTCCTAGCTTATATACTAAGATTAGGTTTTGTTTTACATATTAATTTTGGCGCTGTCTGCCTTTTACAAAACAGGGCACCTAACATTGGCCTTGAATTCCTCAACACCTACAAAACCGACTTTAGCGAAGTTAAAAGTGGCTTAAAGCCCAAAGAGTTGTATGTCGCCTAAAAAAGGCTTATTAACATATCTCCACCAGTTCGAAAGATACAGAGTTTTGGCCAGATTCTGAGCCACTGTGCAACGGTTCTTAAGTTGCCCCATTTCATTTGTTATGCACACGCAACCAGAAAACTAAAAAGTTATCGTTTTGAGTACTCTTGGAGTCATGAATCAAATAAAAATATTACGCGTCCCCCCTTCCCCCCAGTTCCGTTCTATATTTTTACTGTGAGAGTAAAATTGAGAGCATAATTGCTTCTCGTGAAGTCACAAGTCAGAAACCGTTTTATATTTACTGTGTGCTCGTGCAATTGTTAACAAATAATATATGTATAAAATTAAAATTTTATGGGACGTCTAAACAGACTTGTTTGAGAACTCTGGCTTATAAACGAAAGCGACAACATGTGTTTTCATAAACATTGTCTAATAATTTCGCAAAAATATAAGATCATGTGAAATGCGTTTACAATAATTTCGAATAATTTTTTATCTGAATTCTTTTATATGATTGGAACTTTATCCTCTAGTCTGCATTTTCAGTTACATTGATTTAGGATTCGTTGAAAAATTATTTTTAAGCCCGATTGTTTTGAAATCGATAGATGTACATCATATATCGATGTACACATATCGCACACCTACTTCAAAGGTGGCACAACTCAAAATTTCCTAATTTTGAGTTAATGTAACGTATACAAATTGCGTATTGTTAATTTTTCTACCCATACACAAAATTCTAACCTGTTTTTATTATTATAAATAGTTGAAAAACACTCTAATTGCACTGCACTGTAATAGGTGAATAGATCAAACTAGCTTCACCCGGTGTGCTCCCGCTACCCCTATCATTAGTCAGGGAAAAACTATTTAGAATTAAAAGAATTTAAATTCCAAATTTTGTATATTAAAATTACTAAAGTATTCGAAAAATGGTACCGGTTGCAATAAATCCTAACCTTCTACGCGAAAGCCTATCAAGAATTTAAGCCATCCGTCAAATCCGCATCGAATAGCAGTTCTTTAGATATAGGAGAATTGTTAGTTCATTTGTGTAGGGAGTACAACTCTGCCAGCGCATATTCGTCCAGTATTATTACTGAATACACTACTGGTATTGAAAACCATCGACAACAAATTTGAATACAACAGTTATTTGTAGTTTTTCAAATAAAGACAAAATAATATTTACTTTATATGGCAGGCACCCCTCTGCCCGCGTCCATGTCTGTAGGATTGTTCCTGAGCACGCACTTGGTGTTCCAAATATCTAAATAGATTTTACTGTTGTAGTTCTTGAGATAAAGGAAAGTATTATTCTTTGTATCGTTCCTATTCCCTTTAGCCCGATTTTTAACCAATAGGAATTGTCCTGAGAACGCACATACTCTTGAAAATAGTCCGTAAAAAATTTTAAGAATACAACTTTTGTGGTGCCTCAGATATGAAAAAATAAATATTTTTCTCTGTCCGCTCATATGCCATCAGGATTTTTTTCTGAGTACGCACTTGGCGTTCGAAATAGCTCACAACAAATTCGAAGATTCCCACTGTTATTAGTTCTTTATATAGAGGGTATCCTTCTACCCACTACTAATCCTTTGGAATTTCCTCTGAGAACGCCCTTGGTCTAAAAAATAGCCAATACCAATTTAGAAAAGAAATGCCTATTTTAATTTCCCGATCAATAATAAAACGGTTCCAAAATGTTGAAATTTTGTCGGTTCAGCCGTTTGGGTTTCCGTAACATACAATGCGCACAAAAATATAAATGTGAAAATCAGGCCAAGTTCCTATCCAAAAATTTCGCCCGTGAAAAGTACTGAGATCAAAATGAGGACTAAGTTCTGGATATTTACAAGAATATCCCTTTTCTAGCCAAATTGCTAGCTAGGTAACATTTTTCCCATAACCCCTTCTTCTATCAGAAGGTTACAAAAGCCCAAGCGCCAATGGTTTCGTGTAATATACACACTGTGTGCTTTAGTCCTGGGGGGTTAGTGCCTAATTCGATTCGAAAGCTAAAATTTTTCGATAGCAATTTCCGAATCGAAAGTTAAATCGTACTGCGTAACTCGTTCGAAACGATGACAGAGTTGTATTTTTAAATAAATGGGAAAATATGATAAAAAGTTGGTAGCACTGCAACTAAATTCTCAAAGTTGGTAAAAATAACCCAAAACAAAAGAAGTGAAAAAAAGGAAAAAATAAATATTATAGTATTCTGTATATTAAATTTGATTTTTTATTGTAATAATGGATTGTGTTTCGTTGTGGATTGAAGATGATGATTTAATTCCAGAAAGAGAACAAAATGTAAGATACAATAAATATTATTGTATAAATTATATTAACAGAATGTATCGTTTAGTTTTGTGAAAAACTTCAGACTCAGTAAGGATGCATTCGCATATGTTCTTACTAGCATAGAAGTTGAATTAAAAATAGTACAAAGATCCACTGCCATTACACTCACCTTAAAGCTGGCAGCCACTCTAAAATTTCTGGCACAAGGTGGGTACCAACACCAAATTGGACAAGATCGGCACCTTGGAATTTCTCAGCAGTCAACTTCTAGTTGCTTGTCAGAAGTATGCCATGCTATTGAGAAAACTATTTGCCCCAAGCATATAACGTTAAAAGCAACAGAGGAAAAACAGAAAGAGGCCAGAAAATATTTTTATAATATAAGTGGAATCCCAGGTGTAATCGGAGCTGTGGATGGCACTCACACATCAATGCTTCTAATATGATTTTTGTAGTCTGCCCAAACCTAAAAGATGTTTGCAAAAATATTACTAAAAATGCATAGAGCCATATTTAAAGAAATTTGCCTTTTCCAGCCTTTAACATCACGCTCAGGTGGTCCAAATGTATTTAAGTCTGTGCTCAATTTCTGCCACATATAATTTGATTTATCCTTAGCATCAGGAACGCTAAGTTAACCCTTTGCTAGGTCTGAATGCTTGGACATAAATTGAACCCATTCTTCATACTGCTCTTTATATGTATAAGTACTTTTTTTGGAGTATTTCTTCAAAAACATGCAATATCAAAATCAAAACATTAAAAACTTTTTTATTAAAACCAACATTATTAAGTTTAATTTATGTATTATACACTTTTTATTTATCTTGAAACGTTCAAATACTTACATTTTTTACTTTTCTTTTAATTTGTCACTAGCAAAATATCTTTCGAACAATTTCCTAACGCCTTTTGCGTAAGTGACGCTTGTTTTCGAACTACAGAGTTGACCTTTCGAAAGGGATTTTCGTTTTTCGTAACACAGAGTTGCTCTATGGAAAGAGAATTTTATTTTTCGTTACGAGTACAAAAAACTTCCGCACTTTCGTAACAATAGTACGAATAGTTCGAACTCGTACATTTTTTTCTTTCGAATCGAATTACGCAGTAACCCCCCTGAACTTGGCCAGGCGCCTTAATCTTACAAACGAAACGTTCGAACACATTCGCTTTTATACATATGGAAGGTAAGTTAAGTGAAGTGTATTAAAATCAAATATTAAATTATGTAGTTCCTTTCATGTTTTCTTACATTTTATTTTGTAGGAATAATTTTTTTTTTTAATTATATTAATTGCTTTCTCATATTTTACAACTTTGAGCAAGCGTCATAATATTTAAGAAGCTCAAAAATAGTATTTTGAAAAAATTAAAATTTTAAAGTGGTTGTGCGGTGAGATGTGTATTATTAGATAACCCGTACGAACTGGACAAGCGGACCCCAATACGAGACCGTACAGTCAAGTCATTTGTTGCAAACATTAAACGCCACTGAATAATTAAGTTAAAAAAAAAAGAAACATTTGCCAATTTTTTTATGTTTTATTATTTTATTTATTAATTTATTAAACATAAAATTTTTAAATGTATGCATTTTTTATTATTAATATATTACTTTTAAAGTATATTTAAATATACTTAATATTTTCTGTTTTGTTTAATTCTTATACAAAAAGGTAATTTTATATGCAATATATATGTAAGTAATTTTTGTTTTTACTTCTTTCTTAGTTTTAATATATTTCTTTATCAATTTGTATAAAATTTTTCTTTCGATACAAAAAAAAAAAAATCACTTATGCTGACGTTAAGAAAATAAAACTTAAAAGGAGCGAGGATTAAAATATAAAACGGGTGCAATTAAAATGATAATTGTTTTGATTTTGAGTTTCACAAAAAATAAAAAAAAAATTAACAAAACAATAAAATATGTTGCAAAATTTTAACGTAATTAGGAGGTAATTGTTGTTCTTTTAGGCAACAAAAAAAAAAAAAAAATGGTGAATAAAAATAAAATATATAATTTTTTTTTAAGTTTTTTGAAGTTTGATGAAGTTACTTAATTCTTTTTTTTTTTTTTTTTTTGATTTTAAATAAGAACCAAAAAAAAATCAAAAAATATTATTATTAAGAGGTTTTAAAGAGAGAGGTAAGGTAAAGAGATGGTTTAAAGGTCAAATAAAGAAAGAGTAGTAATAGAAGGACTTATTTAGTGAGAGTAAGGAAAAATATGAAGGGGTTTCGCAGTGTATTTTTTTTTTTTTTTACAAAAATTAAGTATAAAAACAGCTTTAAAATTGTTTAAATATGTTTCCTATATTTAAAATGAATGTTAAATTTTGTTGTAATTTGTTCGCCAATTTTTTTTTTTTTTAGAAATATTTTTCAATTAATTTGTTTTTGTAGCCTTTTTTAAGGGGCAAAAAGTGAATTTACAAAATATGTTGTTTAAGTTGTAAAATTATATGTTTTTATTACAATAAAAATCTATAACTTCCAGTATTTATTAATTTTATTTTTTTTTTTTATTATTATTAAATTACAATACACTTACTTACTTACCTTTTCCTTAATCTGGGTATTGTTAGATTTTTTGTTTGTCTATTCAAAGTTTTTTTTTTTAATTATAAACTTTTTCTTTTTTCCTTTTACCATATAGGTTTATAATGTATGTTGTTTGTATGTATATAATGCAAGTATATAAGTATGTATATATTAAAGTTATATTTAATTAAAAAGTAGTTTTTTTGTTTAGATTATTAAATTTGTTTTTTCTTAGGAGTAGAGAAATAGCTGGTTGTTTATTCTGTGGTTAAAGAGATAGATGTGCAAATAATTTACGGAACTTTTCAAGGTCTTTACCTTTTTGCCGTTTAAGCTGCTGATGTTGTTGCTGATGCTGGTGTTAGCAAAAGATTTAGTATTTAATATTCAATAATTTAAAACTTCTCTCAGGGCTTGTGAACAAATCCTTATATTGCCGATCTCCTTTATTTTACACTTACACACTTTTTAATTATAAGAAGTGATGAAAAATTCCTTTTTATTTATTTTTCTCTTTTAAATTTATTATAATTCTCGTTTTATTAAACTCTTTCTCGTTTCTACTTTTGCTTTGTAATTTTAATTTTCACATTAAATAAAAGTTTGTTTTTCCTTGACTTTTTAAAACATAAATTGAATTTCTCTTTTTAATAAAAATGTATAAAAATTTTTCAATGAAGTCATATATTCCTTTAATATATTTGAAAAAAATTGCAAAATTCACGTTTTTTTTTCTTGCCGTGCGTCAATTGATTCTCTTTTTTTTATATTTCGCTCTTTTAAGTTCGTTATTCGGCTTTTTGGTTTAAGTATTTTTTTATTATTTTGTTTATTTAGCATAAAATGGTTATTCATTGGTTGGTTAGTAGCCGTCGTGTGTATCTCTTTGCATATAATCCTCTTGGTATTTTCTCTTTAAACAAAATTTTTTATATATTGTAGTGTTAGTTATACTTTCTTTTTTCATTTAAAACATTCAATCGTCTTCTTTTGACGAACCAGCGTTGTTATCGTGTTGTAATTCTTTTAATTTTTCTTCGCGTGGCTTAGCAGCGCCGAAAATAGCCGCAGCCTGCTTCGTCTCCGCCAGCCCATTAATGGGAGCATCTACGGTTCGGGGTTTTAGTTGTAGTCGAGGTCGTTCACTGTCATCTATTACATGAAAAAAAAAACGAGAATTATGTTAGAATTAATTTATATTTTGACAACAAAAAAAACTCTCGCTAGCTCAAGTTTTCCTAAACGAATGACTCTTCAAAGAAAAACGTTTAGGCTGAAGTTGTCCTAGAGAAAATACTCCTGCTAGCTTAAGTTTTCCTAAATAAAAGACTCTCGTTAACTGATCATCTATTTGTATTATTTGTTGCCTACTGAATTATGAGGTCTGATTGGCTGCGCTATCTCCTGTTTACTTGGGAGTACGTGTTACCCTGCACGCAATATCTTTTTTAGTAAAATTTCTACTGAACTGATTCCACGTTGCTGACTCCTCTAACATAATCTTAAATGTATCTTACTGATCTTTAGGTATTTACTTTGGATTTGTGAAATTTTACAAACAATTTTTTTTTTTAATTTCAGTTTAATAATTTTTAAGCCAGGTCTTTTATAAAAATATTTTAATAAAACACCTTTATCTATTAAGTGCTATATTTCGCTACGCCTTTTTTTCCTGATGATGCTACGCAAAAGGCGTAGCGAAATATCAAATTAAATAAATAAAATTAGTTTAATGATTGAATTTTTTAAGACCTATTGAACTAAAATTATATTAAAGAACATTAGTAAAATTAAATAGAAGTAGTATCGCAAGATCCAGTTGTCTTAGAGAAAAAAATTCTTTCCTAATGAAAATGTTATTTCGCTACCTCAAGTTTTCATAAAAGCTCTCATTAAATCAATTTTGCTAAGAAATAAGGCTCCCGCTTGCAAAGTTTTTCCGAAACAAGAGACTCTCGCTAGTTAAAGTGTTTTTACTTAACAATTATTTGTGTTGATAAATACAAAATATTAACTAAAATTAATTAAAGAAACGATAAGGCTTAAAAAACCCCACCCTATAATACCTAAGTTTGATACGGATGATGGTCGATCGTTGTGATTAAATTGTCCGCTACCTCCACCAGCGCCACCACGTTGTTCGCGATCACCTCCACGATTCCTGCTAAAACTGTTATAGCGTTCATTATTACCGCCACCATCTCTACTTTGGCCGCCAAAGCTCCCTTCGCGATGATTACGATCATGATGATTGCGATCATTAAAGCGATCATCGTTATTGAAATTGCCATAACGGCCACGATTTGCGGGACGATCTAAGAAATGCAATTAAAACATTTAAATAATAATCAATGGAAAAGGTTAGGACTAGCAATAGAAATGTTTGGTTTATCAAATTCAGATTTGGGAGTATTTTGTATACAGATATCGTTTTAGGTGTTTCCTGGAAGGTATACGTGTATTTAGAGCAATTAAACTAATTTTGGCATGCATTGTTGTATTATATGAAAGCTACCAAAGGTGTACGAGTATTTTGAGATAAGTTATAAGCTAAAGTAAATAAAAATAGTAGCAACGTCTAAGAAAGAAACAAATAAAAAGTTTTCGATTAATATGGCTGATAATGTCTACTATGGAAAAGTGAAATTAAAGTTGACAATTGTGTGGAAACTATTATATGATGGACTTTTAATTTACCATTATATCCTCTATTCATACCACCTCCGCCTCCGCGATTTCTATCATTGTGACCACCATGATTATCATTGTACGAACCTCTATTGTCTCGATCTCCACCACGATCATGACCGCGATCCGCACCGCGATCGCCCCCACGATCTCCACCCCGATTACCTCCGCCGCCACCACGGTTGTAGTTCTGCTGATGACCACCACCTTGCCTTGGCGGGCCACGTTTGTTAAAACCACCACCGCCTCCACTGCTGTTTAATATAAATATTATCTTATTTGCATATGATTTTTTTTAGAAATATATTTGCTATTTACCGATCATTTTTCTTGCGCTCAGCAACGTCAATTCTTAAAGGCTCTGAATTGTCATCCAATTTTATTCGTCCATCAAATTCTATTGCCCGTGCCAAGTTTTCCAGCGTCTCGAATTCTACATAGCAAAAGCCTTTAAATTGATCAGTTTCTCTATCCTTAACCAAGCGCACATTTTTCACGTCGTAGTCTTGAAATATTTTACCAACATCACCTTGAACAAGACGTTGCGGTAAATTGCCTACATATGCAATGAATGGAGGCTCAGTGGGCAGCGGCTTGCTGCCACGATCTCCATAGTTTCTAAAATAAGAAAAAGAAAATGTATAAATCAATGGAAAATTATTTTTACTTTTATTTTATTCCAAATAATATAAAGAAGGCTTGATTGAGGCCCAGTCTTCAGTAAAATACATTCAAAAAAACATTGCTTGTAGAATTTCAGCTTATCGTACGAAGAAACTTGTAGGCAAGAGGGGTCTCCAAGCCGAATAACTCAACATGTCGGTTAGGTAGCTTTATAATTTAAAGCTAGTGTTAGGTGGTACCAGCTCGACGTAATGTATTACATATGTATATTAAAACAGCCTGAAACAACAGCACACAAACGAGATTAGTAGCCAAACTTAAATCAGCGTTTCAAACGTATAGTTAGCTGCAGGGTACGATTTACGGTACGTCCCAAGTATATGTATGTAATTATATTTTTAAATGTTTAAATGTACTGTAAATAGGTAGCATGCAACTAATGTTATGGCGCTTGACGCGCTTGACTGAAAGCCATTAAGCTACTCCACTACATAACTTCCGTCGAACAAGATTTTAAATAATGGATATTTAAATTAATTAGGTTGTTCTGAAAACAGTTCGGCGTTCTAGTGACTTCATAACAAATCCTTTCCGCAACTTACGAGTGCGGACAATACCAAATACTAAGCATTATTTAAATTAACATATATATTAGGAAGGAGAGAATTAGCGAAATATTGTAAAGCGAAATTTTTTGGCACCAGAGACTGCGTTCGCCGGCTGCTCAGTCCTCGTTGGCAGAACTGAAAGCCAGAACACATTTTTTCTTTGTACCTTGGCATTTTCTAGATTCATTATCAAATTTACCTTTCCAAAAAATGTATATTTAACTTTTACACTTCCTTTGCACATTGTAATCAATTCTTAGAATTTTGTAAAAAAAAAATCCAAGCTATTATAATCGTACCGTCTTAAGAAGCGAACACAAATTCACACACAAGCAGTTGAAAAATACACCAATATTTCATTCAAGTTTACACGCTTAAGTCTTTGTTTTCTTGCAAAATTTCATATGCTTACTAAAAGGCGCATGTTAATTTACACATTTTAATAAGTTTTATAGAGAAACTACTAATAATTTAACACAATATAAATAAATATTTACCTAGGATTTTCAAAACCACCTCTTCCAGCCATGTTTTATTTTTTCAAATGGTTTTAAGCACACTCTATTTGGCTTTATCTAATCATACAATTTTTACCTAATATGCGGCGAATTTCAACCTGCTTCTTCTTCGATTTTGACAATTTTCTTTTGATTTTTCTTTTATAATTCTTATACAGTGATCTCTTTTTATCTTCAAGTTAAAGAGCGGCGTATTGTTCAATCAAAACAAAACAAAATTCATTAAAAGTAAAATGTCCATTCAGAGTTGCATTTATTTCGGACTACGATTTCTTTTCGTTTTTGTTTTTATAGATTTTATTTTTTCCTAATTTTGTAAATAGAATCTATTTTTGTGCTTTTATTTCTTTTTTTTTGGAATTATTTATCTAGTTAGCACTCCCAATCTTTGTATATGGGGGCGCCGTTGCGCGCGCACGTTAAATTTTTTTATTCTTTGATGTAATTTTATTACCAAAACTAACGTTCTTACTCTAGATTTTAACAAAACATTAATATTTCTTTTTAAATTTAGTTTAATTGAATTTTTTTATTTTATATAAAATATATATGCTTTAATCCTTTAAGCTTTGATATTGCTTTTATAGAGAAAAAAATATTTCTCGGTATTTGAAGGTTTTTCTTAATTGTCAATGTACTACTATTTGAAAGAAACCTGGCTGCGTCAAATGTATAACCCACAAAACAATTTAAGAATGCTTTCGTTGTTGCATTTGAAACATGGTTTAGTTTATCATATTAATTAGTGTAGACTCACCAGACCAGCTGAAACTTTTTTTGAACTTTTTGGATGTCAAACTCCATCTAAAAAAATTTCACCTTCATTTTTAATATATGGAATTGGAAAGAAGTCGAAATGCTTTGAATTCGCCGGTGAGATTACAAGTTATCAATTTGCCTTGATATTAAGATTTATCATTAATATCTAATAAAATAAAATTAGATGACCCCAGTACATTAGTTTGCAGTATGCTAGATATGCGAATGCATTATAAGGTATTCTTATGGGGGCACGTGATTCGGTGGTACCAACTTAACGTTAAATACTGTGTGTATGAACTCCTCATAAAATTGATGAATTTAAAAATATAAATATATTTAGCAAGGCAAATCAGTTATAAAGTGGAAGCAAAGCGAATTCGCCCAAGACAGAATTCGTTTTGTTCCCACTTGATGATTAATTCCCCTTGTACGGTAGTCAATTAGTCTGAGGATGGAATTCGAATTTCATCGACTCTTGTACTAGAACGTTAATATATTTGTATGCGCATTTCATCAAATATATATTTGCTTGCTGGATCATTTTAAAGAAATATATAATTGCAAGTCTGGCAACATTTTTAATTACCACCAGATATTCTTTTCTCTTGCTGTCAAACTAAATATAAAAATGTAAGCATGGATATTTGACAGTTGATAATTTAATTCTTGTTGTTGTTGTAAAAATATACTTGACTTACAAACGAACGAGCATCACAAAAGAAAATGTCATTATATCTATTTCCGATTTTCATCTCTCTCACTCTTTCTACAAAGAATCGCAAGTAAATTGTACACGTTTTTCAGTTGAAAAAGCGAATTTTATCTGCAAAAGTTTTAAAACTGACAACAATTGCATCCGATTTGAAAAGATTAATTGAAAAAAAACATCTTAGAAAACGTATTGAAAGTGTAAAAATGGCATTATCTTCTCGTTTTTATAGTAAAAAGTATCCTGAGGTGGAAGATGTAGTTATGGTCAATGTTCTGTCTATTGCCGAAATGGGCGCTTATGTGCATTTATTGGAATACAATAACATAGAGGGTATGATTCTATTGTCTGAATTGTCTAGACGTCGTATACGTTCCATCAACAAGCTGATTCGTGTAGGGAAAACAGAACCCGTTGTCGTAATACGTGTGGACAAGGATAAGGGTTACATAGATTTATCCAAACGTCGTGTGTCGCCTGAAGATGTAGAAAAGTGTACGGAACGTTTTTCAAAAGCGAAGGCTGTGGATTTGTTGCTGCGTCATGTTGCAAATTTGTTAAGTTACGAGTCAAGTGAACAGTTAGAAGAATTGTACCAAAAGACTGCTTGGTATTTTGAACGAAAGTATAACAGCAAAGCTGCAGCCTATGACATTTTCAAACAGTCTGTAACAGATCCTACGGTTTTCGATGAATGTGATTTGGATGAAAAAACAAAAGAGGTGTTGTTGAACAATGTCAAGCGCAAGTTGATCTCACCTACAGTAAAGATACGTTCTGACATCGAATGTTCTTGCTATGGTTATGAGGGTATTGACGCTGTCAAGGCATCCTTGAATAAGGGCTTAGAATTGAGTACCGAAGATTTGCCCATTCGTATTAATTTAATTGCACCTCCACTGTAAGAAAATGCAAGTTAATTTATTTATATATTTTTATAATAATTTTGTTATTACCAAAACAGTTATGTGATGACCACTTCGACCACTAAGAAAGCTGAAGGTATAAAGATTTTGGAGCAAGCGATTGATAACATTAAAGCCAAAATCATCGAATACAATGGTGAATTTAAAGTTATTATGCCACCTAAGCTTGTTACTGCCATTGATGAGGCTGATTTAGCACGTCGTTTGCAAAGGGCTGAAGCTGAAAATGCCGAAGTTGGTGGTGATGACGACGAAGAAGAGGATGATGATCAAGAGGGCATGCAATTTGATCCTGAAAACGAATCAATCAATCATAAAGATGGGCATCGTCCCACGAAAAAGGGGGATGATGATGACGAAGAGGACGATGAAGAAGACGTGGAATAATTTGTGTTGTGCTGATTTGCTTTAAAATATTTATTTGCAATTGCTTTTATTTATTAACTCATTTAAAACTCTTGCATAGTTTTCTTTATTCCTTGTTTTAATTTAACAAGCAAATTATAATTAAACTAGCGGATCCCGGCGTGCTTCGCTACGCATGAATATTAACATTGAATCAAATTCATTGGTTTTTTATTTGGAAATAATGAAAAAAAGTAAATCAATTCAATACAAAAGTGTATACAATATTGCAAATGCACATGTATAGGCGTTGCTATCTGCCTTGTTAGTCAGATAAGCATATTTTAGTTTCAGTATATAAGTAAGTTTAAAATTTGTAAATAAAATAGTCGTAATATAACATCAAACTACTATTGATTTACTTACTATTTCGCTCGCGATCTTTAGGTCTTGTCGAATACATATTTGTTGTTTTTTTTTATATGAATAAAATCACATGTTGACATGAAAAGTCATAACTCAGAACGCGTCGACCGATTTCGTGCAAACCATCTACACGACCATAGAAACAAACCCTAAAAATTTCATCAAATTCGGTTAGACCGTTCGTGGGTTATAAAGTCACAACGCACTTGCAACAATTTTTTATAGATATAGAAAAAACAATTTACAATCATTCAATTTTTTATATATTCAAGAGACTATGCTATAAGAACTGGTTTCTTTTTAAATAAACACAAAGTATATTGATAAGAAACTAATCGATTCTTTATTTTACTGGTGGAACAAATGAAGATTAATAACATTTAGGAACTAACAAAATACAGAATTTAGAACCAAACAAAACAAGAAATATCCAAGAAGAAATATATATTAAGGATATTTTAAACGAATTTTTTCGTAATTCCTGGTCAAGTTTTGTTTGAAGACCAAACGGTTTTGGCTACAGGCCCACATTCCGTTGCAAAATGGTTTAATTGAGCGCAATCAAAGTGATCGATGGTAATTTCATTTTGAAACTTAAGGTATTATTCCGTAGAAATTTGTTTATCTAAGGAGACAACTTACGGTATTGATTCCACTTTGGATCGGAATAGAGTTAAAATAGATTAACAGACAGCTAATAGATTCAGATTACTTAGATTCGATAAAAACAATATCCTTTGAGTTGTCTGCATCGAGTGAAAATTGAGAAAGGGGAAGAACATTGAAAAAAAGTCTTTTGAATTTAAAATAGGCTGACTTGTGTGCGCTTTGGAACAACATTTATTTAGGAACGTATTTGGATTTTCTCAGCATCGATACCAACTTTGCTGCATTTAAGAACAAAATACATCGGTAAAATATTAAAGGTTGCTTTAACCAATATATTGCTATATGATGCTACAAAGCAGCGTGCGTTTCGAAAGTTAGATTTTAGGCTCACAAGAATGATAGAAACACAAAATTATGCCATCCTTTCAACAGTATTAAATTTTTTGTGCATGTAGCTAAAACAGCATCACGCATACTGTCTTCCTAGTGGCTAATAATTTTTCAGCAAAGTGATTTTAATTGCTGCTCCCTTCTTTTAATTAATCATCTGGGAGATTAATGGACTATTGTGGTTTGATCTTGCAGTAGAAACTTGACTTAGTACCTATAAGAACTTTCGCATAGAGCATAATAAAAGTCTTGTCTACAGGTCGAGTGATATATGCCACTGTCTTACTTATTCCCATATTATTAAAAAATCAAAAAAAAAAAAAAATTAAATTCATTTTTATTTATTCTAACCAATAAAGTTTAAAAACTATTTCTTAACCAAACAAATATGTATGTGTGTATATTTATTTAATAATGAAATCAAACTTATGCATCCACCGATTAATTATATTATTTTTAAGCTATTTAATGTTTGTTTTATAATTTACACAACTATAAACTCTAACCAGGATCAATGATAAACGTTTAGTTTTGCCTAAAAGTTTATATGAAATATGTATATTGTAATAAGAGGACATTAGCAAAAGTAAGAACTAAAACCTAAAAAAATTATAAGTACATACAAACGTGTATATATATAATTCTATATAATCAGGCAAATTTTTGTTTGTTCTAAGGTCATAGAGAACTTTCGGTGCGGAGCACTTTCCATAAAGATATGTTCAATCTTCCAATTATTTAATAACAAACAATATAATAAATTATTCAATTACCGACTAAATATCATATTAAAACGACTGCAAATACCGATCAATTTTAAATGAAACTGCCACGATTTTTACATAAAGTTTTCTTAGAAAGAAACTAACCCAAAGTTTTTAATAGAATATATTTTTAAAGTATTAAGTATAAAAAATCATTTTCAGGTATTTTATCAAAATCGATTTTGAAAACTAAACTACTTAAAACCGATTAATAATTTAATACATTTTTGATAATTTTTTATCTAAATTCTATATGATTTAAATTTTGTCGCTCAAAATTTTGCACACCATTTAAATAACTACTATAGAGAAACAGTTGTGATTCTATTTTAACTTGTTTGTTTTATTAAGGACCTAGTCCTAAAAATCATATAATTGTTAATTAAATAGCTTCTCGAAACTTGTTTCCATATGTGAAGACTCTTGAATATTTCTCGGAAATTAGTATCGTCTCTATGCCTGCGATTTTTTTAGAACATTTGTCTGTGTGTGTTTTTTTAATAAATAAGAAAAATTAATTCCTTAACAGTTAGAAAAAAAATTGTAAGAATTGTATACTTTAAAATCTTGTTTGATTCGTTGATATTGTTGTTGTTCTTAAAATATTTTATTACAAAATTCAGTACATTGTTTTATTATTGTTGTTGTATATATAAGCATTGTATATATATATTTCATATTTTTTGTATTTTTTTTGTAAAATTTTCAAACCATTTCCATTAATTACTTGATGTCTTGGTTTACAAACTTTTTTTTTTATAAATACGGTCACAAAATATTTTATTAAAAAAAAAAAAAGTTTACTAGAAATGCTCCAGCCTGAGGTAGTTCATACTTAAAATGGTAGGCATAAAATGTTCTTAATATTGTTGTATTTGAAATTTGTTTTAGTTTTGATTTTTCGATATTTATTTCCTTTGCCATTTAAAAGTAGGTCTCTAATTTTGTCAAATTAATTTTTCAATGACGTTTCAACTTAAATATTTAATTTTGTTTTAAACTAAATTTCTAATCGAGTGTTTTACTTTTTAAAATTTTAAAGTTTTTGCTATTAGCGCTGCTATAGCTTGAGTTTTGTTACCGTTATTTCTGCGCAGTTCTGTTATGACTTCATCACGCTTAAAGCCCATTTTAACAAGGTGATTAACATCAGTTTCACTAAACTTGTCGCCGCTGGAAATTGCGTTCGCTGGACCTGAGGAGCAGCCTAAACAAACAGAAATCAATAAAATAGAATTTGTTTTGATATGACAATTGAATATCAGTCATCTAAAATACCTCCTCCCGCTTCACGTTTGCTTTGTTCGATGGCATCTTTAATTGCTCTATCTTCGTCATCGGTAGCTGAATCTTTTAGAACTTGTAGGTCTTCTTCGGAGTTACCAGTTAAGCGAGCACACTCGGGCAATTCACTTTCGGGCAAAAATGGTGTTTCTGTACCAGTGGTACCAATGCGTAAAACATTACGTTGCAAATCAATGTTACACTAAAAAAAAAAACGAAATTCGTTTATGTTTCTATTCGATTTCTTTTAATTAACAGTTTGTCCTAGGATGTCTAACGTTAAAGTTCGCTTGAGAGAAATACGGATTTGTGACCCACTAAGCGCCCTTATGAATTTATTTATTAATTTAGTTCGTAAATAAATATATAAATTTTGAAAACACTTAATTTCAAGCAAACGTTAACGTTCGATATCGTGGAACTACTGTTAGTTTTATTTCTTGTGAATAAAACTTATAATCTATTTTAATTAAATAAAGAACGATTAATTAAACAACTGGACAACCCGATTACTAAGCACAAAAAAAGACCGATAAATCTTTAATATCGTGGCTGTTTTTGCGGTCTCTACACCTTTTGTTCTCACATACTACTGTGAATTTCAACAAATTTAGCCTCTCTAACAGTAGAAATTATAATCATGAGTATAATATAGATGTTTGGAACGAATATCCGTCAAGCCTTGCCGTCACATAACTTAACTGGTTTATCTCCAAATCAAACTTGACAGGGGTTGAGCGTAATTCGTTTTAAATATCTATATCAAATCACCCTGTCGGAAAACTAAATCAACAACGATTATTATACTTTCTTAAATATTTTTGCATCCCAGTAATCTTAAGTTTCCCTACAAACAAGTATATATGTATATATATATATGTACATATATAATTTACCTGATGTCTTTTGAGCATATCCAAACCTAACAACATATCCATGGGTTGTTGTTCTAAAACAGTGAAACTTGAAACCAAATAATCATTTTCAATTTGTAATTTGCCCATGTGAATGCGGCCAATAATGCGTTGTGTTCCAACACCTTTAGCAATACCGCTCCATCTTAAACGAAACAAATATAAACCAAAGGCAATGAAATGTCTTGCAGAGAAAATTAGTTAAGTAAAAAAACCTACTTGATATCAATTAAATGTGTTACATTACAACGTTGAGCACAAGCGGAACTCATGATAGTAGTTTGAGCACCAGAATCCACAAAGGCCTTAACAGGGACTCCATTCACTTTGCAATTTATATAACTAGAAGCATATAAACCCAATTTATGATGATTTTACAAATAAAAATATTAATTTATTTATAAATTTTAGCGACTTACAGCATTGTTACTGTGCCAAACACTTCAGGATGCAATTCTATGGCAGCAGCCATATTTTCTTGAATATTTTTTTGTTTGATCTCTTCTTCGATCATGCGCTGTGCCTCCGGATCAAAGGGATCGGCGCGTAACATGCGCAAACGTAAGGCATTACGAGCTTTCCGCGCATCGATTTGCTCTTTTAAAACCTTTTCAAAGCTTTCCAAATTTCCCGATAACAAAGCATCAGCTAAGCGTGGATTGTTTTGTTTAAGTAACGCTAACGATTCTGGATTATCAAGAAACATTTTACGCACTGCAGCCGGATCATCATCATAATTAACATTGGATTCATCTGAGTCATTATAATCCAAAATACTACTGCCTGAACTTGTTCCGGGTATATTAATATTGCTGAAATCTAAGTCTCGTATAGTGGCTTCATCTGTAATTTAAATTTTGAAATGACATTTTAATTTAATTTTTACAGTTGTTGATACGAGTTACGATTGATTTTTATTGTAATCAAAATTTTGCCTCTGTTATCATTTATTATAATTGGCCAAATTGAAAATGTTTATGGTCGCAACAAACATCCTTGACCTTGGCCATGGTAGAAATGTCATTAAACAAAAAATATTTGAATGCTGTGTTATATGCTTTTTCAATTTAAGTTATTTATTTGTGATATCATAATTATTCGCAATTAATTTGATTTATTTTATCGGAAACCAGTACATTTTAATGTAAATTTGAAGGTAGTGTTATTCAAATAAAATAAGTACTTAATGGATGTTAAATTATATTCAGGGTAATTGCTTCGTAATTTATATTAAATTTGACCAAGCGTCGCTTTTATATTACTATGTATAAATAAATAAATAATTTTCCTTTTAAATTTGTCTAGGATAACCACGAAAGCTTAGCCTCTTTTAAAGAGTTTAGGCCGGCAGACCAACATTCCCATGTTAGAAAATTGACTTGCCAAGGCAACACGTAATGAATAATAATATTTTATGTTGGTCAATTTATAACTTTCTGTTTTTACAAAAAAAAAAAAAAAATAAAAAAAAATAACACACGCGATTTTAAATTAACAATTTGAACGCACATTTAACTAAGAACGAGAGTTTTAGAAATATTAAAGTTTAAGCTTTAAAACATTCGGCTATACAATAAATACATATACATATACACATGTATGTAGGCGTACTTTAAAAGGCTTAAAAAAACACGCAGACTTTTCGCGTTTTATATCATTTTTGCACATACACACACGTATACTTATAATTCGGCAAACGTTTAAAAATAAAATTATCAAAATAAGAGATTTATATACAAAATAATATACGTATACGCATATTGCAGCGCAATGACCCAGTTCTGAAAGTCCAAAACGAATAAATACCAGGCACTCACACATACACGAATGATAATCGCACAAATTGGACAAACAAGTCATTAATAAATGGACGACATATGTATGTAAAGAAACACAAAACAATACCAATAATATATTTATATACACGCAGATAGATTCTTGTGCACATATTTGGAATAACTGCGCCCACACTGCTGTTTTAATAAAAATTTCTGCACTGCAAAGAATTACTTACCCATATCCATTGGAGTAGGACGACCTGCTGCTGGTGTTCGTTGAGTTTGTAACATCACACAATCACCATCTTTTATGCCGAAATGTTTCAGAGGTTTCTTGTTGTCTGTCAATGCATTGCCATTGAAGACGACGACCATTTGTGAGCCGTTAATTCCAGATTCCACCTCACAAAAGGCTTTAAAATTTTCTAGTTCTAGTTCTTCGGAAACATCAAGAATAAAGATTTTATCCGTTGTGGTTGTTACAGTAATTTTCATCTTTACAAGGAAGTTAGATAAATGCTTGATAATTGCCTTTGTTGATTTTATTACCAGTATTACTTTTGGATATTTTTTAGTTCTTTGAGCACAATTATAATTATGGCTGTTTTCTAGGTATGTGTAGTTGGACGGTAGTGTACACTGCTCACACCTGCAATGGCAGAACGTGATAAATGAAATGGCAATTAAATTTTTAAGCAAATCTATTTATTTGTTCTAAAGACAAGAACAATAATTTGTTAAATAAATTTTATAAGTTTATGTACAAGACTTTATATATAAAAATGTTAGAATATTTTTCATTTTTTCTCTGCTTACAGCAAAGCATCATAATCCTTTGTTGATGTTTATATTATCTTTTTATTAAGCTCTTTTCTGCAATTTGTTATAATATTCATTCAATTAACGTAAAGTTACCTGCTATTTTTGAGAGACTATTAAATTTTTAAAGTTATTTTACGAGTTTCGCACTAAATAATTTTTAAGATAAATTTAATATTTTCCAAATATTGTGTTGCTTCTACTAGTAGTTAAGCTGAATTTGTTGGAATCAAACAAACTGTCAAGGCATTGCAAGTTTAAGGCTGCCAGATTCTCCGTATAGGCAGACTGCTTTTTCAATGGTTTTATTTAACATAACATGACGTCTTGACTAGCCATAAATCTGTTCAACCATCGTTCATTTGGCTGCTCGCATAGAAATTTGGCAAAGTTAAGCCATTTCACACACAAAATTCAGAGTCAAAATATAAAGTATGTATGTATGTGCGCTCGCCTGTAAACACCCGTACATAAACTATGTAAAAGCATCCATACAATTTTAATTAGATACAAAAGATCACGAACACATTTTGTCTCGTTATTTAGCAGATGCTAAATTAATGGCTAGTCAAGTCGTAGTGTAAGCAATCCCTGTACGCATATGTAGTTGCCAGATAAAATATTTTGCTAAATCGTCTATTTTCATAATTTTTGCAACCATAATTAATACCAAATACAACTCTACTACAATCATTCAGCATAATTCAGCACAACAAAAACAATAATATAATTGCGCATAGCACGAGCAAAAAAGAAGAAGCAACTTGAAGCAGCAGTAGGAAAAAGAAAATATTCGTAATAAAGATCTCTAGAGAAAAAGTGAAACTCTGAAAATATAAAATATATGCATAATTGTGATTTTAACATACAAAATATTGAAAAAGCATACAAATAATTGTAAAGTATTAAAGTTTATACAGTTAAATTTAAAGTAAGTTTAGAGCCGTTCGTTAGCAGCAAATTCAATTTAAAAGACATTTATTTGTGCAGAGTATTCCTGAAAAAAATTATACTACGTACTTAAAATGAAATACACATAAGAACAAAGAAAAAAGTAATATGTACATATGTTAAGTAGATTTTTGTAAAAATGTGAACGAAAAGGCTACATATAATAAATTGTTCTTCGAAAAAGTTTATAATTTTATAAAATCATTGTTTATAGGCAAAAAAAAAAAAAAAAAAAAACAGCGAAATTAATCCTCAAAGCAAAATATAAACCAATTAATTTCTTTGTATTCCTACATAAAATAGAAAAAAAGGTGTAATTAAAATGAGTGCTCAGCCAAGTCCCGCATGTTTAACTCCACAAAGTGAGCAGGAAAAGGTAAGTTGGAATATAAATTAGAAGCTTATACACAAATAAACATATTGACTAAACTTGAAATGAAAATTTTGACTACAGTTAGTTGCCTTTCTACGAAGGCAGCTGCTACATTCTAGTTGATAATTATTGTTGCTGTTTAATAACGGTTGCCTGTCGGCTTGCAGTGAGAGGGAAAATAAAAAAATGGTTCCTTTTGGCTTATTTAGTTTAAAGTGTTTTTATTATACCTGTGTATAAAAAAGGCTTTCTTTTAAATATCAATAAAAAAAATTTCACTGTATAACAAATGCTCAATATATATATAGCAAGTATCAACGACCTGAAATTATGCAAAAAACCTTCATCGAAAAAAAAACTATTTCAATGCATACAAAATTCGCTACAACTACAACTACCGCTCACTTAAATATATTCGGCATAAAAAACGGTAGATTACAGTCTACAGTGCTGCTAAACTTGCGTTTTCCGAGTAAAACTAAATGCACATTACTACTATTATGCCTAAAATATATTTATTATTATTACTTATCAAGTAATATTAATTTTTAGGCATGAGTTCGTTTTTCTTTCTATTCAGAAAGATAATTATTTATTTTAATATGGACAACCTTGAAAACAGTAAAAGTTTTTAATTTTATTAGATATCTAGCTGAATGGAATGCATTTTCTATGCCGCTACACACGTTATCAACATTCTTCGTGTGTTATCTACAAATTGCATATGGTAACCTAGAATTCAATAACAGAAAAAGTTAGAGTGTTGTAAAACTTCATTCTCAACCAAGGAACAAGACTATAATATGAAAAATTCAAAAATTGAGAAATAATTCATTCTCGTATTCCATTTGTCTTAAATTAGAAGATTCGTGTCGTGCTATTAGGGATCAGATTACAAAAACTGAAATTAAAAGAGATGCCGTTTATTCATTATCTAAGTGTGTTTTATATAACTTTAATTTTGCAACCTCAAAATTGATAACCTAGTAAATTTCCCAGTAAACATTTTGTGTTATACATTTTAAATTTAAGCGTTTTTTGCCCGCTTTAGCACAGTTGGTAACACATGTTTATCTATTAAACCTGATATAGTTGTTTTGTATAATATGCAATGTTGTCTCATTTATAAATGTGTGTGTTGTACTTTGTTGTTTTTTGTTTTTATTATTTACATACGTTTGCAGTATGGGTGGGTAGTTCTTTTTCGCATATAACAGGGATTATATGCAATTTAAGATTTTGTACTGTTTTGCCTGTAAAGGGGACATTTTTGGTAAGAGCAATAGAAAGGCACTCCATTCGGTATAAAACGATCCACTAAATACATATTTTAGTGCCTTCCTGGCCTAGTGCCGTGTTTTGGGCGACGAATTATAGTTGAATCGTTACACCAAAAGAAAGTAACGGCAATTATAATGCTCTTTGTCTGAGAACACAATGAGGTCCAAGTTCTTTATATGTACAATACCATCCCATTTGTAGGCAACTTTGTAGCTTAGCAAAATTTTTCCTAATATAAGAAAGGATTGTGGTAAAAATATTACTAAACTTTCAAGTTATCTAGAAATGGGATGGTATTTTGCATTTGAAGAACTTGGTTCTCATTTTGATCACAGTATTTCTAACGGCCGGCCGAAAATTTTGGATAGGAACTTCGGCCTTATTTTCACATTTATGTTTTTGTGCGCATACCTATTGTTAATTTTATTATACATAAGTGCATACATATATGTATACTTATGTATGTATACCGATTATTGTCTAAAAGCTACTAATATATCAAATTACTAGGACTAGTATTTCAAACGGGGTTACAGATTTTATAGAAAGTTACTACTTTCAGTTAAAAAGATGTTCCTTTTTAATTAAACTTTTTTCCGACAAATAAAAAGTTGTCTATGAAATTTTGTTGCACCAAAGACTGTATCACTTTGCAAGAACACCTGTAGCGACTAAACACTTAAACATCGTACGGAAAGTAGTAAAGGTATCCTGATGAGCTGGCATAAGCAACCATTGTAATGCACATAGAGACCAGCTTATCCCGTAACCTCAATTTTGTGATTTTTTTAATTCACCACTTGTGAGAATTAGCACGATATAAATTTTAAAAGTATTAAGTATAATTTAAATTCTCAAATAATACATACATATATCAATATAATTGATTTGTTTTGTGGTAATTTTAATAAAACATTTATTGAATTAAATGAAATTAAATTTTTTCGTACTTAAATTTATTAATAGCCTTGAAATGGATTTAACAGTAAATCTAAAAAAATATGTATGTATGTATGTAAGTAGTTTTTTTTTTAAGAAATATGTACTTCCATATGAAACCGGAGAATTTTGTATGCTAGAAATGATTCTTCTGTCCTTTATATCATAACTCTTGTTTTCATTCCGGTATTTTCCTTTTTGTAATTTACAAGTTTCTTATTTTAAGAGGCAATATTTTTTTCTCAATAGTAAAAACCATAAAATAATGTCTTCATTTCAACCTTTTGTAAAGCAGACAGTAGAAAAGATTAGTTACTCTTTATGTGGCTGGTCTCCTTTTTTATATTCACAGCAGTAGAGATCGTAGTTAAATTTTAAATATGTTTTAAGTAAAAAAACAATATGTATTGTGTTTGTAATAATCCATCCTTTTTACAACATTCATTCAATACAGCAGTTACCTTTTGTTACGATTATTGTTGTTGTTTTTCTTCTTCTAGTAGAAGTCAGGAATTTGTGGCAATTTACATAAACGTTGATTGTGGTAAATACAAAATTGTTAAAAGTATACATAAATATGTATGTACATATGTAGATTTTAAGAAAAGGTATAATATTAGATAAACAAGCAAGATCAGCAGACTAAGAATAACTCTTGAAAGGGTTTGTATCTCCTAGATTTTATCTGTATGAAACATTGGGAGAGTAAATTTCATTTTTCGATATACGAAAATTGGCTCCGTAAACAATTGCTGTACAAGCTTGTTTACCGCTAGTTGCCGGAGGACCGTGATGGGCATGTTACAATTTTCTAGACTCTTTGGTCATTGGCGTATGCAAAAGTCTACAATCTTAAGTTGAGAGCGATCGGTAATGTAATGATTTTTTTATGCAGTCCAACTGAAGATATACATATATGTATGTACATATATAAATAGGATAGATTAGGCTTACAACACAGGCTTACGTGAGTCCACATATCCGGTTTCTTTTTGTTAACTGAGGAAGAAGAGAAATAATGTCGTAAAGTGGGAAATGAAGAAAACTTGAAAAGTAAGATCAGTGGCAAGGTGTGGGAAGAAGAAGCTATATTAAGTACTCCACTTATGCCGATATGCAGTCATTCGCAAACCCGTTGTTGCTTTTGTTGAAGGAATATATTCTCTGTAGTCTACCCTCCGGTAGTTCCGAGAGTCTGACGCACGTCCTCCGCCTACAAGGTAAGACAGAGGCACACTGTCTCTTCTTCCTGCTCAATATGACAATTTCTGTAATAGTTATTTACCGGTAACCTCTTCCACTTGATTGCCAAATCTGCAATGTCCAGTAACCGTTGGCGCATTTTGCTGAAATTTAAGCAGATTCCTGCTTCAAACCCAGCCTCATCTAGGCCAGATTAGTTTTGTTTTTCTGCATGTGAGATCTTTCCGCGAACTAGCTTGGGCCATATCATACTAGGAATTGTTAATCTGTTTTTTTTAGGGCCAAGAGAAAATTGCCACAGGATTCGTCGGTGTAAGAATTCTGCAGCCTGGCTCCTCTATTTTCCAGCTTTTCGGTCATACAGTTGCCCATGTCCACGCAACTACTTAATTTGTTTATTGAATGTCTCGCCACCCGATTTAAAAATGCTCGGAATTTTCGAACCAGTTTAGATGTGTCGTAAACATCTCTCAGAGATATACATACAAACATGTAAAGGTGGCTCAGGACACGTTAATTTTTATGTTTACAATTTAACGGTCAGAGGTCTTTGTAGAAATGCTCGGCAAACTAAGTTAGTTTTAGAAAATAATTATACACGTAATAAATATTCAGTGGAAATTTACTGTAACGTATTGCTACTTACTAACGACAACTACTATAAAAAAAGATTAAAGCAAATTGTGGTCGCGAATTTCATAATGTGGTATTAATAAGAACAAGTATTTAATGGAATTTTTTATTTCTATATCAAATATGACCTTAGCGAACATTTTCTTTTATAAATTTATGTTGATAATTTTTTCAAAGGCCGGATAAATGATTGTACGTTATTTTTAAAAGCATAAGCAAAATAGTTACGTGATAAAAAATATTTGATAAAAATGATTTATTGAATCACTCGTTGATAATTTAATTAATTTTAGTTTAAGATGAAGCATTAAAATTCTAATAAAAGCTTAATTTAAATTGGAAAGTTAAAGTGCTAGTGGACCACCTGGATAATTTAAATTTCATTTCAGCTGTTTAGTTAATTAATTTAATTCTTAATTTTTACAATTTACTTACATTGAGTATAATCCGTATTAATTTCCTACTTTTATTTTCCTAATAAGAATGATCCAATTTGTATTTAATTTTTTGTATTTTTGTGTAAATGATTCTATTATAACCGGATTTGTTTACGAATTATAAAGAAAAATCAACTACGTACATTTAATTTTATTATTTATGTTTATGCAGGTGTGTGGTGGATCGATTGATTTTACGAACTATTTTTGAACATACAATTAATATAAACAAATGTAAATAAATGATTATCAATACTTTTAAAAATATATGTTTTAAAATTAATTTTAAAACACATATTCTTACTTATGTATGTATAAAACGGAAAAATGTGATGTCCACAGCATTTTACGGTTTAAGGTCGTTTTGTTTTTGAAATCGCCTTTCATCGCATACTTGCTTAATTATTTTTTTAAATGGTGGATTGTACATGTCTTACAGCTGGCAACACTGCCATCTGTGTCAGTCATTTCGAGAAAATTTACGGGACTTATGTTTTTTTTATTGCCATTCAGTAATGAAAAGCTCAACCACTTAATAATATTTGTTTTTTTTTACGAATATCATGCATGATATGAATGGTAATGGAACTAGGAAAAAATAGCGGGACATTCGAGTTAATTTTTTATACATCGAAAGTGTTAGGAAAGACTGCCGAAGGTAGTTTATTTTACATAAAAGAAGTACCTATAGCTAAAAAATTGGGTTTTGCTATAGTGTGTTCTGCAATCCACACCACACAAACAGCCAAGCCTTCTCCATGAGTAACATGTTATTATACTCATATACATTAGAGAATTAGTTCCGTAATTTCATTGAAGCACATTTTGTTTTGCCGACTTTCCACTTCCAGTAAGTTGGATCCCTACCTGTCCGAGGTCGAGCAGCTCCAAAATAGACTTTGAAACGGGAGCTCTATTTTCGGGCGGAAGTAGGTGGTATAGTATGGAGTAAAGTATCTCGTTGTAAAAACCCGCGGCATACGAATGCTTTTTTTTTCTTGCCGAAAAATGTGTTTAGTCTATCGAAGATCACACTGTATTTTCATTTAAAAAAATAATATTTATATCTCGAATTATATCTGCAATAATTACAGATCGAATAACATAATATGTATATCGAGCGTGGCATGATGGCACATGTTCCATTAGCAGGGCATGTTACATTAACAGGCCAACTGTCACCACAAAATGGTAAAATTCGTAAATAACAATTGTCTTCTTTGGAGGTAGATATGCACTGCGAGGCCAGGTAGCGATATTTTTAGTTAATATCAGCTGGCAGCATATATGATAAGGAGACTAAAAATTAAGATATGAGATCGATGTAAAGAGAACATTTTGAAGCTTAGCAAATAAAGCTAAAAAATTTATTGGAACACAGTTTTACAAACGCGACTAACTTCTCAACGGACAATTTGTGCTCAACAAATATAGAGTTGAGAAAAAAACCAGCTGTTTTTGTAACTGTAACAATCTGTTTATTTTTGTATTTACTATAAATGTTCACTATGTGTATTAAATACGGTTATTTTCTTCCTCTTTAAAAATTCTCTTTCCGCCATTTTTTCTTCCGCATTGTTGGTATTTTGGTTTTCTTTTTTTGTTTAAATTTATACATTGAAGTATATTTTGATTGTAGAACATATTTTCAATAGTCTGAGTACTTCCGGTCTGTGTGTTCTTCTTCGCTGTAAATTTATATGTGCGTATATATGTACGTATATTTAACAAATGTAACATATACATTATGAATGTTCATTCATTTATGCAGAATTTATTCATTTATGCAGAATTTTCAACAACTGTATGCAGTTCCATATTGGCCTCTTATTTGGTTACCAAAAATTCTCTACATCTATGTATAAGTCTTAAGAAAGATTTGCAAAACAAATTTATTTGATATTTTTTCATTTAGCTCTTCATTCATAATTTTTTGGGTAAAATTGTTAAAATTTTATTTTGTCAATAAAATAATTTAGGAATTAATGTTCTGATAGAGAAGTAAAACAAAATATTTTTAATAATAAATTTATTTAAAATTCGACCGATCACCTTCTTGAACTGGGGTATACTTGAAACATTTTAAGGCGTGGAAGTAGGCTTCTGTCGCTTTTACCCAAATTCGAGGCTTTATTAAAAACAATAAAAAACTAGTCAGCTTTTGAAGTGCTCTGTCATTCATTACATTTTTTAATTTCGTAGGATTGAATGGCTAGAGAATGAGGCCGATACCGGTTAATATCGACCTCTTTAGCAAACAGGGTTTTAGGATTGTAACCTTGAAAAATTATTTAATAAATAATTTTTAAAGTCGGTTTTTCTATTAAAGTCTGTTTGGAAATGCATAACTTCGCAGCCTCGATGTCCATGCTCGTTTATATTATCAGCTATTTTACGATTTTGACTATAAAGGAGCAAATCAGTCCCATCATATACAACGCATGATAATAGAGATACCAGTGTCGATGCGTAAGCGTGGTTGGTATACTGTAGGCGATTGGGATTATCTTCACACTGTAATGCAACATTTGCTTACGTATTTTGAGTTCAAACAATATTTCAAAATCCTTCCCATGACAACTGTTAATGCTCATAAAATAATTCACCACTTGGATGTAAAACTTTGAAAACACGTGATTTCACTAAGTGCTAACAGATTCATAGTTCTCACATACATACATAGATATTCATACCTGCACATGATGATATATTTTTTGTACTCGTAAATGAAAAGTCAAATATTTCACAATAATATCGCTGCTAAATAGATACCCAGTTGTCTATGGCTTCAGGAACGTGTGTACACACGAAAGACAATTTCGGGGGTTTTTATAAAACCCGCCTGTGTTAATTTTTATGGATTTTAGGTTACTGATGTCAAATTGTTTACTTTAAATGATGTTGCTTGTCACCGATGTAGTTACAGAGATTTTCTTCTCCTGATACATTGTAAATAGTTCGGAAAAATTAACCAAAACTGTTAATGATTGTTTGTTCCACTGCTCAGTTTTCGGATCAATTAGAACGCAGTATTGCACGGTGACTGGAGAATTATCCTCGGAACACCCAGTTTTTGGTTTTTTTATTTGGAGCAAGTAGCAGAGAAGGAAGCCAAAACGTTACTTTCGGCGGCGACGGCTGAGCAATTTCGAATATGTAGCGGTGGCTGTGTCTCTTGAGAATTTTTAGCGGCTTAAGTTTTTGATAGATTTAATTTTATAAAAATGTAGCAAAAGTGCTACAGTACAAAAATGTTTAGCACTGAAGTAAACAAAATTAATGACCGCAAATTTATAATTATTTTTGAATTAAAAAAAGCAGACCAAAAATATTATCGGAGAACCATGTCAGGCACACCATTTTCATCGTATTTACTTTTTAGAAAATCATATTGTTTTTATTTTTTGGTAAGAAATAATCATTATTTTCCAATTATTACTTTTTTTTTGGCAGAAATAATTTGTATTCTCTATTTTTTTTGTAGATTTAATTTCTGTTTGTTGTTTTTTTGGCAGACATATTTTATAATTATTTCTGGAAATTCAATGCTTGGAAAAGGCGAGCTATATTCAATTAAATTAATATTTAATCAATTAATATTTTTCCGAAAAAATAAAAAAAATGTAATGTTAACTATTTCGACAAAAAAAAAACTACAATTTTAATAATTTCTGGAAAAAATTTCAATCAAGAAATAAAAATCAGAAAATAATAATTATTTCTGACAAAAAATAACTCAAGAAATTACAGTTATATTTTGATTCTCATCAAATAATATAAGAATTATATTTTTATTCTTGTGCCGGTGTAACCTGAAAAATGTACATATATGCGGCAGCTCGCTGTCGGTGGCAAATCAGTCAACTTGGGTTCAACAGCTGCTTCTGTAAAAATGCAACGCTGAGAAAATGAAAAGTTTCAGCGTTTAGAAAATATTAAGAAAATTGTATTTTTATTTGATTCATCCCACATGGTGTTTTCACACTATAACACCATTTTATTTAAATGTTCGAGAAGTCATTTTTCTCAATGGTATAGTGTGAAACGCCCTTTAATAGCATCTATCAAACACATTAAAAATTGTATGTAAGTTAAAAACTTCTATCACACAGCGCGACAGACGGCAAGTAATAAAATGTATAAATAGATTAAAAACTTATTTGGTCAACTGGGTACTAGCACCTTTGTTTCATTCATCCATAAATATTCATTTTTATACATTTGCATGTAAATTAGTATTGTTTTATAAATATATGCATATGTATGTATGTACACATGTACATATATTTCAGGTATTTAAATAAATATTGAAAATTTATAAAGTAAACAAATGTTTTTTTTGTTGCTTTTCTACGCAGCGTTAGTGATTAAAATAAACAAAAGAATTTGCGATTATTTAATAGTTTTATATATGTACATTTATAATAATTTAAATAAGCGAACAATAAGTATTAGCCTTAGATACACAAAAAATTTCAATCGAAAAAAAAAAATAAAAAAAAGGGCAGAAAATAATCTGGAACTTAATCCAATTATCGCAATATTATATTCAGTGATGAGGCTACTTTTTTTGTCAATAACTTTGTATTATCGTTTTACGGAATAGGCCCAAGTTTTTATTGCTCCCATATTGTATCTCTCATGCATATTTGGCTTAACAAAGTTCAAAAATTAAAACCAATAAAAAACGCTGCAATTAGTCAACATTTTTGTTCAATTCCAACCTAAAATTCAGCGATTCCAAATGTTTTACGGAACATGCATTTATGTGGGTCTAATTAATTGAACAGAAGTGTGTATTTTTTGCCTGTAAGAATTGAATGGTACAAACACTTGTGACACTCACTCTACATAAAGTTTCAGAATTGAAATGTACGAATACTTTTGGCATCCATTGTACATAAAGCGCTGTGCTGTAACAACAACAAAACACAACACTCATAAACGCATACAATTAAGCAGGAAATTCTATACACACAGAACAACAATGTACCATCAACAAGACGAATTCTAGAAATTGAATACTGTGGGTAAACAATTACAACACAAAGAGAAATCAGCTGAAAATAATTTTATAGCTAGAGAAGTATTTACTGGATTCTTGCGTATTCTATAAGTAACTTGAAACTAGACGACAATTATAAAAAGCCTTGGGGTGGTCAAGCTAAAAGTTAGACACCCCTATTCTGAATTTCGATTCGAATTGAAAATTTCTCCGTTTAGCAACTTTGATATTCTGCGTTCCGTTTCGATTGGAATTTTTACGATTGCATGTATTCTGCATTACGAGCGTAGCTACGTTTTTGTAAGTTGTTAATTTTTTTTTTTAATTTATCGCAGTTCGAAAAAGTTGTTTTTCTGTTCCAACAACGTCGGTGCTATTGCAAATTTTCTTGAAATTAAAACAAAGAAACTTCCACTTTTTTTGTCTTACGATTCAGTTTTTGGTTGGAATATCTTTTTTCGATTCGTGCTTAACTGAATGCGAAAACGTAATCGAAATGCAAAATAGGGGGGTGATTATCATGTGAAATGTTAATTTGCGAACATTGTGTTAAAGAGGTAACCGTTGTGCTGTATTTAAGTGTTAAATAAAGTGTAAAGAATTTCTAAAAGAAACTCTGCAATTAAAATAACCTGCGAATAATTAAATTTTTTATTTAATTACAAAGTAGTTTTTCCATCCCAAATACAAAGGGCACAACAACCACTGTCGACAATAAATTTGACAAGCAATGCAAAGTATCCGCCAGATTGCTGACCACAATGCCGTTAGATAATAATGAAATAGATTTCATTTTACTTCTCTCATTTTTGACATATTTACAAGAAATTGTGATGACATAAGTATGTTTGTTTAAATGTTTTTGGTGGCTTGTCTTACAAATGTTAACTATGTATGTATGTATTTCTAACTTTGTAAGCATAGTGTTAAATCACTATGACGACATAACAGCAAACGCAAATAAAGAAACAAAACGTTATTTATTTATAAACAGTTTTTGTTTTATTCTTTATTTGCACAAAATTTGTCAATTTACAACATTTCAATACATAATTGCAAAAAATTTAACAACTTCAATTAATTTTTAGGTATTCCAATGGATAAATGAATTGGCCCATCCGGAAACGCGTGAAGCTGCTCTACTGGAATTGAGTAAAAAACGTGAAACTGTAACAGATCTGGCACCGATGCTATGGCATAGCTTTGGTACAATAGCCGCCCTCCTGCAAGAAATCATTAATATTTATCCTTCAATTAATCCTGCCACATTAACTGCTCATCAGTCAAATCGTGTCTGTAATGCCTTGGCATTATTACAATGTGTTGCATCTCATCCCGATACCCGCACGGTATTTTTGCAGGCACAAATTCCCCTGTTCCTATATCCGTTTTTGCAAACAACCTCAAAAACGCGACCATTCGAATATTTAAGATTAACGAGTTTGGGTGTTATTGGTGCGCTAGTTAAGGTAAGTTTTGATTTAATTTAAAACATACTTATACGTGGTTTGTTTAACAGAAAAGGTGAAGTTTGATTTTTTATTTTGAAAAGTATTTATTCATTCATCCATATCCATGGAGCCAAATCTGGTGAATAAGGTGGTTGAGGCATTATTACGGTATTCATTGTTTTTGGCCAAAAAAAAACAAAACATATTCTTTGATCCATTTTTTTCAAAAGTCCAAAATCGAAGAACACACACTAATGTGACTAACCTTTTCAGTTGCCAACAACAAACTACTAATACAAATTGGCTGATAATGCCAACATATGACTTACACATGTGTACCAACATAACGAAATTGCGATAATCGAATGTACACAGCCCGCAAAAATTCAAAATTTACCTTTTCTTTTGAACCAACCATGCATATTTATAAATCACGTGCAGTATTTTCAATTTAATTGATCATATTTTATTTTCAGACTGACGAACAAGAAGTCATAACTTTCCTTTTAACTTCTGAAATCATTCCTTTATGCCTACGCATTATGGAATTTGGCTCCGAACTGAGCAAAACTGTGGCTACATTTATTTTACAAAAAATATTACTAGATGAAAGTGGTTTGTCATATGTTTGCCAGACATATGAACGATTTTCTCACGTCGCTATTATTTTGGTAAGTTAAAAAAAAATAAAAACTTACAAAAGGCATATAAACCATTAATAAGCAAAATTGAAGGATTTTATTGTAGTTGTATGTCTACATGTTTTAGAGACAATATTTTTTCAGATACTAAGAACACTGCGCAGTATAAATATTCTCACTATATTTTCCTTTGAAAGTTTTACAACTTTATATTTTACAATTGTCCCTTTCATTATTCACTTTAGTTTTTCTGAATGGTTTTATATAAAATCAAATCATTTTAAATATTATTTTAGTGATGTATATATACAATCAAAACGAATATAAAAGGTCGGTAACATTTTTGTGCAACATTAGTTTAAAGAGCTTAAAACCTGTTTGTGAATACGTTTAATACATTCTTATTAAAGGTTTAATAGCCTAAAAGTGTTTGTAGAATAATGTGTACTTTAAACCTAAAACAAATCTTTCTGATGAATATGGCCATTAGTATTTTCATCTTCTCATTACTTTGGCACCTAAAAGGCTTCTTCAGTCGATTTAATGTAGGGGGGACATCGAAGCGGAGCGTTTACTTTATGGGTTCTTTTCGACCCCCTTCGTTTCTCGAATTGATTTCAGGCGACCGATTTTCTTTGACTCACATGCTAACACAAGTCTTTATTCTTGACCCTTGAGTGATTTTGAGACTGTCGACTGGTAACTGGCAGCGTTCGTCCTCATCACAGAGTCTCTTGTAATTGCTAAAATTTGTCTAAGGCTTATGTCCCCCATGACATTCACATGCAACCAGTGTCTGCATGTGGTCCTTAGCTTTACGCTAGTTATTATTATTATGAGAACGAATAATGAGAAACCGAAACCGGTTTGTCTACAAACCAAACTTGACCAGGGATGATAGAAATTCGTTCCAAAAATCTACATCAAAACCCTCTGTCGCGGTTAACACTATAAATTGACTTCAGAAAAATCTAGAATTTTACTATAAAATAAACGATTTCAAGTTAAAGATAAAAAAGAGTTTTCGTTGCAAGTATTAATCGTTCATTTTTGTATTTGTTCAAGGGTAAAATGGTGATACAGTTAGCTAAAGAGCCATCTGCACGTCTGCTGAAACATGTTGTACGTTGCTATTTAAGATTATCAGACAATCCCAGGTAATGATTAATGATTTTATTTTTACTTAATACTTTCATTTTATTATATGAAATATATTTGTTTATTCTACCAAATTTAAAGAGCACGAGAGGCTTTAAGGCAATGTCTTCCGGATCAGTTGCGTGATGCCACATTCTCAGTTTGTTTACAAGATGATAAATCCACCAAACACTGGTTACAATTATTAATTAAAAATCTAGAATTAGGTGTTGTGCCACCCACAGATCCTCGTCAAATTGGCATGTCGCCTTTGACCTCATAAATTAAGTGGAAAAAAAAATTTAACAAAAAAAGAGCAACAGGTCAGACTTAATAGACACAATGATACATAAAACGCAGCTTTTTTCTAAAATAAATTAAAAAATATTCAATAAACAGTCCAATGGCTTAAAAGTCTGCCTGTTTTTTTATAGATATATTTTCGTTATTAAATAAATAATTAAATATAAATATTTTTTACTTAAAAAACAATAATGCAACAGATGATAAATAACTACTAAAAAAAGAAAAATATAATTTCGTGTAAGGTGAAATATACTTAAATTTATATGAAATATTAACAAATGAAACTCATATTTAAATATAATGTAATTTAAACGTGATAAATGTGAATATTATTATTTTTAAACAAAACATAACCATTGATAAATCATTATTATGAATATTAAATCCAAACTACAACAACAATAAATGTGAACTATGTATGTGCATAACTAAGTTTATCAAAGTAAATAACATTTTAAAATTAAATACAACAGAGGAGACTGTGAAACAAAAAATATATATAATTAGAAACCAAAAAAATATATATATATATAATAATTAAATAAAATTACTCTTAAGCAATGGTACCTTAACATTTATTAGCGAAAGAAAATCAAACATTAAAGAAATACAAATAACAAACATACGCATTAATGGATATTTTCGTGAAAAAGGCGAAGCCAGAAAATGTTTTGATTTGTTTTTTTTTTCTTCAATAACTAGTTCTAGAATTTCAAAAAAATCAAACTAAGGGACATACCAATCATACCAATCATTAGTATAATCGCTGTTGCATCGATAACAGATGCGTTTCGATTTCGAATGAAGCATCAGTGAATTTAACACATCATAGGATGGGATGTGATCCAAACTAACAACGTCCTGCGCTATACTATGAAAGAAAGTTAGTAAGCTGATAGGCTATGCAGTGAAAATTTCATGCAGTTTTTTTTTTGCTAGGAACTAGTTTCCTAAAACTACATATTGCAGCCAATAAATGGTGAAGAAAGTGCTTAAATATAAAATGTGAATTACTTGCAATGTGAGACAATCCATATAAGTTCAGATTCTAGTCTAGCTAAACAAAACTTTATTATATATGAAGGGTCACTACAATTAGTTGGGAAAAAGCAGGCTTTTTTGGCAGTCTAACGAACGAAGCAGAGTTAAACAATATGCACGTAAGATCGCATAGTTATCCACTAACCCGTTTGAAAAGACTGCGAACAGAATAGACGTTTTGAACTCTTCTAAAATAGGAGTAGAAATTTGTATTTTTAAACCAAATAGCCACTAAAGGCATCTTTTGCAGCAAATCACGCAAATCTATTTTAGAAAAGATGAACACAGCAAACGTGTCAATAGTAGGATACACCTTTCTATACCAGCTTGAATTCCTCCATTCAGTGTATTCCTACGAATAAAATGCATTATCTCAAATCTATTTTTATTCTAAATTATTTGGACTGGTGTGAGTTACTAGTGTTTAAGAATGAGTTGGGCCTCATTTTAATATATTTCTGGAGATCAATTACAGCTTTAAAATAACCAGTAAAAAATATCGGTTTTATTTTTTTATTCTATCACAAGCATTTATTATTCCGCACCGAGCAGCTAAAATGTCGTGAGTAGTTCTATTCTAAAAGTTTTATATATCGATTTAGATTTAATTTTTCACTGATCGCTAACATATGGCAAATTTTCCATAAAATTTTTGGTGGAAAAGCAAGGTCCTATCTGCATCTCTTGTCAACTAACAAAAATTTCATTATGTAAATGTAGTCTATATAATTTTTAGAATTAGTTAAGCCAATTCTCTTTTAAATCGGCGAGAAACTTTATGCTAACGAAGTATTTTCTTTTAGCATTTCGTTATATTTTAACGTTCGTGATCGAACTTAGATGACTTCCCTTATAACAATTGCACTGATTTTAGCAGCGAGTTTACTGATTGGTATGATTTTGTTTTGGTAATAAGTTGATTCAGCGAGTTTACTAATGCTTGGTATTATATTTTTTTTTTGCTATTACGTTGATTTAATATCATATTATAGAATAGAAGTGATTGCTTCCGAATTTATTGTCACTATATTCTTTCTAGAACTAGTAAAATTTAGAAAACGTTTTTCTATATTTTCCTAAAAAAACAATTTTTTATTAAAAAAAGTTAAAAATTAAAAAAAAATTATTTTATTGTTATTACAATTAGGCGTAAGATTTTTAATTTATTAAACAAATAACTGAACATGTTTTTTTTTTTTTTTGGAATCATTAAAATATAAAACATTTTTTAAAACCATTGTTCTTTTTTAACATCTTGATAATTAATATTAAGTTCATAATCTTTAGAAATACTATGGTAAACATAGAAGTAGAAATAAAACAGATTTATTATCTAATTGTAATAAGCTTAATTAAAAAAACAACAACAAATTATATTAGAAATATTTTATATTGTTAATTAAAGAGAAGCAAAGAAAACGATAAACAACAAACTATTTAAATTAATTAAATATATAAATGTATACACTACTCAATCTCAAGCCGAATCAAATTAAACAATAATGTTAATTAAGCTTTATTTATTCTCTTAAAAAATATTTTTGATCAAGTTGCAAAAAGATTTTTTTTTATAATTAAATTTGTATATTAAGTTAAGTTGTTGTTCAAGCTGTCGTTAGCAAAAGCTTTCTACTGGCTGAGAGTAATATAATATGTTGGATATTCAGAGTACTTCTTACACATCATTGGCTAAATCCCATCGAAAGCCGAAAGTAAGTGAATTTAAGGCCTTCTTATACCATAAAACGCAAGGCAACGCTCCAGAACTTATATGAAAAACAAATTTCAAACAATTTTAACATTTTTATTGTTTTTTTACGAGTATATGAATTTTTGGGCTTTTAAAACTGAAATCAACGCTTCATGTTTTATGGCGTTGATAGGTGCAAAAATTTGTATGAAAAGCCATAAAAATGTTTTACAAATTTTAAAATTAATTTAGTTTTCCATTTTATTTCTGGCGGTTGCCTTGCGTTTAATAAAATAAAGAAAGCCCTTAGTCTTATAAATTTTATATATATTTTTGAAACATTTAAATGTAACATTTTAAATGAAACATTTTACAAATTACCGGTCGGTCCTGTTCTGTAAAAGAAAATAGGGGTCCGGCTTCAGTTTTTCAATATTACAATTTGTGACTAAATTATTGTGCCCTGCCGAGCGCCTCTAGCCGCTTTAAACGATATTTATAGTTGACGTAATATAAAACTTGAGCATTGTGTTGTTACTTAAAAAATCTTAAAACTAATTTTACATTGAAATTATATTTTTGCGAATAATTTGTAAAAAAAAATGTTTCATATAGAGATATAAAAATTATTAGATTTAAATTTTTTTTGCCAACCTTTTTTTGCTCTTCTCATTCTAAGGGAACAGCCAGCATGCAAAAGTTTAAAAGTCTGTCTGTCTTTTGTGGGAAAAATGACTGTAATAAACGTTCTCTGGCTTCATAGTGTTGACTGTATCCTAAATTTCGAACCATAAATTAGTTTAGATTTACTTCAGTAATTAAAAAAAAAAAATTAAAAATTATGTATTGAAAGAAATTAAACTATTGTAAAGGTTACCTACCCGTGAGATCCTTGTACGTTTTCCATAATACAGCTATACAGTGGTAGCAATAAGTTTTCAATCAAAATTTTGTATTATTCTTGAATTAGTTCCAAAGTGCATATTTATCTCATCGATTACAGTTGCAATTAATATTCTCTTGACTTTTCCATTTCATGTATTTATTAGAACTAAAACATTTATATTCCCTTATTTTATATAACGCTAGGGCAACGTCACAATTTATATGAAAAACAATAAGTCTTAATTATTTAAAAAATTGTTTATTGTTTTTCATAAAAATTTTTGGGTTTTTGAAAAAGGAATCCATGCTTCATATTTTTTATGGTGTTAAAAGTTACAACAATTTTTATAAAAAACAATAAAAAAAACTTTACAAATATTTTAAATTTGTTTTTGTTTTACATATAAATTGTGGCGTTGCCCTAGCGTTTTATGAAATAATGCTCTTAATAAAATTTTTAAGTTTTAAAAAAAAACCGGGCCTGTTCAATACTTAGCTCTAGGAGATGCATCGAATTTCTGCGGACCCTTTATGGATACAACAACCGTGTTTTAAAACTGACCTAGTGCCAGTTTTTCTTTTAATTTCATTAGGGCCTGTAGTTATACTACTGCTGTCACTAAATTAAATAAAATTGTAAAACTAAAATACATTTTGTGACATTTTCTATGAAAGAACGTAACAAATTTAGTTTAGCGGAACCCCATCAATTAGAAAAAAATTATATAGGAAGGGAATATGAATTAAAAAATAAAACGGAGGTAACTTATATTTTCGGAGCTACGGACCACTAAAATTTTTATATATTATTTGCCAGTTCCAAAGACTTAAAAATCGAAAAATATGGTTTTCCGCCATATTTCTTATTTGATGTTTTCTATTTATTTTTAAATTTTTTATCAACCTACATATGTAACTTTTTTAACGGGGTTGCGCTAAACTAGATTTAAGCCGAAATAACTTTTTAAGGTACGGTCAGATTAGTCAAACATTCGGCGAGATAAACATAACCACTAACTAATATACACTCTTGTTTTAACTTAAATAAGTTTTTAATTAACAGAACAGTAAACCTAACAACATTATTGTATTATTTATTATAATTGTATCCTACATGGTTGAATTAATATATGCTCAAAATAGCGGTTACGTAGATTTCGCCAAATTTTTAACTAATCAGACCATACTTTTAAAAGCGTTTTAGCCAGGGACCGAAAATAATTGTCGTTATATCGGCATTGAATATTTCAGGTTTTCCGGTATATCTGTATCGGCGATATTTTTATGGCCACCAACATAACATAGATTGACGATGTAAGCGAGGCAAGTAACATAATAACTAGGGATGCAACGATACACCATTTTGTCGAATGATATCGTTACCGATAGTCCAAGAAAAATATCGGCAATACCGATATACATATTAGTGAATTAAAACTCAAAACAAATTAATTAAACTTTATGTATGTGTTTTTATGTTACTTGCTCTGCTTACCCCGTCAACTAATGAAAATTTTTGTTTGACCGATATATCGGTATCGGTATCGGATGCCTCCGTAATAATTATGACAGTTGATTTTTTATGCAATAAACTTTTATTTTTAATTTATACTGAAACAATTAATAATTTTATTTAAGTTTTTTTTTTATCGTAATTTAAGGCCTATCAACACCAGAAAACATGACGTGTTGAGATCTTTCCAAAAGCCAAAAAATTTATACGAAAACCAACAATCATTTTTAACTTATTTTAAATTCGATTGGCATGTAAATTCTGGCGTTGCCATACCTAAATAAGAGCGTTGAGCGTTGCGTTAGCAGCAGGGCACGTAGCCATAGCACATTTGATGTAAAATGTATGTCTCTGAAAGCTTTGTAGCTACGTAACCTGCTGCTAACGCAACGATCAACGCTTTTTGTTGAAATATAACGATTATTTACGAGTTTTACTGTTTTGGTTAACAAATAACGATTATTTTCAATTTTGTACTTAAAACTAATACTTATAAATTTATATGTCCTCATCCAAATCGGTACTAAAAGTTTACACACTGAGCTCGCCGCGCAAGTAAGCGTAGAAAGAGCGTCGTTTTTAGCGTTTAAATTAAGCGATTTTGGGTATAATTCGTCTTTACATTCTTTTGATTAAAATTTCATGCTCATGATCGAAGGGTTATTTTTAAGCAAAAATAGAAATCACATAATCGTTATTTTGCAACCAAAAATATAAAATTAAAAATAAGAACTATATTACGATATAAAAAAATAAAACTCAAATAATTATTATTAATTAATTTTTATGATATTGCTCATAATCGCTACGGTTCCTGGTTTAGAACGTGCTTAATTTAAACAAGATCTAAGTATTTTTATGTTTTTTTTAAATTTTTTTAGAATAATGTTTGCGCGGTAGAAATAAACCCATGGTGAGGGGGGATAATGTTATTTTTTTTTATAGTTGTGCTGGTCAAGAATTAGCTCGTTCAATTTAAAGCATGTTTCAGAACGACGGTAGCAACCTTACACTAATTACAAAAACAACACACAAATTATTTTAGTGCTTCATACAGAGGCATTTAAAATTGGTTGTTGTTTTTATAATTGTTCTAAAGTTTCTGCCATCTTTCTGAAGTATTCTTTCAAATGAACGAACTACTTTCAAATGAACGAACTAGTTCGAACGAATTCGAATTTATTTAAGGTTCTTTCAAACATGCTGCTAAACTCCTATAATAACAGTGAACTGGTTATTGTTTAATAATTAAATTTCGTGTGAGTAATTAATAAGGATTGAAATTTAAACAAATTTGAATGAAATAAAAGTGTTGCAAAAAATTCAAAATATGTTAAATAAAAAAAAAAGAAACGCGTGCGCAAATTCGTTCAAGTCTTTTGTGTGATGCTTTATTGAGTAGTGTATACTTTAATAGTAATATTGTATAAAAATATGATCATAATAATTATTAGAAAAAAGAAAAATGCTGAAATAAAAGCGATACATAATAAAAAAAAAATAATAATAAAAAGAACAAGCTTCTAAAATATTTCAAGCTGCAAACTATTAATAATTTTAACCAATTAAATGCCAACAATTTTAACTTTTTATAAAAAAAAAATAATTGTAAACTTTTTAGTTTATTTAATGTTTTTGAATAACTATTATTTTTTTAAGTTAAAGCTTAATGCATTGTAACATTTTTTGCCTATATTCTTAGTACTGCTGTAAGTTTTTTGTATTTATAATTTAATTTTATAAAATAATAAATCTTGCAAACTTCTTAACACATTTTTTGAACTGTTTATATTGGTATGTTTATACCCAAAACCCGCTCTTCTCCCTCAACCTCTATTTCCTTATACGTATCAAATATTTTCTTCATATTTCTTTTAACAAATTGTTTTAAATAAAGTAATTTTACTTTTAAGTTTGTATTTGTTTGGTTTATAGATGTTTCGGAAATAATTTCTTTCGAAATATATATGAAGCTAGGTTTTAGTTAAGGTGAAGTCAAACTGGGTACGAGAAAAGCTTGACTAATATATACGCTGTCTTTTATATTAAGTGAAATTGTCTTAATAAGTATTTGCTTAAAGCAGAATATTGTATAACGTGTTAGTGTGGTTATGTCTATTTCGTCAAATGCTTGCCTCGTCTGGATTTACCTTTAATATAAAAATCGTTTGTATTCGCCTTTAGAAGCCACTTTATTATTTTTTAAACCATTTGCAGAGTTGCTTCGTTGAGAAATGTTGCTGCCTGAAGCCTATTGGTAACTCTTGTTGTTTAATCACTTTCACAGCGTCCATGCATCAAACTGCCTCATCAAATTCAGCTTTTTTTTACAATTGTGTTCATAAGACACCCGCACGCATTGGTTTAGAGTTTGTGAAAATTCAAAACTCTTGACTTTCACTACATACGACTCCGAATTTTGAAGCTTCGTTAAAATTCATTTTTGGTTTAGTTTTCAAAGCGACAACACTTGCGGAAAATCACTTTGAGAACTCAAATTTAGCTCATTCAGTAGTATTTTTGATTTTTATTATTTGGTAATTTTTTTAAAAATATTAATTATTTCTTCTTTCGGAACAAATAATTATTTTTCTATATAATTTTTCTCAAAGCTCGGAAGAGCTAATCTGAATGCAATTAAATTATAATTAATTTATAAACAATTAGTTTTTATATCTCCCAAAAATAAAAATCGAGAAATAATTCTATTTCGACTTTTATTTAAAACAGTCATAATTTGTTATGAACCACTCTTGTCATCACGCTTCTTTTCGCTTTCGGTCATCGGTCTCAGAAAAAGGACTTTTCGAAAAATATGTAACCTTTCAACAAACTAAAGAAAATTGGAAAAAAGTTGGCGACCAACTTTCTTTTTCAAAACAACTTTAAAGTGAAGTTTGTTGGAATTAGTTTGGTGTGTTGCTGTGCTAAGCAAAACAACATTTTACCAACACATACATACATACATTTCAGACATTTACATGTGAGACCGAAGCGCTTTATTTGTAGTGCCTCTCAACTGTGTTTCTAATTTTTGCTGCCTTCCTATTAATTTATTCCGGCACGCCTCTTAATTTTTTTGTCTAACACCTCTGTTTTTAATATTCCCTTTTAACACTTCCCTGCTAACTGATTTTTACAAGTTCCTCTCGAATAGATATCGGCTTTATAAGCCCAGTTAACCTACCACCACAGACCTGAAAGTCAACGATATTTAACTCATCGTTCTATAAAAATGAAACAAGCCTGGCAAACCTAAATATGAATCGGAATTGGTCAGGACGGACTATAAGTTGACAAACGTAATCAGAGCAAATATTGTATAGATACAAATTTCGCGGGAATTCTCTACTAATCGCGAGAAAAATATGTGACCTGGGATGAAGAAAATTACCTGTTGTGTAAAATAATATAAACTTTGCCAAATCATAAAGGATCATAATATGATAATCTACCTTTTGGCTCCTTTACTGTACAAATAGACAAATTCAATGCAAGCTCACTAAAAGTAGCTAATAAAAATTTGGGAAGTTGCGAAAATCGAGTTTGTTGCGGAAACCGATTCACAAATTTGCTTGGGGCAACTGTGTATATTGAATAGTTTTTCTTCATCTAGATGTGTATCAATCCTGGTCTTCACTAGCCATAGAGTGTAGTGCCTAAACCTGCAGATTACTGTTCGCGAAGGAATTTGGCTCTTAAAGTCTTAAAGCTGTTCATTGTCTGTTTGTGTTGTTAAACAACGAACAGTTGTACGCACAACGCTGTTCTGCCATGACATATGGTCCACCATGGCATTTACATTTAACACGTGTCTGCCAGTCGTGCTAAGCTTTATTCTAGCCAGCACTGGACATGCATACAAATTGTCCACTACCATCTCATCCTCTTCCTCAGGAGCATCTTTGGCAGTTGACCTATCCACCTCTAGCGTGGCATTCTTGTCTATCCCTTGAGGATTCCTTCATTGGCCAATTAAACCGGAATTCCTTCAGAGAATTCCCATGAGTACTGTAGAAAGATCCCACCCACGCAGAGTTCCAAATGCACGGGTATTAAAATTGCAGATCGGCTTTTATCGAGAATTCGCATACTAGAGCAAATCAAACACCTTCTCAGCCAGGCATCTCTGGCGTACGCTGTTCCACAGTGGATTAAAGATTTTTACTCGTATAAGAGAGTGTTAAGTTCTCTCCGCTCGACCTATTTAACCAGACTCTTAGCAGAGACAGGGACCTGTAACCAGCCGCCAACACAAGTTACGGCAAGCCAAACCTTTGTGCCTGCTAGCTGACTGCCCCCAAAAGAATATACTTATTTCGTTACTTATTTAACTGCTATTATTTTAATAATAAATTATAATAATTATTATTATTGTTTCCTTTTCTTTTTAAACTTATAAACCAACAATAACAAATAGTTTTTACATGATTCTAACCAATAAAAACAAATAAATTTTAATCAATAAAGAAAAAAAGTTATTTTTTATACTAAACGATCCAAAATATGAAAATAGTGAAAACAAATATAAAACAATTCTGGCCACTATACAATAAAAAAATGGAAATTTCAATTAAAAAAAAAAACAATGTATGGATTTCCACTAAATAAAAAGCTGATACTATAAAACTGTTTTTAAAACAATTTTTTATTAAGAATTTATTCTTACAAAAAATAAAAAACCAAAATATAAAAAAAGAAACTTTTATTAAATTAAAATATCATTCAATGAATATTTAAATATGAATTTAGTTTTAGTTTAATACAATGAATATTATATTGACAGAAATACTCGTATGTATATTTAATAAATCAACCCTAAACAATATTACAACAAGTTAAATTTACATTTAGCAATACTAAAATAAACCATTAAATATGAAATTAGCAAAAACAAATTTCTTTAAAGGATTTTATTTGAACATGTAAGTCCTGAGCAATATGTAGGGCTGTTGTGGATTCACTAAAGTTAGCTTAAGGTTTGTAGCGTTTGATATCTGCATGGCAGTTTCGATTTTATGATTTATTGTTTTACTAATTGTATATTTATATTTTTAATTTGGTTTTTTATTAACATAAAAAAATTGTGTAATATATACAACTTTTAATTGATTATAACTAAATTATTTTGCTTTTTATATATTACACTAATCCCCTCCAGGAGGGAGTGGTGCGGTGGTAGTCTCGTGGAGAACTATGACGTCAGGATATACACGGACGGTTCTAAGATGAACAGCGGTGTAGGCTCTGGCGTCTTTTCTAGTGATCTTGAGATAGGCATCTCATATCGTCTTCCGGATAATTGCAGCGTATTTCAAGCGGAAATACTTGCTATTATGAAGGCATGCAGGATTTTATACGACAGAAATATACGTGGGAATATCGGTATTTTCGTCGACAGTCAGGCGGCGCTTCTGTCACTCAGATCGTACAAAACTACGTCTCTGTTAGTCAGTCGATGTAAGAGAGAGTTGTCAAGGCTAAGGAGCCTGGCGGATGTTACCTTGGTTTGGGTCCCTGCGCATAGGGACCACTTTGGTAATGAACAAGCAGACAAACTAGCCAAAGAAGGAACCGCTCTAAATACTCCCAATGTGGAATCAGTCGCAATCCCCTTGGGGAGTATTAAGAGCGACATCTTCAGTCACTTTCCTAAGGAAGCTGATAATAGGTGGCGGAGACTGATCACATGTAGGGTCTCTAAATTGATGTGGCCCCATTTTGATTTTAGGCGCACTATGCAACTGATAGGTCGTGATCGGAGGAACTTATCGAGGTTGCTAGCAATATTAACAGGTCACTGGGTGTTAGGAGAACATGCCAGGCGACTTGGACTCCCCTATAATGACCACTGTCGCAGTTGTAAGGACATAGAGAAAGAGGAGACGGTTTTTCACCTTCTCTGCGAATGCCCTGCGCTGGCTGTCAGGAGACACAAATTTCTTGGAGACTACATACTGGAGGATCTCAGTAAGATATCTAGGTGCCGTTTCAACGATATTTTAAGATATCTCATGGCTACGGGATGGATCTAGCTCCCTAGTCTTAGTGCGAGCATAGGCTCTACGACACCATTTACTTGGCGAGTGGTATGGTCTTGTCAAAACGGGGTCATTCAGACCTTACTTGACAGCCTGCGGGCAGCAGGCTACCATGTTAACCAACCAACCATATATTACACTTGGACATATTAATAGAACACTAGTTTGAATTTAATAAAAAAAAAAAAATGTTAAAAATGAAAGGTAATCATTATTTGAAACGTTCTTACGATATTAGTATTTTCTACTTGATCCATTATTGCTGATAAACAGCATCGCATCTTCTGCTCACACTCTCTACTAATCTTTGGCATCGCGCTTTGGGTATCCAATATCATGCTTCTGAAATCCTTGCACAAAGTTATATACAATTTTTAAAATTACGTTGTTCAATTGCATTCTTCACACTATTCCAAAGGTTTTCCAGTAGATTAAGGTTTGGACTTCTTGCCGGCCAGTTAAAAATCTTAATTTTTTCTTTCAAAAAATGCTCTCCATGATAATGGCATGTTTTTCAAACGTAAAAGGCTCGTATCACGTTTATTTTATATTTAAATATTGGAAGCGGTCAATTTACCTTTCAAAGAAAACATCCGCATCATAATACTTCATCCGCCATGCTTTACTGTCTTTTGTGCCTGGTTTTTAGGGCGATAAGTGAAAGACCTTTGATTTTATTTATTATTTTCATCGAGCTCGGCGATAAGAGCTCAAAGATGATTACAATTGGTCTGTGCCTTAAACTAAAACAAACTCTCTATTTATACTATATTTTTGGTTGAGTTGACAATTTTCAACTCAGTCCTTATTTCTATACTAATTCTATATTTCTACATACTACAGTACATGTGCGTGTGATTGTACATTGTTATTCTTCAAATGCAAATAGTGTGGGATAAGTATGTGCAACATGACACGCGCCCATTACAATTATAACAACTTACAATTCCCATGGTAAACAATGTAGTGAGCCACACGATCACAAGTGTTGAAACACAACAACAACATGTAGCGTACGTCTATGAAGACTGTCAGCGGTATGACAACAAAATATGAAGTGATCGCTGCTTGTGTGAATACCAATGTGGTCAGTGGCGCAGCGACAATCAAGTGTTTGGTGCTTATGCAGTGTGATATATGACACTCTTTTAATTTTATACATTGTACATTTCATATTGATAATGACTATAAAGTCTTGCTATGTTGTGTCGGTATTACAAGCTGTAAAATCATGCTTCAATGTGTTCTATCTGGCCTAATGCGATTTATTTGGGTTTCGGCGCTCCAAAGAATATATTTCCAAAAGGAAACATTTTATTTCAAAAATTATTTATAGTTAATCTTATCCCCACTCATTTTATTATAAAAATATAATTTATTTCTTGAAGGTGGAAACATTTTACCCTTTGCAGGTTCATGCGAAGGCAAGACGATTCTTAATATTCCTTTTATGAGGTGGTGGCTTTTTGCGACTAATTCTTGTAAATAAATTTGCTCATTTAACTTCATTCATTAACTTCCGTCATCCCTTGTCAGGTTTGGATTAAACCCAGTTTCGTCTATGTGCCGTATTCAGTATCACATACCCCAAATCTGTCTCCAAGAAATCCTATTGGAAAAGCAAATCAAGAAACAGATTTGCTTTTGCGTATGATAATTCTATCAACATGATCTGCAGTTTTACGAAGCTTTGGCTTTCTTTATCTTGCACGAGGTACATATTTTTTTGCGGCCGCATCTTAGACGAATATTTGCAATTTTAGCAGGAAAGTTATTATTATTATAGAGTTCCTTTTCTCAGGCTGACAAATAATTTTGTTTGCACAGAATTAAAATTTGACAGCTTTTTCATGGTGTCCTATTTATAAGCTTTTAACTGAGCAAAATTCAAAAATTCCGTTTTAAACAATAACGAGTCAAAGAGTACTCGATTACAAATTACAAAGCATATTAAAAATTTAAATATGTTATTATGATCAGAAATGCAAAATATAGAAACATTTATGGATAAAAATATTAAATTTTTTATAACAGTTTAATTAGTTGACAAAATTACTCACGTACTAGAACTATTTATCATAAATTTTTTTTATAAAAGAAAACACTGTATAAATTTAGGGTCTTAATTTATTTCGTCTCTGACACATTTCATCTCGAAGTATTTCATGTATTTTTTTTAGGCAATTTTACACAAGCCAATTTATTTTTATTATTTATTATAATAAATTTTATTTTGTTTAATCCATTTCAAATGTATAGTGTTTGCGCCCATCCCCGGGGTATTGTTTAACTGCAGCTGAACGATACATTTTATAGTTGTCCAACCAATAATATAAAGCAAAACAGAACGTCATGCAGCCCAAGAAGCTCAACCAGTACGTGCTGTTGGCATAACGTGGACGTTCTGGTAGGGACCAATGATTCTCACTGTACAAAACAGCATCAGCATGCAACTATGAAGGAAATAGAAATGGTTATTTACTTTTTAACAACATTTTGACAATTATTAACTTTGTTTATTAACATACATACATATTAACTTTTCACCAAAAATTTCAGTACAAGATTTCAGATAGATTTTACGCCAAATATTGTTTTGTTTTGTATTTTTTAAACCAAAGTACTAAAAATTAAATACAGGAACCACCGCGAGGTGTAGAAAAAGATTCGAATGTTGTTTGCTACATTTTTATACTAAATGTCGTAAAATCCATGCAAGTCTTAAGACATGTCTGATTTGAGAAAGTACCCAAGAGTCGTCATAATTAACGATGAAAGGAATCGGATCTACTTTGGATGTTCCGTCATCCGAATGGTTTTCTTTTCACTCTAGTATTAATTAGAATAACATAACCGCATTGTTTTATTACCGGCAGTTTTGAGAGATTTATTTGCAGAAACATCGTATAGAAAACAAGGCGTTCGCGATAATTTTAAAGGTTTAATCACAAATTTTTCGAAGGTTAATAATACCCCACAGATGATTACAATCGCATAAACAGACTATGGGAATTAGTGGAGTATTAGAAAAAACATCCAGCAGTGTACCTTAGAATTTGCTACTCCCTATGAGAAGGTATAAATCGATTGAGTATGTGATTGTAATCTAAAAAATTTGTTTTGTAGCAAAGTTCTAATTATATAGTAAGAACTTGTTTCAGCGTACAAATTTCACAGAAATACATTTCAATTTTAAAAACGTATCTTCAAAGCAATTTCTTAATAAGTTGCCATTTGCGCCCTGAACAATTTTTTGTTTTATTTTCTGTATTATTGGAGGTATCACAAACACCTTTGCAAAAAGGTAATTTTATGCGAACTAAATAATGTGTTAAAGGTCGTTCCATTTCTTAAAATCTGAAATTATTTATTTTTGCACAATTGCGTTAGTCTTACTGATAGAAGTAAAAATAAATAGTTTGTTTTTGGTTTTTATCAATATTAATTAAATTGTATGCCGTGGCTTAAACCATGTCTGCAATGCAACATAGTTAAGTACCAAAGAATTTGCGGTAAAAGTAAGTTTAGGTCCACTTGCAAATTCAAATTAACTAAACTCAAAGCAATAGAAAACATTTAATTAAGAATCAAACCAAGTGACGAGTCGTTTTTAAACCAAGAATTTCTTTACAACTTTGTTGATAAACAAGCAGTCAAAAAGTGTTATTCATCGAAATAATTGCTTTTTTCTAATAAAGGAGTTTACTTACAGGTTCATTAAAATTACGCTTCAATTCAGGAAAATCATATGGGTAGTAGGGATCACGGGCTTCCACACCTAAGCCACCTTCCAATTGTGGATAATCACCATAGCCCAAACCGTTGTCAGGATAAGGTTTGTATTCTTCAGGAAGTAAATAGTATTTTTTGGCAGCAGCTAAATACTCCTCATCGGTTTTGGGCATGGGACCAGGTTTGTAATCCTTATTCCAGCCGGCCACTGTTATTGTTAAGTAGGAAAAAACAGTTACGTAAACTTAGTAAATATTTTACAGTTCTACAACCAGTGGTATGTAGACTTACTGCTTCTGGCTGCTTGACGGATAAAAGAAGGATTAGCGGCACTTAGCTTTTGAACCAACTTATAGGTGTTCACTAATGTGGTCATTTTGCAGATAACTCTATACGAATTTGGTCCAATGGTTAAATTTCCTATGGATTGCAGCCACAAAGTAGTAAACAGAGGTGAAACGACAGTATAGTGATCTTTTTCTCTATCCGTCTCGTTCCCTCAGAGCCTTAGTTTTATTTTGATTTTCTTGCCGTGTTTTCCTGTATTTGTTGTTGTATTTCGTCACAAAATACTATATTAGTCTCTTTCTAACAGAGCCCATAGTAAAAAAACTGAGTTTTTTATTTTTTATGTGTCAAAGTCTTCACCTCTGGTTACCCTACAACACAAAGTCTGTGCCAATAAGTCAGTAACAGAATGTCAAATAATTGCCCCTTTTATTTTGATTTTTTAATTTTAGCTACGTTACAGTGTTGCATTTCCGAGTGTATTTTGTTTGTGGAATGACAAAACAGCATTGTGCGAACAACTGTTCGGACAACTATGTATGAACACAAAGAGACCATCAACAGCGACGGTACTCTATTACTGAATAGGAACATTTACACCAAACAGAAGACAAGGAACATATTTTTCCCCGTCATTTTCAGACGCTTTCACAATGTGCGAACAAATTTGTGGCTAATCAAGATGTAGTGTCACAAGTCAAGTCCGTATGCGAACAACAAAATGTACGATGTAAGAAGCAGGTGTTGCCAGACGTGGTAAGTTGAATTTTCCGTTATATTTAATTTTGATATACGATTTGAAATTAGGTTTCCCTACAAATACTAATATACATTTTAGACCATTCAGTCATATTACAGTTGTGGAAACTGTACTTCGACTAGCCGAAGTTGGTTAATTTTATATTTTTTGTGGCACTACACGAAATCAGATTTGAATTTGTTTTAGACAAAAAATAACAGAGGTCATTCAGATTGATTGTGACATAATTTTCATCTACTCGGATCGTGTACGAAAAGGCGGTCCTAAGAAGTTAAGTTTATTGGGATTTCCTTCCATTCTTCTTTTGTGGCCACTTTATGTAGGCATGTTTCTTAGAAATGCACCAATTCTTTTTTTTCCAACAACAGCACCAAGATCTCTAACTGCTAGACTGTTGTATTTGTTATTCTTAAATTATCTTCACAAAATTAAAAATATAATTTAATTAAAGTGTGTGTGTGCGAAAGTTGTAAATATAATGAAAGTATAACAATATAATGAAGCGAAAATGATATTTTATATAAATGGACTGAGTTCATAATTAAACACTCTTTCCCACCATATTTGTTGTTACCTAAGGGTAAAACCAAAAAATAAAACAAGTATTTCAATTTATAATTTTTTTATTTTTCTTTTTCGAGACCTATCGACTAAATCTTGATTAAGATTTCTTATTTTAAAATATAATCTAGATCTGAAGAAATGAGTTTTTATATTCTCATCACAATGAATGTGATGAGCCTGATCTATAGGAGACTTTAACAATTGTTTTTTAATTAGTAGGCCATCTCTATTATTTGCCTCAAATATTTCGTGAAGTTGCTGCATTTGTTGCATCATTTTCTGCGTTGGCTTTGATAAGCCTCCCTCAGATAAATGGTTAACCCACGAATATGTTGTGTCATTTCCTGATATGGCAATATCAGGAATATCTTTTTTTAATTTGTGGCAAATGTAGTCCGCAAGGTTTTCTAGTCCATCATATTGCATGTCATTCAACCCTTGCTCGAATGGTTTTTCAACTTCTGGAGCAATATGAATACTTCCTATTATTGTACCTGAAAATATTAATTGAACTAATTCTTTTAGTAGCTGCTTACTTACCCATTTCATATTCCAACTTGTTATCAAAATCCTCCGGCCTAAAATGTTCCGTGCAGCTACGTGCATTTTTCAGATTCATTTTATTACCGCGGCAACAAAAACTTATCCATTGCTTTAAAACACAAGCATTTAATGGAAAAATAAAAAAAAATATTTGTTTACAATTATTTAAACTGCTACTCTTGCAATCTTTTACTGCACACTTCATTTTATTTAACAATTTTATTATTCACATTTTATTATTCCCGCTTCACTTGCAAACACGGTTGACGTCGCACACAACAGCTGAGCACAAAAAGCAAATACAACAATTATAACGGACCTGCGCAATGCGGAATCTGTATTATTTGAATCATGCATAGTACCATTATATTAAATCGTCAAGTTTACAACTCGAATACGAGAACCGTAATAAGGGTGATTATTTCTGTTTCTGCTCGCACAGAAAAATGGCTAGTCAATACCGCCGCGGTTCATGGTCGCTTCATGTTCAAACAGAGTTGTGATAAAAGCTTTCATTCGCATAATCTCGAGGAGAGGCAAAAAACTGAACGGTTTCTTTAAACAGAAGTCCACGGACACATTTTCTCTCGTAATTTTGGAGAGGCTCTCTCAATGTGCGAACATATATGTGGAAGTCAAGACGTAGCGTAATTAATAAAACGATCCTTGTTACAAGAGAGAAAAACAACAACCACATTTATTAAGTACATGCAATGAGTGTTTTAAATAAAACCACGACTAATATCAAATAATATAAAAAAATTGTGTTTTAGAGTTTATTTAAAATATTTGTTTAGCAACATTTTAAGTAATTATCTCCCTTCATAAATATTGTTCCAAAACTTTCACCAGAAATTTTGTAATTACTTTTCATTTATAATTCGAATTTAGGGCATGGTAAAATTTGATTAAGTATTTAAATATACTTTTAGACACTTTTAAATTCTTAAGCACTGAAATAACATTTGTTAATAATATATAATAATAAAAAAAACACCAATTATTGCCAATTTGACCTCAGTAACTTCTAAGGAAACATTTTAAAATTATGCAGTTTCAATTTTCCAATACTTTGGGTCCATCAAATAATCTCTGAAATTATAATGAAATTCTTTTTTAAAAGTAATATCAACGAAAATAAGAGTTTATTAAAATATAATTGCAACATTTAGAATATGAAGATACTTCATGTTAAATACAAAACTAAAAGGTTTTGTGTTATTTATTAATCTTTGTTAAAAGCACTATATACCTCTTTTGAAACATTATTTGAATGCAATCTTCTTTCAGTACTTCCAACTTGCCAGCTTGGCCACCATATTCATCGGGTAGTAGCTCTTTAGGCACATGTTCATAAAGCGTTTCAATACCTGTCGTATGGAAGTGCATCTATAATTCCAAATTTAAATTAAATCTCGTTAAGAAGATCTGAAAAGCAATTGTCAAACTTACCAAATTAGATAATTCTCTACTCATGAACGGTTTCACTACACTCATCATACGATCTAAATACGAAGGACAATTAATCATATGCATAGCTTTAATACGTACTGGAAAGGCATATTGTAGAAATTTGAAATATGTGCGCAGTGTTCTTATTGATAAACGTGTTACATGTTTCATACTGCAGCCGGTCAAGTCGAGAATTAGGATTGCACCCTCCGAAAGCACCGAAGAGTTACCGTTACTAATATCTGGCATTGAAAAACGACAGTCGCTGAGCATTATAAAGGCCTTAGTGTCTTCGTCATGATGCACCTATGTACACATGTTAAAAAAAACAGATAACATATTTATATAACTGATTTTCAAGTATGCATGTATGTACATATATAACATACCTTTCTAGGATCTGGATCACATAGCCTAAAGCAATAAATGCGATAGTTTTCAGGTGTTAGACCTGGTAAGGCCACCATATCACTAAAGTATCATGTATAGGTTTGTTTTCTTCTATGGGGATATTTCAAATAGTAGTACTTACGCATATTCGAATGTCCTTTGGCTATCTTCATCTTTCGGATCACGATGAATAAAGATATGTGGGGACTTATTTCTTATTGTGTAATTAGTTTCAATTAGCTTTTTGGTTTCTTCTACATCTTTATGCGTGCACAAATAGAAACGTTCTAATAGAATACGATCTGCAAAAGAGTGTTTTAAATTTAAATAGTCTCTTTGCAGTGTTTGTTTTCCGCTAAAATGACCAATTTTACACTTTCTGTGCATGTCAAGAAAAGGCTGCCTTCCTTAACATGCTAATTTGACTAACCATAAATCTGTACAGACATCGCAAATTTTGCTGTTCGCACAGGAATTTGGGTCGTGCAGGCCGTCGCTGTTGATGGTCATATTGAGAACAAGAAAACTCTCCACGAGACAACCACGAACACATTTTTTCCGTTATTCTGCCGACGCTCTCTCCGTATGCGAAAAAATGTCTGGCTTTACACATAGTGTAAATTCACACGTTTACAGTTGCATTGCACATAAAGGCAAAATAAAAGCTATTTATGTGTGTTTGTGCTCGTCTGTAAACACCCGTCATAAGCTATGCTAAAAGATTCTCTCTTTATTTTCCGGGCGCTTTCTCAATGTGCGAACAAATTTATGGCTAGCCAAGACGCAGTGTTATGATTGAAGGCGTAAAACAAAGATAGGTAAGTAATAATATAGGTAATAAATAAAGAAAACTATTAATTAATTTGCTCCTGGATCGGTTTTTGACACACAAGTACAAAGAATTACACAAGAACTTTTTCTCGCTTCTCTTGTACTTTAAATGATGAGAAGTGTAGCAGCTGCTTTTGAATAAAACGAGTTTGAATTTATCTGCTGCCCATAAATAATTGATAATTTGTTTTTAATATTTTTTATCATTTTAATAGCACAATTAAAACCTTTTTTTATTAATTATATTTCCTAAACACTCATATGTAAACGGCTCTAAAACTAGATTTAATTGGCAATGATTTATTCAAAACAAGTTTGATTAATTGTTTAAGTAATATTCGTGCATAAAAATAAAAAATTATTATTTGCATAATATTAGCATTAACAATTTATTGTAGAATCGTTCCAATATGGATTAAAGAATTTATTTTCAATTTATTTCAAACAAATCGTAAAACTGTTAGATTTGTAATTAAATAGACCTGCTGTTTGGTTATGTTAATGTGTGCGCATAGTATGTACATGTGTCAATGGTGGGACTAATGGCGCACGCGATTAAAAATGGTGCAAATTATTACAATTATTATTAATTATGTTTATTAGTATTTAAAATACTTTAAGAAACAATTATCTTAATTAATAAAATTTATTGTTTGATTTAACTTTATCGAACCGCAATCATTAATATTAAGTAATTTAATTTTAGGCTAAAGTTCGTTTTCTTTATGTTATTATTTTTATGCAGAAAGAACATATGTTTTGATATGTAAACTTTGAATACAGTAACAGTAAAAATTTCATTAGACAACTAGCAGAATGGAATGCATTTTCTATGCCGCTATGCACGTTTCCAACATTCTTTGTGTCTTTTCTACTGATTTTGTGATAACTGTAAACATAAACTATTTAACCCCACACTAAACACAAATAGAATAAATATTTTTGATAATATCCTTATTTTTGGGATGATAACTGATATTTTTTGATTCGAAGTATTTAAACTGTGTTTACAGTACATGTCATATGGAATGTCAAATTTGCATAAGTAAACCGTATACACATAGTGTATATATAGTTTTTCTTATATGCAGTAGCATGTGTACTTTTTGTATTCAAATCGCGTTCTATTTCATGTGGAAAACTATGTGACAACAGCTGTCTTTTTAAGATAAGATTAACGTAGATAAAAGTAACCACTATATTTTTTTAATTCCTGTTAATATTCTAATTATCACAACCATCTTATAGGTTAAAAAATAATATTAATAATTATTATTAATTATAATAAATAAATGAACAAATTTTATTTATAATTAAGTCTTTTCATTTTCATTTTTTTTTATTAAAAATGTAAATAAATTAGGTTATATTCAAACATATATCTATCTTCCGTAGAAACAAAGACAGCTGTTAAGGTATTGCGGCTGCTTAATAGAAGAATTGAATCTGTCTGTATTGTTATAAGAGTTAATAACAATTTCATTCTTAAAACCTGGTACTGCAATATTCAAGCAACATTTGTTTTCATACAAAATAATATGAAGGGCAATTGTTTTACGTGAAATTTTAAAACAGCTGTTCAAGTGTATACTTTTCAGTGTGCGTTGGATACTACGTGTTGCTGTTTAATTTTTCAAGCGAGTGAAAATTTAAGGAACTTGAACATGAACAAAGTTATTCAATTAACTCTAATATAACTTTTATTAAATATTAGAACCCATATAAAATGTTTGATGAATTTCGATTAATTTTGGGAGGCATTTCTTAACTAATATAAAATTACTTTAGCTTAAAATGCAGACCTAAGGATAAGATAAAATATTCAAGAATTTCACTTTCAATATCAATTTCCATCAATAACTTCTATTTAATTTAATTATAATATTTGCTGTACTGTCGCAGAAGACCCCATCTACCACACAATAAAGTAATTAATGTTTGGTTGGCAAGACTGGCAGATGCTATTGTAATTTTCCTGTATAAAACAATTTCAACTGTTTTGGAATCCATTTCTTATTCAAAATTTCCAATTGAAACACACGGTACTTTTACGGTACTTTTTATGTTTCACTAAAAAAAAAAATCCTTTGAAAATTAGCTGATTTAGCAATTTAATTTTTGTTTTTCACAACAAGAGGTTAGGCCATAAGGACGTAACACATGCGTACGTCTGGACACAATAATTATAAACCGTATGTAAAACATAGATTTTGACGTACACATGAAATTTCATATGGATAGCAATTTTGACATTCCATATGACTTGAACACGTAATGTAAACACAGCTTGGTTATTTTTTTTTAAGAAATCTACACTTTTGACTTTTAACCTTATATTATTGTCTCTCAATGATTAATAATTAAAGTCGATCATTTCTTTGCTTATTGATTTAATCATTTTAGAAATATCTAAACCATCCAGGGCATCTTAAATATAGGTGGAGGTTTTGGTGATTTGTTTATTATCTTGTTCATCTAGAACAATTTTTTCATTGTCAGCTACAGATTTTTCAACAAGCAATTGAAACTGATTATTAGCCGAGGTGCTTTTCTCTTTGCTTACATTTATTTTTTACGTTGATGTATTTTAGGCGAATTATTCAACCGTCGTTTAATTGTTTGGCAATAGGTACTTGCTGCCAAATGCTGTCGTCATCTTTATTCACTATCCTTTTCATCATTCAAATCCATGTTGACGAATTTACAAAAGCCTGCTTCGCGGATTAATATTTTATAAAAACAAAAAATCAGCAAAATAGTATTTTTAATTTAATTAATTGTATATGTTTCTGCATTGTTAATATAACACACTTTTTAATTTGCTATGTTTCATTTCTTAATTCTTATTTTAAGTACCAATAAAAAATGTCTTGGGGCTTTTTATAATAAAATACCGTTATTTAAATGTGAATGTGTTAAAGCAAGTTATTCTTGCAACAACAAACACTACAACTGAGTATCACATTCAATAAAAAGAGAAACGTTATTCTTCAAATAACTGCAACTCACCAATTCGGTTGGGTAAGATTTTATTTCCCTCAAACCATTTCTGTAAATCATCAAGCATTTTTTGATAGTCTTCATCTTTATTGGCACTCATATTATTTTGGTTACAATGGACTTTCCCGATTATTTTAATTTTAAGAAATCACCAAACAGCTACTTTATAAACTTTTTTTTTAAATTCCGCCAAAATCTACTGTGTAGTCCCACTAGTAGCACATTAGCCGGTTCCTGTTCCGCAACTAAAACTCAACTAAACTGTTGGCGTTTCTTTGCTTCATATAAGTATATGTAGATATGTATGTATGTACTTTACCTTCTGGTTGTTTATTTTTATACAATCACTTCCCTGTATTTTATTTATTAGTTTAAACTTTACACTACGTCTTGACTAGTCATAAATTTGTTCGCACATTGAGAGACCGTTAGCAAAATAACGGGAGAAAATGTGTTCGAGCACACGCATATGTACAGCTGTTATTTAATGTTTCTCTTTTTTGTTTCCTAACTGCTAAACTTCCTAAATAACAATAAAGTGTTCAGCCACCTTAAATTTTGCTGTTCGCACAGGAATTTGGCTCGTGAAGAACGTCACTGTTAGGAGTATGTTAATTTTCAAACGTTCTGCGAACAGTTGTTCGCACAACGCAGATCTGCCATCACAGAAAGAAAATACACATAAGCAAATACAAATTATGTATCTATGTATGTAATTATGAAAAAAAATTACTTGTTTATATATGGAGTTTGATGCCAGATAATTTGAAACAGAAATTGCAATATTTAGTCAAACATTTCATGATAAAGTGTTTAAAAATTGATATTTATTTTATATTTGTATAAAACTTTATATATATTTACAAAATACATATGAAATATATTTTGCGATAAAAATAATTTTAAACATTACTTAAACCTCAATAATACGACCCTGTGCTTCAAATAATCGCCAACGGCAACACTTTTTTCTGTTATTTTTTTTTTATAATAATCGCGCGCTAACATAGAGACCAGTCTTACAGTTTGTTTTATGACAGTAGTGATTAATAACCTAAACTAAAGTTAACAAATCAATTTTAAGTGAAACTAAGATACAAATTTAAACAGGCAACTGTTCGTATAGAAAAAATTGTTAAATTTAACAGCATTTATCCCTAATGTGTGCGCTGCAAATGTTAACAAATAATAACGAAAATTTGCAAATAAAATCAATGGCAAAGCAACAAGTGGAAAAAATGTGGGTAGTCACTGTTTTAAATATGTACATATATATTGTAATATGGAAATATGCTTTTTAAATCACGGTTCAACTTAATTACATTGTTATGTTGTGATACGGCTTCAAAAAATCGTTATTATGCAGCTAACATATCAGGGGGTAAGTTTTTTTCATTAAATATTACGTCTCTTCCAAAATAGAGCTTTCGCACAAGGATTGCCTTTGTTTAAAAATAAATTATTAGTTTAAATCTATGGTAGCGGAATATGTTCCAAAAGATTAAATATGTTGCCTGCGGGAGAATATGTACATAGTTAAACAAATTTGCAAGAACCTGCGGCAATTGATATTGCACGAGTTGCGGACTCCCAAAGTTTTTAATGACACTTTCCAATCAGAGTAGTGCGATTCACTATTCTTTTTTTTAACGACAATCGCATCGATAAACAATTTTAACAACAAAATTAACGATGTTGCTATTCAGTAACTTTTTTTAAAACAACATTCGCAATCGTTTAGTCAGCTGTTGTTGTTAGCTTAACGATTGTAGACAAAAATTAAGGACGTATATTTTTGTGTTGTTTATTTATTTGGCAAACTAAAATTCGTGGCATCTTTTAGGGGCAGTTTTATTTGGTATAAAATCATTTATAAAGAATATTTTTAACGAAGAAGGCACTGGGTACATACATAATATGTTTGTACTTCATGTAGAAAAAGCCTCAAATGTTTTTTACTTAAGTTTTGTAAAAAAATCTAAACGCACAAACAATTTTTTTCCAAAAAAATCTTTGCTTTTTTCCATTCTTCTTTATGCTTTTCGTTTATTTTATGTTTTTTACAGTGATGCCACTTTGAATAAATTAACGATGCCTACTATCGTTCACGAGTAGTTAGTGAATCACACAAACGTTACTGCAAACAACAAAAATTGTCGACAAATTTGGCGACTGTCGAATCGTTAAAAGTTAGTGAATCGCACTGCAGGTGCTTTTTAGTTCTCAATTAACAGTAAAAAATAAATTTTTTTATAAAAAATTTATTTCTATACAAGAAGTTTTATTCTTCACAAAAGTCCATACAATATCTTTTGCTTGAATTAAAGAGAAACAAACTTTACACTCGAAACTTTTTAAGACGTATTTTTATCAAATTAATAAAAGTCTTGTTTCTTAGTTTTATCTGTGTAAACCAACAAATACTTTATTTATTACCTTGACTTTTAATTTTTTAAAGCTTATTTTTATAAATTTTTCTTTAATTTTAATAACATTTATAAAATTGTTTTAATGTTTTTATTCCATATATGTATATAAAACAATTATAATACAAATGGTTTTTTTAATATGTAAAATCGTCCAACATTGACATGATAAATTTTTAAACAGGGTCAAAAAAGTTGGCGATCGAAAAGGGTAGATTTCCTAAAAAAATTTATTTCATTTTAATTATTTTTTTATATAAATTTTTTTATTTAAATTCTATTTTACAAAATTTTTTTAATTTAATTTTTGTGTTTAATTTTTTTTATTATTAAGATTTATATATTATTTAATTTTTTAATTGATTAATTTTTTTCAATTTTTCCTATAATTATTATTGACAATAGTATTGATTTAAAATGTTAACTAACATTGTTGTTAATTATAATTAATTTTAATATTTTTAATTACATTATTTAGTTTGTATGTGTTAATATATAAAAAATTATTATATGCAAGGGTGGTTAGAAAATTGATGGGCTGAGCGCTTGAGGACCAAGAAATTTAACAGTCATACAAAAATAGTTTAAAAAATATTTATATTACATAATAGAGAAATCCAGTACAATCGATATGTATTTTAATTGTTCTTACACCTTTCGGAAATGATTATAGTTTTTTGCGCTTAAATTTAAAACATGGAAGTTAAAAAAAATAGAAATCATTTCAAACGGGTTTACAAGTTTTAAAATATTTGTAACGTAAAAGCTTTGATTCAAATGTTTTAAAAACTTGCTGTGTTGCTTAAATTATGAAAATCATATTTAATTAGGTAATTTTACTTTATTTAAAATCTTGAGTTTAATTGTTTGGCTTAAAGTTTATTTTATTGATCCTTTATATAAAAGTATATTTTTGCAAACCACAAATACCAAAAATACTTAGCAGTAAAAAGTATTATCCTAATTAAAATAAAGACCCAACAGTAAGCTACTTACAATACTTTTCTAGCACTAAATAATTAGCTTATAATTATAAAGCAAATTACGCCTTTGCTCCCGGGCCTTAATTGTTTGAAAGTAGTCAAAATCAATTAAATAAGATTTAAAAAAAAAATTAATTACAATATACATAAATATATTATTATGCTTTCTATGTTTTTTGCTTTCTTTTCTATATTCCGATTCCGCAATATTTTATCCGAAATTCCCGAATGTTTTAGTTGTCTTTCGAAGAAATTCTTTCGTATTGTTTAGAATAAAAAAGAAAGGTTGGTGGAATGAATTAAAATCAGGGGCCCTATTTATTATTTATACTTGTAGGTTAATAGATGTCACACATCTTGGTTTACAGACACCATCTGGTAATGAGTAAGCATATCGCTTCTTATGCAAAAAATAATCTTTTTTTTTATAAACGGATTCACAGACGGAATCCCTAACATTTGCAAACATTTCTTTTCCATCAATGTCTTCTTTAATTGGATAAATAACGTTATGGATGTTTTAATGTCACTTGCGTCGCTCGCTTCAACTAAAGAGCACATGAGCAGTGTCTTTTTACCTAAACAAACATTTTGATATTTTTCGGTTTTGGCCGTTTTCAATTAAGCGTGCGATATGTTTTTTAATAGTAAAGGTTTCCGTAGTCCCAACTCTACAGTGCTGAGTTCTCACTGTGTTGTTGGAACTAGGAATATTACACAGCAAAAAAATTTAATTTGAATTTTTATTATAAGATAACAAAAAAAAGTATTTACAATAACTCATTACATGTCAAAGATATTTCGAGATAAGGAAGGCGTACAACTACTGGTTATCGTATGCAACAACTTGAAATTTCGATATTCCTTGTTCGATAAGAAATGCAGCGATCGGAAAGTAAAATTTCGAACAGTCATTCGATCGAAAGGGCGACGATTTGGTCCAAGGATTTCCTCAATAAAAACTTTATTTAAACGTTTGCAATGCTAAAACAGCTGTGTATTTCATTTTATTTTTAAAATCAAAGCAACTACACATCTGCGCTTGCAAAGTTCCACTGCCCGTGAAGACTTAAAGTTGAAGCTAAGACTTAAAAAATGTTTGCTAAAATAGTAAGAATTAAAATATTAAACAAAACACCATTAATTGATAAAAGTTTATGCACACACCAAATAATTTCTTTGCGTAAATATTTTAGAGGCGGCGTTAGCGTTTATATACTGGCTGCGGCTTAGCTTATTGCTTGCGGCAAAGTTACTTTATGCAACTCTGTAACTAAATAAATAATAATTTGAAAAATGAGTGAGTGGAGAGGAAATAAAAAAGAAAATTAAAATAATAAAACAAAAAGCAAACAATAAGCTATGGGCGGATGATGATATTAAAAGAAAATATTGGATTATTTACTAGTCAATCAAGAATTTTTTTTGCTAAACGGTTAAAAAAGACACTTATGCTTTGTGTCAGAAAATCATACTAAGTGTGCAAAAATTGCAGATATGCAACGAAGAGTGATTTCCATAATTTCAAAGAAAGGTGAAATATGTGAAATGCAGAACTGCTTATTTCCGAATTACTCGATTTCGAATGTTTTTACAATACCACACGTTTTCATTGCACTCAGAATACAGAACAGCGAAGTATATTGTTTAATATTTTTTTAGGTAAATTTTACCATTTACTTTAAATGGTGGAAATGTGCCATATTATTTTTTTCGTTCTTAAACAATATTTGAGTATTGTAAAATACGTTTTGTATTTGCAATTCGGTCTTGATGTCTTTATTTCTACTTTTCTTATTCTCGTCTATGTTGTTTTTATCTCTTGCCTTTTCTCGCGCTTAGTGCCAAAAACCGCGAGGGATGGTCAATCTTTAAGGCGTTGGACCGGGACATTCCGATAGGGATGGATAATGAAGCTTCGCAAGAGGTGGACAGGTTAATCTCTATACGAACTTCAGTGTTTATTGGCCAATGTAGGGATTCTAAAAAAATGGGCTATCAAACCTCGCAAGAAGTGGACGGGTCAGTTTCCAAATATACTCCTGTGGAATATTCTTAGACAGGCACGCACATTGTGTGTGAATGTCCAGCACTGGCTAGCATAATGTTTAGGACCACGGACGAACACTTGTTAAATGTGAATGCCATGGTGGACCTAAGACTGTCGACTGTCACCAGTCGACTACCTGAAAAAGTTTCTGTATTCATTCCTTAATTAAAATTATAGTTAAAGAGGTGACAGACGGGCTCTTACGATCACAACTGCAAATTGCTTGCCAAACCATGGCCTTTTTACCAAATGTATCACTTTTTGTTTTGCGTGATAGCTTTGAAAACCGCCATCCAGGCGAACTCTTTTTACAGTATTGATACTGCTCGATCATTGTCGGAGAGCCCCAGATTTTGCTTTAGTACACGTAGTACCTGCTTTCTTGGTTTTGTTAAATAACATTTTTGCTTGTGATTTGTGCTTAAGGTTGGCTTGTACCGTTTCATAACATTGTTTAGAGTGCCTTTTGAAAGCTTTAGTTTTTTTTTCTATAACTTTTTCAAGAAGTTTTTATACAAAATTTTTTCTCTTTTTATATTTCATTTGAGCACCACACATACAGATATATTCCGAATGATTAAATATTTGTATAGAATAGCGGTGTAATAAAATTAACGGTATTTATATTTAGAGAAAAAATTAAAAGTTGCCACCAGGTTGTTTTTAAAAAGCTGCTGTCGCGTGGCCGGATTTTAAGTGAACAATACTTTAAATCAAAGTAACTACGAAAAGTCGTTAATAAGTTGGCAACTGTCCCCCCGGGGGCATGTATCATCATGGTGAACCCTGCCACCTTGATGGATTGCTGCCGGGGGAAAAGAGGGGCACCAGTTCCTCAGGCTTGGCAGGAGCCTGAAACTGGAAGAAGGTAGGACTTCTATGTTCGACCAGTAGCGAGATAAACTGGTACCACGGGAACCGGGAGTGCACGTGGTGGCTGTGGTTTATACCCAAAGTGGGGAGGTTCACTGCAGGACCAATGTGGCGTTGTCCTAATTTGCAATCTATGGCATGACATAGGTGCTATTCCGGTGGTGCCTATGCGGTCGCATAGGGACGCTGGTCTGGCCGCTTAATGTCACACCCGTGGTTGGACCACCGTAAGGTTGAGCCAACGTTGGCAGGTGCTCACGTAAATCTTATCATAATCTGTTGGCAACTGTATTAAGTTACTCATTTTAATTTGAACAAATATTTCAGTTATAGAAGAGAGTTGTAAAAAAGTTTGCAATATTTCTTTTTTTTTAATTCTTTGTGTGAAGTACTGATGCATTTTGTGTAGAAATTTGAAGTTAAAATTTGAAGAGAAATTTGTATTAAGTATGTAGATTTGCAAACTTCTTTAGTTTCGTAAAAAATCTGATATCTTAAAAATACGTAGAGCTTAAAATAAATATGTAATCTTATTGTAATGGTTTTTATTTACACAATTACCTAGAATTAACCACATTTTTCGAAACGTAGACTCATTTTCTTGTCACTATAATTAAAATATTTTCAATATGACATTTTGAGTGTTTGAACCATCCCAGACAGAACCATTCAGTATTTACATGGTGTGAGTACGTGCCATAGTACTCTGTCTTCTTGACTAGGTGAATAAGTTGCGTCATAAATTATTCAACTGGGCCTTGCGCCGCGATTCTAAACGTATTTCCAACATTGCATACGGCAATACACTCACCACTAGTATAATGAATAATGTTATGATTTTTGGTGTTTCGCACATGAAACCATGTGCTGCAAATGTTATGCCCAAACCAAGGAAACGTAATGCTTGTAAAGGTGATGTCACTTCTGCGACATGATTTGCATGATTTAGTGTTACTAAGGCCAGTAATAAAGTCTCCCACATGCCATTGCAGGCACCCCATGAGGCAGCTAAGACATAGAAAAGTGCACTGTCATCGCTGGAGGGTTTCCAGGTGGAGAGGGCCAATAGCAAGCAGGAATGAAAGAAGAAACCAGCCACTAAAAGAAAAGAGACATTTTTGATTAAAAAAAATGTATGTGTTTAAACGTAGAAGTTATAAAAGAAATATTTAAATAAAGAGCACTTTTTAAACAGTTCAATTGAAAACGTTTGAAGACCTTTAACACAAAAAATTTCTATATTTTATAGAATGGTTGCAGGTAAGGACTAGCTGGAGAATAATTCTTTGTTAAAGTTTTTTTTTTTTTATTTATTAATTAAATTATTTGTTTTGAGATTTTATCGACCTGACGATTTTTATAATTAATATAAGTAATTTATTATGGCTTAATAGTACTTTCCCACTCTACTCAACACGAGTTGCTTTGAGCAAATCATTTCGAAATGTTTCTATTACATCATAATTGTTTTTGCGATCGAATATTTTAAGTTTAATTTAGTGTAAAATAAACAGAATTTTGTTTTCAACAAAAATTTAGGTTAAGAACGAATTTCCGCGTCGGGAACGAAAAATTACTCTAATGATGTCACATAGCCGAAATCGGTATGTCTCCAAAGCAACCTTGACAAGGGTTGACTAAAATTCCTTCCAAATCGCGATATCATATTTGTTAATGATGTCCCAAATTAGAGCATTTCTTTTTCAGCGCTTCATAGGAAATCCACTGAATGCTTGCTATCGTTTTGTCATGCTCTGTTCGTAACGCATCGCGAAATGTATACATTTCTTGCACGACTTTTAAGCGAGTTTTTCAGAACGAAAATTTACACTGAAGATGGCACATAGCCGAAATCGCTTTGCCTGCAAACCAAACTTGACAAGGGATGACGGAAAATCAATTCAAAAATCTACATTGAAACCCTGTCAAAATATCAATGCAAAAATCAAATATCTGTCAGGCTCGTATGCAATGCCAACTTGATATTTTCTTATCAAGCATCACCTATGTGAGCATATCTTAAAAATGCTACTCTTAAATCTTGTAAGAAATTAATTCCATAATTCAGTTCTTTTTTAAAGAACAAATACAAATTAAATTAAAATCTATAGTGAAATATAGACGTATGTATGTGCTAACATTTCTCTCGCTACCTTTTGTTAATTATTTGTGAATTGTATAGGCTAGGTAATTCACCAGTATTGTGCGTTGAGATATGATTCTCAATTTTGGGAGATGTCACATATAATAAAATAGAATTAAGAGGAGAAACAGAACACTGCCCATCTATTGTGTCCTTTACCAGGTACTAAAGCACGTCATCTAGCTCTACTTTCCTGAGGAATCTTAGGATTGCAATCGGTTCTAGTTTTAGCAAATGCCCATCCTGCAGTAGGTGCGTGCCCAGTTTCATAAAGTTTCACAATAGTTCAGAATATGCTCTGGAGTTTCTTCGTCATAGTCGCAGAATCTGCACCGACTGTTGCTGTCAATAATTAACCTGCTGAGATGTTGATATCACCTAACGGTGGTACATCTTTTATATCGCTTTACTATATATTGCATGTCAGTTTTATTGGCTAGAAAAAGTAATTTGTGCATGTGGAAGAGGATAGAGATTGTACAACTGAAAGGAGAGAAGAGTAATGTGTTGCGCGATCCATTGGCGAATTATTCCCAAACAGATGAGCTCTAGATAAAAAATGTGTAAAGGTATATAGGGTATCGGGAACAAGTTCGTTAATTTTGTAGAAGGCATGCCACTTTATAAACCTTGCTTTAGATAGATATAAGAACTTTCAAAAAGGAGTTCCTTAAGGGGTGCATTTTCTATGTCTTTATATATTTCACCTTTCCGAATCAAACCCCTTTTAAAGTGGTTGTCACTTACAAATGTATGAATTTGTCAACTCTTATGCGTCTCTCTCTCTTTCTCTTTTATGCATCTTTCCATTTGACTAACATTGGAAAAGGTAATTTGTAACTTTAAAATGTAAATTCTTAAAGATTTCTGCTGTAGAATTAATTCTTTGACTGAGAATTCTGCATAATAATAATTCTCTTACATTGATTCTTGATTTGATATTCCGACAGGGTGTTTTGATGTAGATTTTCGGAACGAATTTCCGTCATCCCTTGTCAAGTTTGGTTTGGAGACAAACCGGTTTCGGATTTTTTGTTCAGAACGAAAAATGACACTGAAGATGGCACATAGCCGAAACCGGTTTGTCTCCAAACCAAACTTGACCAGGGATGACGGAAATTCGTTCCAAAAATCTACAGTTCTCGAAACAGCTAAACACATTTTACAGTCCAAATTTGTAATCAAATCAGTAGTAGAATAATGTTTTATACTTACATATCACCACAATACGTTTCGTATGCCTTAAAAGCATACTTAACGTGCAGGACACAATCAGTTGCATAATGCCCATGCCAATGATGGCTCCCGGCACCATACTTATGCCCAAAGAGCAAGAAACAAAAGCCTACAAAGGAAAAGAAATAAATAAAGGATATTGAATGTTTTAATAGCACAACTTACCCTTAGAAAATCACTTAATATGTAGGCCTGTTCGGTGCCAATAAAATAAGCCAATGGCCCAGCAAAAAGCAGAGTATCTGTAATACCCTTGATACGTTCATTGCGAAAAGTGGTCTGAATTTTACCCATTAACATGGATAATAACAAAGCGATACTAGCAAATACCAAATACACATTAATTAAAGTAAAACTGCCATCACTGGGTGTCTCATTAATGAAAGAAGAGAAGAAAGTTTCATTGCCCGCATAATTCTCCGACTGTGCATGACTGTGCCACAGAGGGCACATATCAGCACCACATATGCGGTTGCCATGTTCATCTAAATTATAATATCCACTTCTATAACCAGGCACATGATTCCACACGTAAGCTGTGCTAGGACTAACCGACTGCAAAGCAGCTGATATTGGAACAGTGGTATTTGATGTTGGCAACAGTTTTACAGCTGAAGACTCAGTGGTGATGGCCGCTGTAATAGCAGAAACTTCGGTACCTGTGTTTGTACAATTCCAAACATTCGATGGACAAGACAATACCAACGAAGCTATTACAGCGCCTAGTATAATGCCGAAATCCTTAGAAGCATGAAACCATCTCGCCAAACGTCGTACTTTTTGATCTCGATTGCAAAACAGTTTATGTTCTTCCCACGAATCCAAGGCATGTGTGGAAAGCAAAGTACATTCATGTTGGGAGCAGCTTAATTTACTGCCATAATGCACAACCACAGCTATTTTGCTTATATGCGAAGGCGTATGCGTTAAACCAAATAGTATGTAGGCTGGCAAAAGCGTATAAACTGAGGGATATAAATGGCACAATAAAAACAAACACACAGCCACATAATTGGCATTCATTAATGCGGAATAGCCAAATTTATGTATTAGTTTTGGTGTCACCAGGCACATGACAACCGATACAAGCAGGCCCACACTGAGAAGCAGCGAACCAATATTCGGCCCTACTTGCAGCCATTGTTCTCTCTGATGCCAGACTGAATTGGAGCCTTGCAAACCAAATATCGGCACTAAGACAGCACATTTTAGGCAATGAGCAATCGCCAGTAAGGCAAATGATTTACCCACTTTTTGTCTGACATGAGCCGGTATTTTATGACGACAATTGCGGTTGTTAAGCGTTATTAAGCGTCGTATAGATGTGGCTCCTATAGAGCTGTTAACAGATTCTCTACGGCGAGAAGCCGCCAAGGCAGCTTGTACTTGATATGATGATACTGGATTGATGCGATGTGATCTGCTAGATACGGGAGAATAGGCTGGCAAGTGCTGAAAAGAAATATATTTTAAATCAGAAAAAAAGTTGTATTTCAATTCTTACTGATGTTTATCTACTGGTCACAATTTGAGTACTTAATGGGGGTAGGAAAATTAACTAAGAATATAAAATCATTTAAACTTTTAGTGCCAGACTTATCTACGCCAACCACCAGTAGTGAAACATATGCACACATGCATGTTTTGTTTGTTTATCAACATGAAACTCACATTTATTGTGTACTATTTGTAAATGGACTAGTAACTACTTTACGTCCTTATAGCTCCTAAAATACTAAACCGATTTTTGGTAAACTGGTGTAGAAACAGGTTTCTAAACTTTGTCAAAATTAAACACCACATTTTTATACAAATTTTACCCACAACAGCAAACTTCAATTAATTCTGCCGGTGTTTGTGTTGTGCTGGTGACTAGAAATTTTAAGGCATTCATTCATAAATTTCACACCCATACTATGACAATTACTGTGCATGTCGTGTGTACTTACCTCCAAAGCTTGCTCGTCCCATATGTTGTGTGTCGCACCCGAACTTCGTGTACGCAGGACGCGATGTTGATTTGTCAATGAATGTCGATTATAATGGGGATGCTGATGTCCATGAGGCTTTAATGCTGTTGCACTCACACCCGAACCAACCCCAGCGCCATAGCTTAGTAGGGCAGCACCACTAGTTGCTGTTGTGGTGTGTGGTGCCATGCTACCCATACCCAAGGCAGCCATTAAATAGGGATTGTAGGTTGAGTTCTAGAGAATATAAAAATAACACAACATAATTTAAGAGTATTTTTCTGAATTTAAGAGAAAGAGAGAAAAGAAGAGTTGATTGTTTAGTTTCGGTTATAATTTTGTTATTATGTTTTTAGAAGAGGAGCTAATTAAATTAAACTGAATTAAATTCCACAACCGTTTCAATAAATAATATTCAGATAATGCGCACAAATGCATTTGTAAAATAATTTAGACCATTACTAACGATTGGCGTACTTATGCGAAATTAGAGAACTTCTCACTCGACTTGAAATATAATTTTATATAAAACACAACACAAAAGTGCTGCAGGAATTCAGAAAGTAAACTTGTTTATGGTGTGTGTGCTTGCTTTCTTCAGTAAGACAGGTTGGCCAGTTGGACGTGAACCTTTTATCAGACTCGATTCAAACAGAATGAGATTAAAAACTCCAGGAATCACGACTGAGTTAACCTTCCAGCATTTAGACATGCGAAGCTACCACAGGGGATATATGACCAAAATCGTTTTAAATCTCTCATGTCTCTCTCACAAGTCACTGCGGACTGAAGATACGCCTGAGCAACACTCGGTGCAGATTCTGTGACTACGTGGAAGAAACTCCAGAGCAAAATATAAAGGATTGTGAAATTTTATGTCACAGAAGCTGGGCAAGCCCCTACTACAAGATGGGAATCTGCCAAGAAAAGAACCAATTGCAGTCCTGAGATTTCTCGAGGAAGTAGTTCTTTAACACCTTCCAGGCGAAACAATAGTTTTTTTATGGCAGTCTCCTGCTTCTCTACTTAATTTAATTTTATGCTCTCTCGCTCTCTCTCAAACACTTGCACAGATTACTTGGGAAAAATATGTGGACAATTTTGCCTTACTTAGCCTAGACCTTGTCGCGGCTTTTTCAAATAATTTAAATAATTGTTCTACTTTCTTTGAAAAGGCATAGATAAGAAAAGACAGGCTGGGAAGTAGATGGGATGGAAAAGCTGCATTGTTTACAAATCTGCAATTGCGCGTTATGCTTATTATTAGAACAATGTTGCAGCGCCTCCGGTGCTATGTAGGCGGATTACTTGAAGCTACTATAGCTATTTTATTAATTATTTCATTTCGCCGACAATTTAGTAGTGATATAGAGTGACGAAGAAGGGCATTGCGATATATACTAGTATGAATAGAAGGTAGTACATATCAGACAAAAATATCTTATTTATTAGCAGCGGCTGAAATACGCACCCGAGCGTCTAACCATCAAATGCGTAATAGGCAGTGCGGTAACTACTTAAGCCACAGCAAACGGCGGGATCTTTTTTCACAAATAGACTGAAACGGCAGATAGGATAAGAATATGAAGTAAATTATAAAAAAAATTATAGACTGCAAGCCTGCTTGCCCATGAAGAATAAAAGCCATTGCTTCTACGGTACCCGATATGTTAAAAAATTGTTGGTGGTTCTTTAATATGAAGTATGTTTTGGTGTAAGTGCACTATGAGGAGCAAGTCCATACACAAATTTTGCTATGCAACCTTGTAAACAAAATAGTCTGGGTCTTTTCACTTACCTTTCTCTGATTCAAACGTTCTCTTTCGCGACTTGCCTCTTTGACCAACTCTTCACGCATTTCGCGCTCGCGACGTTTTTCGCGTTTGCGCTCTATCTGTTCGAGTTCGTGTAGATTTGGTAAACTTCCCATGATGTTAAATGCGGTTTCTGATTTCTTTAGTAGTTTTTATTGTATTTCCAAAATATTATGGTTTGGTTTATTTTCCAAGTTTGTCAACAAAGATTGTGAAGCCACTGCGGGGACGGATGTTCGCAAAAATACAACATGTACGAGTATACATACCTTTAATACAACTGTGTGTACTCACAGCCATATTTAATTGTATAAAGTGTAGTAAAGATGTTTGTAAATATAGATTATTGTTTTTGACAGTTGACCAGTATTTGTTATTCTTACTGTTATTATTTATTAACGGTATATGAAAGAAAAGAAAAACAAAATAGATTAGAAGACCTTCAATATGTTATTGCATTTTTTTTTTGTATTAATTAGTTCTTATTTATAAATCAAAATGAAAAAAACATTCTTTTAAAAGAAAAACGGAGCATTTATGATCTTTTTCCTGCCTTGAATTCTTATCGATATGTACATAAAGTATAGGCTGACCAGGTAAGAACGATAGGCAAGGAAATTTAAATAAAATATAACGTCATGAGATATCAAATTGATTCTAGCTCTATTTTAAAGCTACATTTATGACATTATGTATGGAACATATTATTCAAATGGCCGCCTCGACTTGGCTGGCAGTGCTTCAAGATGATTTTTTTGGTCAAAATCCGGCTCTTCGGTCAACATGTCTAGCGTACAATTAGCGATCTCACGGAGTTGTGTATGGGCGTGAGGCTTCAAGAGTAATCTTATTCAGATGTCGGCCGAAATCCAACCGCAAAAATAAGCCGGGTTGTTTCCCTCTTATTGCCCAATTCCACTGATCGGCGCCGAATCGATATACATGGGGCTTTTTCGATACTGGCCGCTTAGGCAGCTATGTTTTTTTTTTAGTTCGCAAAAATCTCTGTCTGGTTGGTGGCTTAAGATCTAAAAGTGCATACTTGCGCTCAAGCTTTTGCACGGTTGAACTAAATGCCTGCATAGTGGAGCCATAATGATGACGGATCTCACGATGAAATTCACGTCGGGTGTAGAAGAAATGGCAAACTTTACTAAACAATTTGACACCTGGATGGCATTGGTAATTTTGATAGATTCTGAAATATAACTACCATTCCATTCATGGTAGACATTTTGTTTTATATTTAAAAATGCGGGATTTTTTACTTTTTATTTTTAAGCTTATTTACTTAAAGTATTGCCCATTTTCAGGTATGACATTTTTCCATATTTTTGGCATCATTTGGATTCCGCGCCAAAGGTACTCGTACTACTCTGCTCATCTTTTGAGGCTAAGAACGATTTCGTGATGGCCTGGCCATTAACGATTTAATGGTATCCAAATTGCTCTTTTGATTATTTAATTATTTCCAAAATAGAGAAATTAAATGAACAATATGGAGATAAAATTTCTTTGATGGTATAATGCTAATGCGAGTATATTTGAGGGCAACTCAATTAAAAATAATTATTCCGAGATAGTTTAAACAGCAGCTTAGGAATGTGGAACAATTATTTTGTCTGGTGGCATCAGCTTTAAAAAAATCAATTTTAAAGATATATTAGCGCTATAATGAAGACGTAAGAAGTGAAGTGTTTAAAAATACTAGTTCAGTATTGGAAGTTGACGCGACACGTCTTGTATTGATATTGAATTTGATTTATGGTCTCACTACAAGTCTTTGGCTTATAAGCGATAAAGAAACGAAAACAGTAGTACCCTAGGATTAGGGCCTACGTCCGTATCAGATTGAACTGACGACCATAGACAACGTCGCCAGTTCGCTAACATTGTATGAAAAAGCTAATGCTAAACACGTATTGAACTTAAACTCTATAAAAATTATTATTAGGGGCTTCTAAAAGGCTTATAAGGTTAAGGTCTTCAAATAAAAGTGTCTGTCAAAGTTGTCAAATTTTAAATCCATAATAAACTTTATTAAATAGAAATAGACAGAAATGTTGTGCCGTTCAATACTCACTCATTCTCTAAGTAAAATTAGGAACTGCTTTTCGCATGCCGCCACATACTTTGTTCATTTAATGTTTCTCTTGTAATTAAAACACGCAGACACTGAAACCCTATAACCAGCCAAAAATAATAAGAAAATAATTAAGTAGAAGAAAACAATGACCAACCATGACAAAATCTTTGTGAGAGATATCCTACAGTCATGTTGATGGAGTTGTATAAAAAAATATGTTTTATTTAATAAAAGGACAGTTTAAATATGCTGCTTAGATATTATCTTTAGCAGAGCACAGTCGGCGGCAACTGCCGCACTTGTGATTTTCTACGTGTGCGAGAGCCATGCGACTGTACAATTTTAATCCATATTTTTTTTCTGACAATCTGAGTATAATAAATCCTTATTACAAATTTTTCCGGGGGAATTTTTTCACTTCCCATCATTTGTTCCCAGAAATAAGTCGTCTGTTCTAACAAACCGGGGAATATACAGTGTAATTTTTCCATTGTTCAACCAGTGTTGAGAATAGGAGAAAAAAATAAAAGGAGACAAAATCCTAAAAAAAACCTTAAATCGTAAAAGAAGAAATGGGAATTGTAATTCTTAATTAGACTGATTGCTGTCATACTACAATACATTCTTATTTTACTTGAATTTTTGACACGCCGTTTTACTCGTTCTAATTGTGTGAAAGGCGCTTAATGGTTACCATCAATACAAAATATTTACAGTGTTGCTACATATAAAAAGCAGTGTTGCCAAGTGGCTCGTATAGCTGCATAACCTATAAGCTACACTTTTAATTCACATCCTGAAACTAGGTCTGATGGGATTTGGCAACTCATTAATGAAAGGAGCCCACTGTCAAAGATATTTTGTGTATAAAATTAAGCCTCTGAGGCATAAGCTGCGTCCGACAAACACAGGACAAGAGATCAGAACACCATCTTAAAAGCAACTTCTGGTTACGGGGAATGAATTCACTGGAAATGCCTTGTATGTGGAATCACACCGTATGAGGATTGTTTATATATTCCGTGTTTTAAGCCGATCCCTCGGCGCAGTACGCTGTAAATAGCTGCTCACCACACCAGATCCTACATACGTAAGTACAGACTGTCCAAACGAACTCATAAACAGAAAAAACCCCTCAAAGTTTAATATAAACAATGTGGAATATGAAGACAAATAGTTTTTCCAGTAATTGGGCAAGATCAGTACGTCAAAATGCGGTTACAGTGTATGAATGCACATATTATAGGATCTACTTATTGAGGTATATTTTGGACTCTTGTTAGAATCAGAGAAGGAGACCTTGATGTGAAGGGATAAATATGTCAACAAATACACTCAAGATTTACGTCAGCACCTGCCATGGCATTATCCGGAACCATCAATTTGATTTTCGAGGCGTAGTACTGTTGAGCAAGTCCATAGAATTGCCACAATTATTTGGTCTGTATTTGAAAATATTCAATACTCTTCAGCTTTATGTATTAAAATTTCCCAGGCTTCTTAAGAGCTATTTGACAGATAGAACGTTTAAAGAAAGGTCAAGGGTTAAATTTTCTAAAAATAGGTTAGCAAGGAATTTTTTTCATGGATCGATTTTCATCGAAATCAAAATTTGTTTAGAATTTTTGGGCTGAACAAATTATTATTTCTAGACTTTAATTTAATTTTATGATTTTTTTTTTTTTTTAGAAATAATTATGTTTCTAGCATTTTATTATTTTGTGCAAATAATTATTAATTTTGTCTCGAAAAGATTAATTATTAATTGAACGTAGCTTTCAGCTCAAAAGTTAAGAATTAATTGATTTTTTGCTCGAAGTAAACAACGACGTCGTTTTCATTTTATTTCAAGCGAGACAGTGTAGACACTCACAGTCAAAACATTTATATTCGATTTCTCTCTGCACAAATCTATACACTTCTAGGATAGTGTGAAACGCCCTTAAATAACACTGTAGAGATAAGATTTTAATACATATTAGAAATTTCTTTTGGAAAGATTAAATAATATAAAATTAAAGTTAGTAAAATGCTGACAAGACGGCTTTATTCAACGATGGCTTTATTACTAACTGAACTCAGTACTCCTGCCAATGTCCTCATGTTCTTTGCAAATCATAGCTGGCAATTTGAACATCATGTTCGCTACTTACTCTTTGTTGGAGTATTGAAGACTAGCCCAACCTTTGCCGTGCTATTGGCTGTTAGTTTTGGTTTAAACCACAGCCACTCCACTACGTTAGTCCCGCCGAGTGGCCTCACTAACAACAAGTTTTAAGTTTTTGCCGTGCGCAACTGGTTAAAAATTGAGAGAACGAAATAGACCCGATTTAGAGGGCCGCCGCCGTTAAATGGATGCAAGGCGTGTAACGTTTCTGCTAACGAACACCCATTTTGATGATAAAGCTTTAGCATTGAGACGTGCGCTCAACCGTGTAACTTGCCATCGTAATTTGGCGTCAGTGTCTAAATGAAAGCAATAAATGTTTTTGCACGCTGCCAAAACAAACATGGCCAGCACGAACTGTCCTTAGAATACCACCAAATTCAAGAGCAGAAATTTTTCTAGGAAAAAGAAAAAATTATACAATTATCGCGATTTTACTTGGAATGAAAAAATAATGAGCAACAGAATTTTATTTTCTAGTTAAACTGCATTTCTGCGAACAAAAAAAAATAAAATGTATTTTAAAAGGGTCAAAAGCATTTAGTTAAAGAATTTATAGTCTTTAAGTGATGCAGCAACCTCCCTTTAATGCTGATGTGTAAACAAAATGCTCCAAGTCTGGGAAATGGATTTCTTTCAAATTGTTAAAAAAAAAAACTTGGCGAAATTTTGAAAATGTGTCATCAGTCACTACTTTTATCAGATTCAATAAATTTTCTACATTATTTTCAATTATGATTTAACCTCTATTTGCTTAAAGTTAAATTTTGTATTAACAGCTGTTCAATATGTACTTTGACTGTGCACGCTATGATTGGTATTTGGTGTTATCAGCTTAGCAACTCGTTCTTGCGAATCATTATGGAGCTCGCATCTGTTAGGTGGGCAGTTGTGGAATTAATGAATTTTTATTTCTCAGCAGTTTAATTTTTCAGCTGGGGTTCGGTACAGTCTTCCCAGGGTTTCAGTAAAAGTCTGCTTTCTTTAACGAAACTATTATGATGAAGGTACGTTCCGTAGTTTTGATATTTTAGCCCAAAGAATACGGATGAGTCAAGTCTGTAAGATAAACTCGCGAGACCTTGTATTATATTCGTATACCAGTCAACACGATACGCGCGATATTAGATACAAGAGTGTTTTAAGGGACATTGTATTCGGGAAAATATACCAAGAATATAAGAAAATTTTAGATGACCTTCTATTCGGCCGAATACAATTCGGTATAATACGGGGGCAATATAAGATAATGCGGAACACCACCACCTTGTATTCGGCAAAATACGCCTTAATTTTGAATAATATAAGTTGCGGGATACCTTACCTTATACATTATATTCGTCAACTATACGAATAAACTACGATAAATAAAATAAAGGGTCATCCAAATGTGACGCCTAGATGTCAGCACTATATAATTTTTACACGTGACATCTTTTCAAATGACATAAGCCATTTTGTTTTATTAGAAGGTAGTACAGTTTTAACCATGGACAGGTACACATTGCAACAACGCGTTTACATCATTCAAAGTTATTATGAAAATGGGCGTTCTTTGAAAAATACCCATCGCAAAATTCGTGATTTTTTTGGTGTAAATAATCGACCAAATCAAGCTCATTTCAGAATGGATGGATTCGTCAATAAGCAAAATTGTCGTATCTGGGGTGATGAAAATCCTCGTGTTATTCATGAAAAATCTCTACACCCACAAAAAGTTACTGTTTGGTGTGCATTTTGGGCAAATGGAATCATTGGGCCATTTTTCTTCGAAGATGATGCTGGAAATGCTGTTACTGTGAATGCTGAGCGATACCAATCAATGTTGAGAGACTTTTTATGGACACAGTTGAATCATATTGATGTGTCTGACGTCTATTTCCAGCAAGACGGTGCTACATGTCACACAACTCGAGAAAACATTACGCTTTTGCGATCAACATTTCCTCAACGTGTAATTTCACGAAATGCAGATTTCAATTGGCCTCCAAGGTCATGTGATCTAACACCATTCGATTTTTTTTTTGTGGAGTTTTTTGAAAAGTCGAGTGTATGCTAACAAGCCACAAACAATTAATGATCTAAAGAACAACATTCAAGTTGCAATTCGTGAAATAACACCAGCAACATGTCGGAAAGTCATTGAAAATTTCGATATTCGGATTGATGTCTGCAGACGCAGTCATGGTGGACATTTGAATGATATTCTGTTCCACTTATAATTGTAATGGATCATACTTTTAATAGAAAAAACAGCTTGAAAAAATTGCAAATAGTTTGTGTTTTATTTCAAAGAAACATGTAGGCGCGTTTTTTGGATGACCCTTTTAACCCTCAAGGGGCCTTGTACTCGTATTTGCCAAAATAAGAATAATATCGGCACGTGACAGTATTCTCAAGAAGAATTTTTGTGTGTATAAATCGAATTTTTATGTTAACAGGGCGATAACTCGTATAGAAGAGTTGCTCGACTCTTTCTTTGAACACTGGCCGACAAGACGCCAAAATGGAATCGGAATATCAGAAACAGTAGTTGTGTCAGCTAGTTCTGGTTCTAAAGTTTTCTTTGACATGAATTTACTATTTACCAAATGACAATTGTTGCACATTCAACTTTTTTGTAATAATGTTTTTTTCAACAATCTCAGTTTTCCATGCCTGAGGCATATGCAGAAACAAGAAGCACTTAAAAATAATGGGCTACATTCTACATACACACATACATAATAACTTAATTCGGTAAATGTAGAAAATAAGCCACAAGAAAAAATTGGCAGCAATGCGAATGTGCACTTCTAGATTTCAATTGTCAAAAGGGACCGTTAAAAGGATAACAAAAAGTTACTTGTTGGCATTAAATCCTTTTTTGCTGCAAACTTTGTAAATAAGTAAAAACTTTTCTAATTTTAATAAAAATGAAAAAGTATAACATCTTGCAAATATTGTAAGTAACAAATATAAAGGTGAAAATAAAAATAAGGACTGTAATTTTAAACTTCCATCTCCCCTATTTTTTTAAATTCCTAGAATTATTTAAAGGAAACTTCCCCGAGCAAAGTAAAGGTCAATCCAGCAAAAGGTACTACAAAACTTATACAAGGCTTCGAGAGCATGGAAAAGTGTAAGAGGACTTAAAGAACTCGAATATGTTATTCCTTGATAATCTTAAATTTTTATTATTTTCTGTTGTTATGTGTTTCTTGTGTTTCATTTTCTACTCCTGATTAAAGATCGGAACAGAGAATGGATATCTGATTTAACCTAAACTGGCCATTAGCTGGCAGACACAAAAGTGTCGCTGGCTCTAACTGTGCGCACTGTCAGAAGTTCTACCTTATACCTCCTCGTAGTAGCGGCCGGTAACACGTGCCTGCCTCTAGGAGTCTGGCTAGATAAGTCAAGGGGAGAGAAGTTAACACTCTCTTATTACTAATCCTTATGTCACGGTGTAACAACATACGCCAGGAATGCATCACCAAAAGTGTGCTCAAGTATGCGAACTCTGGATACCTGTCGATCTCTTGTTTTATTATAGACTCACCCAAGCATATGAAGCTCTGAGTGGGTGGACATCTTTTTCTCCATCATGGGGATGAATCACGAAGACGAAGTAGAAACTCCTGTTTTAATTAGCCAATAAAGGAATCGAGGAGAGGTGGACAAAAATGCCTCGCGAGGGGTGGAAGGGTCAATCTTTCGATGGGAATGGGCAATAAAGTCTCGCAAGAGATGGAGAGATTAATCTCTGTGGGAACGGCGGTATTTATTGGCCAATGGAGGAATCCTGAAGACACCTCGCACGTGGTGGATAGGTCCCTCTCCAATGGAGGAATTCTGAAGAGATGAACAAGAAAACCTCGCAAGAGGTGGACAGGTCAGTCTGCAAAGATACTCCTGAGGATGAGTCTGAGAAGTAGCGCATATTTTGTGCTAATGTCCAGCACTGGCTAACATAAGGCATAGGACCACGTGTAGACACTTGTTAAATGTGAATGCCATGGTAGACCTAACTCTAAGACAAATGCTTACAACTACAAGAGACTCTGTGATAAGGAAGAAGGCCAAGAGTCACCAGTTGACGGACTGAAATCACTAGTGTCAAAAGAAAAAGCTAGTGGTAGCGCAAGACTCAAATTAAGGTAAGGTGGTAGTAAATTACAAATTGGTTGCGTGAAATCAATTTGTGGAAACAAGAGGGTCGAAGGGTAGAAAGGGAGCTTCAATATCCCACCTACATTACTAATAATAACAGCCTAAACTGTTTAGGTGGGTTTCGTGGACACAGACGTAAACTAGTTGAGGCTGTAATACCAAAGAAAAGTTTAGGCACCTTGAGGACATTTTAGGGCTATTATCCACAGCTAAAAGTCCAATATCGGCATAAGAACTTAGTTCAGTTGAAGGAGAATACACATGTCCCTATTTAAACAAAGTATTTTGGTACAGAAAGTCTCCTTTGCGCCAGCACAGTAACTGCGAACAGTAATTGCGGACGACATACGTTACGGGAGCATTATAATAGAATTCTTGTGGTCTGAATTCAACGGCATGGATCTGGACGACATGTGGTTTCAGCAAGACAACGCCACCTTTCACACCGCGCTTGGCACACTTGGTTTATTACAGCAACGGTTTCCATAGTTTAAGTTATGCTGAAAGGCCTTTTTACTTCTCCTTACCTCTAAATGAGAAGTACTTGAAAAATCTTTATATTGCTGGCAACTGTCAGTTAATTCTTAACAATACCCATTAGCGGAAAGTAAAATAACAAGAACAATAACAACAATCATACCAATAGCAACAGTAGCAACATGTTTGCAGTTCTTGTTTTCTCCATATAAAACATTATTGTTCCGATTCATTGTCGCAGTAGAATGAACATCAGCAAAACAAGAGAGAATAGACGTTTTTATAAAAAATATAGATTTTAAAAAGATGTGCACGTTTAAGTGTGCTGGGTGGAAATTAAATTGAAAGTAGGTTAAAATAATAATTACAATAGAAACACGGTATGAATGATACCTACCACTTTGCGGATGGTAGGGGAAATAGTATTTATTTTTACCTTGAATATTTAAAACTTAAATTGGGTTTTTTTTTTTGCTTTTGTTTGTGTATTTAAAACGAAGGATCTGGAAAAGCTTCAGGTTAGAAAAATTTCGCATAGCATTATCGGTATTTCACAACCCATTTGAATTTGTGTAATCTGAAAACCCGTACACCTGTGTTTCTTAATGTTGCTTTTCTTTAATCTTACTAAGGCCCAAAGAAACCTAGATATTGAGCTACAGACCCCAGTAATTTATGAGCAGCCGTCCTCCTAGATATGTTATCAAGCTCCACAAACCAAACAAACATTCAAATTATGTGTTGCAATCCCGGGCGAACCCCGGAGCATGTCTTCTAGGTGATCTCGCCACCTTGATGTATTGCTGGGCGAGGGACTGGAAGAAGAGAACTTTCGAGGTTTGACCAGTAACTAAACACTAGTAGCACGTCAAGTAGTAGACTCCGAGACGTAAGTTACAGGCCGGTTGTTATTAACACTCATGGCATGAACAATATGACGTTGCACTGAAACGCAAGCCGTCAGTAAAAAGCAATTGCCAGCACGGAATTAGTTCAGATATTACGACGTTAAGCAAGGACTCCAGAAAATAATCAACAGCATTTCAGTTTGCATTGGTAGTGCATAATTTTTACGTATCCATTCATATATCGACGGGCATCATGTAAGAAATGAAACAGGCACAAAGGTATTACTTGCCATAACTGGGGGAAATGTCTGGAGTTCCGACTTATACCTCCTCATGGTGGCGGCTGATAACAGGTTCATGTCTCTGCTGGGAGTCTGACTAAATAAGTCGAGTGAAGAAAAGTTAACACTCTCTTAAAAAACTTCCTATTCCACAGGGGAACAGCATACGCTAGAAATGCGTGGATAGCATTCAGTTCGGCCTTAAAGCTAACCAATCTGTACGCCGTCTCCGATAAGATGAATAAAACGGAAAACTTTTCCAAACACTTTAAAGTGATTATGCTCAGCTTGGAGAAATAGAAATAATAGAACAGAACTCACAGTCATGGTATACAGGTGGGTCCAATATAAACAATAGCAGCGTTGGGGCGAAATTGTAGCGCAATGTTTGCAAAAAGCAGTTGCAGAGGTCCACACCTTCGGCGCGTAGGTCCACACCTTCACAGTGTAGGGACAGCTATATTCTGTATCTGTAACATCAAAATATTGAAGAAAAAAATGAAAAATGCTCTGTAGCATAGAGGTATGTTGTAGGAATGATTATGTTAGGTCGGGTGGGCAGCTAGCATGTTCACTCGGAGGCCATTAGACCCAGAGTGCTACCTCGACGACCATCTATCTACCTCACAGTTCCGTATAAAACTCTAAAATCTCCAGTCCGTAAGAACCACCTGGAGCGTCTCGCAAAACTAATCAGGCTCGTTGGTGTCACATTCCTGAAGCAGTCCAGCATCTGAACGAATCTTTGGCCCTAATATTTGAGTCTGCATTATTGCAGAGCCAGGCAGTCGTAGAATATTGCCGTGTCCAGGGAGTATATCAAGGTTCAACAATGCAAATAAAGCAAGAATGTGTCAAACCCTTTGAATTTGGTTAAACTATTGTGCTTCAGTAGCCAGAATGCATTCCGAAAAATTTTATTAGTCACAACTTGTTTTACGATAATTACTTCCCTGCGTATCAATTATTTGAAAGTCTCAAGCAAAATAAAATTAATGCTACTGGAACAGTTCGAATAAATAGATTTGCTAACCATTGTCTGCAGATGGAAATGTAATTGCCACTAGTTAGTATGACAACAAGATTTCGAATCTATGCTCTAGCTTTGTTGGAATCAGAGTAGAAGATAAAGCCAGGCATTGGGATAAAATGCAAAATGAATCTGTAGTCACTGACAAACCCAAAGATGTTCGATTGTACAATAAAAGCGTGGGCAGTGTGGATTCGTTGGATAAAATATATTCGATAATATTTTGCCAAAAAGTGACTTGTCCTTAACTGCAGCATTGATGGAATATTGAAAAGACTATTCTAAAAGCCAATTTCAAAAATAAAAATCCTGAATTAAATTAAATTTCTTATTTAAGTTGACCGAATTCTGTTACCTGCTCAACAAGAAGATATACCTCGGCCAAACACACCATGACAACAAGGTAGATCATTCAAAGCCAGTCCATCATCATCCGTACTTTATCCTTGGACGTAAATTTTAGTGACAGTTCAGATAGTATAGGGTGTTTTTTTAAGCCCGATAGAGCTTTAAATTGTAAAAATTAGCGCAAAAAATTGTTATTTTAATCATAAAATGTTTTCATTCAAAAGATCAATAAATGGCATTAACATTTGAAATTAATTTCTGGCACGTAATTGCTTTACGTTTTAGTTGCTATTACGACACTTCAAAACAGCACCACTAACTAATACTAGAGGAAATACTTGGTGGCCAACTGACAGTTCTATTTCTCGAAATCAACTTAACGCCAAATTTTGATTTCAATAAGTCTATGGTTGCGGTCGCCGTTTGGCACGTAAGGCCATTGATCATGGTACGGTAACGATCTTTCTCCATCGGCCGTAACCGGAGCTCCAGCTTCCTGTTTGTAGAAATAGCGTTTAATAGTGTCACTAGCCTGTTAACCGCAACAAACGCTATATTTTTGTGGACCTAATAGAGCCTCTAGGATCAGTTGTGGATTGATTTCATTCCGTTTTCGGCAATTTTGTTTATTAACAAACCCGTTAAGCGAATAATTAGTCTCATCGCTGAACACAATTTAGTCGTCTACAAGTTGTGCAAATTGATGATTGTTTTTTAATATAAATGTCGATAATTTGATAGCGTTGCGTCAATCTAGTTATGACGATGAGATCAATAGTAAATTCTATGGGGCGTTAAAAAGAACCCCATACTATTACTGCCTGACGTTGTTTTCTTTAATACCACGCTGTTGTACTGCCTTATTTTCTACTATTACAGATACTGCTTGACACCCATCACGGGGTCCGCAGCAACGTCTACTATTTCATATTTTACGTTATCTTGGCCTTCTAAAACTAACTCCAAATTTTCGAACGTGTGTATGTAATTAAACTCCTCCTGTTTGTGTTTTTGAGCGGGTTCCTGGGTGATTCTGATTCACAATTGCATACTTTAGGGGGCGCTGCGAAATGTTTTCACCAAACAAAAATTTTGTCTCCTAAAGTGGAGTTTAGACGATGATATTTTTCATCCGTAAAATGAGAGTAAAAATGTGATGAAATTTCATCGGTATTTAAAAAAATTAGAGTAAAATCATACGACAGATTTTTTTTTCGTTTACATGATTGGTAAAATACCAAAACATATGGTGCGTGCACACACACATATATGTTGCTATTTGTTTACATAAAAATCAGGCATGCGAAAGTTTACGCCAAACAATATTCTTTCGTAAAGAACTTCTTCTGGTGTTGTACAGTTAATATTGAAATAGATAAGCTTTTTTATATGCAGACGCATATACATACATACATATGTAATACAAGTTAAATTTTACATACATTTTTAATAATATCTTGGAACGAAAAATTAATTTTTTTCTTTATATATAGTGCAATTCATTAGATCTAGTTTTGCATCCCTGAAAAATTCTCTCCTGATCAAATGGTGTGTGATGGTTTTTGAAATTTTTAAAAAAACAAAGAGAGCCGTACGACTGTCAAATTTTCATCGGTATTTTCTCTCAATTACGTACGACTTCATTACATATTGGATTTACATGATCCCATCCGTGGTCTTCTACACAAAAAATTGAGTAATCGTACGACAAGTCACATAGTCTAAATCACGCTTAAGCGGCAGCATTGATTGATTAGATGGCTTAGATTCACGTTCACATCAACGTTTTGACTAAAGAGAAGAAATGGTACGTAGATATGCTTGCGTAATATTCATGAGATCAGATGAGACATAGTTTTGAGGAGCTATCGGTTGCAGTTGAAATGACATGATCTGTGTGTGGGTGCGAAAGTGTACGCCTTTCCTTTAGCTTTTTTTACCTTTAAAAACAAAAATTTTAGAAATAACTCCAGACTTTCACATAAAACTTATTGTTTTATTTTTTTTATTTTTGCTAACTGAAATGTATGTGTGTTCAAAATATCTTAAAATGAACACAAACATTGCGGTTACAATTGAATTTCTTTGCATTCTTTGTCGTTCTCTGGGTTTTATTACCTTCCCTGATAAGGATTTGTGGTTGCATGGAAGAATGCTCTATGTTGTGTATTAAAGTGAACTTTACTATTGTGTGGGAAATAGTTTTCATTTGATTTTATTGCAAGAAACTACAATTCGACTTGTTAAAAAGAAATTAGTGGTTGTATTGAGGAAAATGACAATAAAGTTAAATTTTCAATACCAACGTGTGAAAACTATGGACAACAAAATACAAAGACGTTGCACAGCGATAAAGTAAAGAGATCTAAATAAGGTGTGTGTTCAAAACAGTGACCAGTTTATGTTTTTTTATATTTTAAAAGAACTTAGGGTGGGGGGTAAATAAGTCAAAGAGAACCAAGTCTAGCGAGCACTTTGGGTGTGGCAACGGACTGGTATTAGTTTTTAATTCCGAACAAGTAGATTGGGTTGTGTTGACAGGCCGCCTGAAATCTACCTAAAGGCCGTTGTGACCTTCGTAATCCCAAGACTTAAGTTACCACTTCGCGGAAAACATTCTTAAACGATTGCGTTATTAAAGGAGCATTCGTTTTTCTTGATTTGATATTCCGACAGGGTGATTCGATGTAAATTTTTGTAACGAATTTCCGTCATTCCTTGTCAAGTTTGGTTTGGAGACAAACCGGTTTCGGCTATGTGCCATCTTCAGTGACACATAGAATTCGTTTCCTTTAATTGTTGTTTTCTTTTCATTGAAAAATTCTGTGTGATAAAAGACTCATTAAAAGTGGCAAAAAGTGGCTGGTCCACAGAATGGGTTCTAGAATTAAATATCGAAAGTAAAGGGTGCCTAGATAAGGACGATAGGAAAATAAATTAACAACGACGTGAGATATCAAATTGATTCGAGCTTTGTTTTAAATGACCCCCCTTGGCTCGTGATAGTGCTTCAAAATAAGTTGTTGGTTCGAATCCGTATCTCCAGCCAACTTAACTCACGGCGTTCTCTCTGGACGACCGGCTTTAATGTTTCTGTAAGCACAACCGAATCCAACTGTAAGCCGGCTTGACTTTCTGACGATGCTGAATTCAACTGATAAGCACCGAATTAACTGGATCACCTTCGATACTTGCCGCACAAACGTCTGTCCGATTGATGGCTTAAGAGTGTAATCACGTTGAAACTTTTCCATTGCCTGCTCACGGACGCCATGATGATGACCGACCTCTAGACAAAATTCACGTTACAATTCAATAATTTCCACACATCGAGCAGGCGTAAAGCAAAACAATTTTTTAATTAAAAAACAACCGTTTAAAAATATCTTCTCACACAATTTTACTATTGGCCTCACAAGGAAAACGAAATGTTTAAATTATTTAAAATGTATAACATTCCAACAGTTGCATTCGTACATGATCATTGCCATTTTCCCAGCACACATGAGTGTCTGCCATCACATTTACATTTGCAACGAATGCAAATTTTAAAAATAAGTTGGAAATTTTTTAATTTAAAAATTATAATTTGTATCGGATAGAAATGAGAGTTCAGAGTAGGATTTTAAATGTTTCGATAGTGAATATAAAAATTTAGAAGTAAAGCTCCAATAGTGCTTAAAAAGAAGATACATTTGCTAAAGAATGTTAAAAATATTGTTACGTTTATTACCACAATAAATATTAATTTGTAGGGTTCGTTTAATTGCAAATATTAAAATACACAGGCCTTAATGAATTTATCAGTACTCCACTTTATTCGGCAATTAAGACTCTATTTACAACTCTTCAGTACTAATTTACACTGTACACTTAACACTCTTTTGTACACACAGATATTCACTCTATGAAATCTCAAAGTAAACTATGCCTTCTGCGGTGGACGGTGCTTTTATATACAGATCACGGCCGCTTCTTGAAATGTCCCGAACATACGCGAAATTGCGCATCATTTATTTTATTTGCTGGCTTAGTAGTCTTGTATACATATGTGTTTGTGTGTGTGTGTGTGTGTATCTTTTGTTTACTTTATCGGGGTTCGGGGAATTTCCGCTACGCAATTGTTTTTGCTTTATGTTTATAATATTACGTATTTCTACAATAGGTCGTTTCACACATCTTTGATTATTACTTTGTAACAATATAATATAAAAAATATGCAGCAATTAACGATTAACCCAACCGTTTAATCAAATATTTAAATCTTGTTTATCAGTAGCAATTTTTAAATAAACGTTTGTCTTCATATGGTGGCTTAAATTTTGAAATGAATCCAGCTTAATGCCGAGACTGAAATGTGTACAAATTTATGTTTGTTTTTTCTGTTAAAAAAGTGATAAAAAGTCAATAAATAAAAGAAAACTTATACAAGAATGAATTAATAAGGAAAACCTCGAAAACCCGGATATTCGAACCGGGTTTTAAATAAAATACCTCCAAAACCGGTATCGAAAAAAGTGCTGTTATTAATGTATTCGAAGCCCGATTCTTGGTCAATGCTGACTGGTTGACAATTGCATACATGATTGTACACATACACGTATGAGTTATAATTTTGTTTAAATAATACTCATACGCAGAGTAACCTTTTAACTTGAAGAGGTTGCACACAAGACTGCAGCATTTGTGGGCTCGTTATATTAAGTTGTGGCTTGGTTTTACGAAAAATCCAAAATGTTAATTTTTAGGCAAGTTGTATCCCGGTCGCAACGTTAATGAAGCTCTTGGACCACCTCATTCTATTTTGTACTCATTATTGTAGTGAGCACAATGCAGTAAATTAAGTTTTTTTTTCTGCTTCAAAAGTAAAGTTATGTAAAACACACTTAAAGCTATGATTTCGATCGAACTTTTATTTCATTGTAATGCTTGGGCCTTGCCATTACATTACGTACGAATTACAATGTAATTTAAATGGCCACATTTTTAAGGTACTTTTCGACTACTCTTTTGTTTTCCGATGCTTCAACGCGTTGCAACATTAGGGTATTGTCCGCGTTGACACGGTCTTTGACGTAGTCTCAAAAAGTCCAATGGCGTCAAATCGCGTGTTCGAGGTGGCCAATTCATGTCGCCAAAACGTAAAATTGTGCATCCTAGAAACTTCTCACTCAATTAAACGAAATAGGCTGTGTTGTGTGGTTCGTAGCACCGTGTTGTTAAAACCACCTATTGTCCACTTCATAGTTGTCAATTGCAGGCCAAACAAAAAAAATCATATGGACATAGGGCTCTGAATTGACGGTAAAGGTTCTTCCAGTGTCATTTTCGAAACAATACGGCCCAATGACATATCCAGAACATAATGGGTACTAAACAGTCACATTTTCCACATGCAATATCTTACCCACAATCTCTTCTCGGTTCTCCAAGCCCCATATGTGGCAATTTTGCTTGTCAACGTAACCACCAAGTAAGAAAGGAGCTTCATCGCTGAAGAAAATTTTTGTATGAAAAATCAGCATGAAAGAATGGACAGCCGGCTTTTATTGTTGCGTGATTGGGGCTTTATATGGACGGAGATGCAAATCCAAAATACGCCATAATGAACGCGAAGATAGGCCCAGTTATTAAGAACGCCGTGAAGTCGACAATTTCGGATTATCCGTTAACAGATGCGGTATTTTTGGCAGTACGAACATTGCAATGATACACAGGCCTGAACACATCTGTAACGCTTTCAATGTCTTCTAATTTCTTTATAAGCCTACCAATTCTTTGCACAAGAGGTCGATTATGACGACCATAATTATTCCGTAATGATCGAAAGGTGGCCACGACTGAAGAACCCCTTTTGTAGTAAGTTTTTACTATTTTTAAGCGTTCTTTGGTTATTAAACGATCCATATTCGTAAATGGCAAATCCTTCACTAACTAATTGACACTTCTAAACAACTGACAATTTTGCCAGACCAGCGGTTTTGAAACCACTGAAGAGACAACTTGTCCTGTCTGCATAGAAGGCTTTATGAGTTTTTTTTTTATTTTCGTAGGTAGGAGATGAAAACCGTTTTCGTAAATGTATATGAGTTTAATCTAATTTTTTGCATTGTGTGATTTAACGTTACAGTTTGGAAAAATGTTCCTTCAAAGTCGTGTGGGTACTGCGGTAATTCGCACATCAAAAAGTACTGAGAAAAGTACACTCGCACCTAGTTCTATTTGCTATCCTCACTCAAATAGATTTGTTTGCAGAATGAAGTTGTACACAAAGTTGTATTGTATGTGGGTAAAACACCGAACTTGATTACCAACCGAGTTGTACAAACGGACGCAACGTCTATGGCTTGCATAGTAGGACACTTCGCATTCACTCGTACATGGTATAGTATACTATGTTCACACATTCACCTTAATTGAAGCAATTAAATTTTAAATAACGTTATATACTTTGGTATTCCCAAATATGCGAACTAGCTGACTCAATTAGCATGTGACAGCTGAAAATGTGTTCAATTTGTTCGCGAAAACTTGTGTTTGTGAAATTGGAAAAATGAAATTTATTAGTTTTAAAAGAAAAGACATGAAGAATTTTGAAAACGTGTGTAGCGGCATAAAAAATGCATTCCCTACAGCTAGTTGTCTAATAAAATTTTCAACTTTTACTCTATTGAAGGGTTTGATATCAAATAAATTTTCTTTCTGAATAGAAAGAACACGAACTTATGTCTAAAAATTGAATGAATTAATACCGAAATTAATTACCTTTAAAAGAAACAAATTATTTAAAACAAATTTCATTAAATTTACTAACCGTCAATATCACCAGCCAATTCTTTTTATTTTTCATATTTTGCATGAACTATAAAATGTAGTTGATGATTGATGATGCAGTAACCTTGTTGGAATGCCTTGATTTTGTCATTGAAGGCAGTTTTTTCTGCCTACTAACCACCTTTTACCAGAGTTGCATTGATAATTTAATTAAGTACTAATTGCTCAATTTATTAATTAACTTCTTATATGGTATATTGAGCTCAATTAAGTACTTAATTGCGTAAATATCCTTATAGCACAATTAAGGTGCGTAACTGAACGTAGTATTAAAATAAAATGATTTTATTTAAAGACTTGTTAATCTATACAATACTCGAGTTATAAAGTCTTTCAGTTCATGGCTTGTTAAAGCCAGCTGGTGACTATTATTCCACATCAACAGAAAATTATCAACATTATATATACTAGTACTTGTACGAGTAGCTGTGTATCATTTTATAACAATATTATCAGATATTTGTATAAGAATTATTGCATACAAAATACTTTCATTGGTTGGGGCTTAACAATTGCTTAAGGAGGATACAAAACTAAGGATGACTAAACAAAATCATGATAACCTTGTGTGTTTAAATTAATAATGTGCAACAATTTATGTCAGTTTTATGTTGAATGAAGACAAGTTGTTACGTGTCTAGTTTGTACGTTCAGTTGAAGAACTGCACTACAGCTGAGGTCGTTAAATTAAAATTCTAGTTAAGTTATTTATTTCTTGTGGTTGTCTGAGTGAAACGTATTTCTCATATTTTTCATTACTCGTATTTGGGATCATTTTTCTATTCGATATATTTAGGTGACGAATTAATATTTTGCGCTAATTTTGGGGCACCCTTTATAAACACATTAATATTACGTCTTATGTTTTTAATTATTCAAAAGCTTTAAAATTCAAATTAAGCGCACATGGCTTTTTGACTTGAATTTTCAAAAGGGAAAAAATTATAAATTTGTAATTTAACTACCTTGTTGTTAGTGAGAGCTGAGAAGGTGAATTGTCGGATGTATTAACAGCATGTCATGTAAAACAAGCAGTATGGCTTGTATTCGGCTGTTCCGACTCTTATACATGGTTTGTTCAAAAGAAAAGGTAAATTTTGAATTTTTGCGGGCTGTGTACATTCGATTATCGCAATTTCGTTATGTTGGTACACATGTGTTAGTCATATGTTGGCATTATCAGCCAATTTGTATTAGTAGTTTGTTGTTGGCAACTGAAAAGGTTAGTCACATTAGTGTGTGTTCTTCGATTTTGGACTTTTGAAAAAAATGCATCAAAGAATATGTTTTTTTTTTTGCCAAAAACAATGAATACCCTAATAATGCTCCAACAACCTTATTCACCAAATTTGACTCCCTGCGACTTTTTCCTATTCCTAAAACTGAAGAGACCAATGAAAGGAAAGCGTTTTGCCACAATTGATGAGATAAAATCAGAATCGAAGAACGAGCTGATCGCTATAACGAAAAGCGCATTTCAGAAGTGCTTCGAGGATTTGAAGAAGTGCTGGCATAAGTGCAGTATATCTGTAGGGGATTACCTTGAAGGGGACAAAATGGATATGGATGAATAAAAAAATTATATGAACCACTAAAAATGTACTACAGATTTTTCACGATACAATTTTTTTGTTTATGTTCTTTAATTTTGGCCTTCGATTTTAGTCGTCTTTATATAAACATTTTCGATCGCTTTGTTATTTCTTATCTCCGATAAATTCAATATTTTTTTGCCAATTTGTAAATAATAGCGGAATTGCGTTTTTGATCAAATTTCAAATATTTAATAAAATTTAAAGATTTTGGTGCAATTTCAGCCTTTCAATAAATTTTATCGTTAAATTTCAAAAGTATCAAAATTTTGTCGTTACATTTTTGGCATCTTATTGGTGAAAATTAAGTTTTTTTGTCAGACATAGTTATTTTGGAGCTTCTGTAATGACGGGTTTGTTAAAATGGCGACGTTTTTCATAAATTATTGATTTTTCGAATTTTTTGGCAAAACCGCAAAATGTTGGTGAAAAAAAAACATTTGTTTTGAAATTATTCCAGTGAATTTTAAATGTTTTTGTGCATTTTCGGGTTTCTTGAAATATTTACTTTCTTGGAATATTTTATGCTATACTTTGGTTTTTGTACAGAATTGTTCAATTTTGATGAATTCCTAAATTCTGTTGATATTTCGATTTAATTTTTTATTTTTCAGCTTAATTTAGATTTTTTTTTTTTTTGGAAAATATTTAATTTTTATGATTTAAATTTGTTTGGTAAATTTTGAAAATGTTGGCTGAATTCCTGATTTGTGATAAAATTAGTGATTTTTTCTGTAAGAATTTTTAGGGAGTTTGCAAAATATTGGTTAAATTATAGCTTTTGTGGTGAAATTTCGAAAATTTTAATTTTTGGTTTTTACGGTGTTTCTGTAATTATTAAGTTTTATGCCACTTTTCGATTTTATGGTGAATTTTCGTACTTTTGGTGAATTTAAAATATCGCGGAATTTTGAATTATTCGTATTTTTTTTGTGCAATTTTAATACTCTTGAATCGTTGCTTTCTTGAACAATTTTCTTATTTTAGTGATTTAAAACTTTTGATCTAAATTTTGGTTTTGTGAAGAATTTTTAATTATTATTGTTGAATTTCTTACTTTTGAAGATATTTTATTAAAATATTAATTTTTTTGTGACTTTTCTACTTCTTGATGAATTTACAAACTTTTGCTGAAAATTCGATTTTTTAAAAATTTTGTTATTTTTTTGTAGTTTTTGTAATTGTGAGGTTTTTTTTTATTTTTCTAATTCGGTACAAAATTTAGGTCCGTAAGATATCTGGTGACCTCGTGTTGATCATTTTTATAGGGAACTTTTTAACAAAATTGATAAGGATTCAGAATATGCAAATTTTATGGGGCTGCATATTATAAGCCAGAGATATGTTTTTTTGTCCATATTTCGGGCACTTGTGAACCGATACGACTGAAACTTGATCAAGATCCTAGGTTGTCTGGTGCCCTAATAAGATTGATTTCAACATATGTATGTAGGACAGACGGATATCGTTAATTGAACCTCCTCTAAATTGCAAACGGAATGACAAACGTATATACGAGGGCGGATCAATAAGTCCGTGACTTTTCGAACTTCCTTCGTAGTTATATGAAATGCAACACTGTTCCCATCAAGTACCACCTGTTATTATACTACTGTCAAATTTTGAGCAAGCGTCGTCTATTACTTTGCCTTTAATAGCTGTTCAGTGTGTTTCGAGTGCTTATTAAACATTATTTTTGCGAAAAACAACCGTCAATCAAACCGAGGAAAAGCTCGATAAATACTATGGGGACTCTGCACCACCGATTTCAGTGGTAAAAAAGTTGTTTAGTGACTTTCGTTGTGGTCGCACAAGTACAAATGACGCTGAACGTTCTAGACGGCCAATTGAGGTCAGTACACCCGAAAATGTCGACAAAATCCACGATATGGTGTTGGCCGATCGAAAAGTAAAAGTGCGTGAGATTATTGATGCCACAGGCATTTCATATGGCAGTGTGGTTTCGATTTTAAATGATCAGCTGGGTTTAAGAAAGTTGTCTGCCGCGTTTGCTCTCAATTGACCATAAACGTAAACGTGTGACAACGTCAAAGGATTGTTTTGAGTTTTTTAACCGCAATCAGAATGAGTTTTTGCGGCGTTTTGTAACTGTGGATGAAACATCGATCTATTACTGTACTCTGGAGACCAAGTCTAAACAATGGGTTTCTCCGGGGGGAACCTGCTCCGAAGAAGGCCAAGGTAAGTTTGTCGGCCAATAAGATGATGGCAACAGTTTTTTGGGATGCAAGCGGGATAATCCATATCGATTACCTTCAAAAGGATAAGATAATAAACGGCGAATATTATGCCAACTTATGAGACCGATTTAATGAGGATTTAAAAAGAAAACGACCCCATATGGCCGAAAAAAGTTACTTTCATCAATATAATGCACGGTTGCACACGTGTGCAGTCTCAATGGCAAAATTCTATGAATTGGGCCACGAATTGGTACCTCATCCGTCATATTCTCCGGATTTAGCCCCTAGTGATTACTTCCTATTTCCAAACCTAAAAAAATGGCTCGGTGGAAAGAGGAAATTACTGACCCAACAAATTCCTATTTTAAGGACCTCGAAAAATCCTATTTTTTGGTAGGGATACAAAAACTGGAGAAAATTGGACTAAGTATATTGAGTTAAAAGGAGATTACGTTGAAAAATAAATTTTTGTGTTTGATTCAAAATGTCACGGACTTATTGACCCGCCCTCGTATATTAGAAGCTTTTCATTGTTGTGAAGTGTGTAATAAATCTCCATAAAAACTTTATGAAAGTCATAGAGAAAATCTCTGTACATAAATATAAAATTACTTTTGACTAACACATACATAATGCATATGTACAAGGTGATTCTGCAGTATACATGTATGTATAAGAAGTCTACATACACACGTTACACGCATGTGTACATTTAATTTGATAAACATTCAGCGAAAATCCCATAAGAAGTTCAGCCTAATAATTAACAATCATTACCGTTGAAATCGCATAAAACGTAAATAAACTTTTGGCATTTATTGCCGACAGGAAAGTAAAATACAACAACGGAATTAGTCACACACAATAAACACACTTATTTAACGCACTCGTCAAAAGAAATTGTTGTTGTTGTTGCTTTTTTATTTCTGTTGTTATTAAATATTAACACACACTAGCGAAGATTTCTAACATAATGTATTGTTATGGCGACTGTTTATTGTTTGTTGGCCAAATTTGACTTGACTCCTCCGGACAGCATCGCTGCTGTCCATAATACTATATTCAGTGATTGATGCAATTAAGGTCTTAATTGAGCTTAATTTATCATGCAAGAACACCATTAATTAGTCTCATTTCCCTGGCAAACCACTAAATGGATCCGCCAACTTACAGAAGAAATAAATTACCACACTGGTAAATAATTTAGGCTGGTTTCGATGACGGCAGGGATTATATTGTCTTTGAGGGCAACGGTAATTATTGATTTATTGGCATAGACCTGCGACTGAAAGTCAAAACACTTAATCGACCTTTCCATGGTCATTTGTCTGTTTTACATAAACAAGTGTTTCTAATCTTAAATATTCGAACTTTTGTTGGCAAGAAACACATTTTAAAATTTCAGTTTTCCACGCCTGACACTGACTACAAATTAGTAACGAGGGAAAACAGGGCAAAGTTGCTGCTTTTACTTTAACTGGTATTTGCTTTGCCTTATTTTCATCTTTTATACATTTTCCTTTTACATTGCTGTTGCCAATAGTAATCTACTTCCAATTTTTTCGAAGCAATTTGCAAAATTGTTTCTACTGCGTATATCTCCTCACGTAGATTTTTGGAACGAATTTCCATCATCTCTTGTCATGTTTGTTTTGGAGGCAAAACCGCATTTGATGAAGTTTGACACGATGGGCTACTCCTAAAAATCTCGCGACTGTTTCTAGAAAATATTCGCAAAATCCTTAAAAGCTACCTGACGGGTAGACAATTTATAGTAAGATCAAAGGATAAATTTTCGTCAATTGCGAGAGTGTCATTGGGTGTCCCTTAAGGCACGCAAATGTATATAGTTTACACAGCAGATATGCTAACAAACATAAACACATATACGAGAACCTCCGCAGATCACACTGCCAATGGAAGAGTAAATAAAGCCTTGAAACTTGCTTCGGAGCATCTACAATCGCATATTCTCGAGTTAGAGGATTTGTTAAAAAAGTGGAAGATAAAGCTCACATAACTCTTAGTCTCAGAAGACAAAATTGCTCATCAATAAAAATAACTGATGTCAATCTGGTTCTGCCATATTGAGGCAAAGATTACAGCTATAACGCTCAAAACTGCTTAGCTACATTGCCTTATAAGCCACATTTTAACTCTAGCTCTGGAATATAAAGTTCTCCATTATGAAACCTTTATGGACATTCGGCATTCAGCTATAGGATACTACTCGTGCATTATACATACATATATAAGACAGGGAATATTCACTGGGATTTAAATATTCCCACAGTCCAAGAAGAAATTAAAAGTTACATATGCAAATACGCAAGCAAATTATCAGTCCATCCTAACTCCTATGCCCGGGATCTGACTGAAAAAAATCGAAGCTATCAGCCTTGACCCATTAAAAGAAGTCCAAGATTTGAACACAATTTAGTGACTACATTTGTAGTAATTAAAAAATATAATAATACCTAGGATTAAGATTTAAAAATTTTCTTTAAGAAAGATTCAGTAATTAGAATAGCAATCAGTGTTTGCACACCCTGTGTTATACGTTGATATGAAAAAAGTATACATTTTTAATCAAAAACATCGGTCGCTGCGCAGCGGCGGTTTGGCACCCATTTTTAATTTTTGGTATAAACATAATAACTGTCTTGAAGCAAAGATTCAACACCAAACACACCGTTGATACACATACATACATACATACACACATATCTCAGTAGGTATTTATAAAACTTAAAAAACAACACATTTATTTTTTTTTATTGTGCGTAGGCAGTAAGTATCAATCTTTAAAGTGCCTAAAGGTTATAAAAAAAAAATTAATAAATCAATCAATGTTGACTTTAAGCGATTAATAGGATGCCCATTTTAAATTGAAAGAATATTGAATTGGTACTTCGGGGCTTGTTTATAGTTGAGTACTCTTCAAAATGTCAAACGGAATGTGTTGAGTTGGGTAAAAAACAAACTCTGAATAAATAAATATTTAATTTAAGAATGAGCTAAATAAACTGCAAGTGAATAACGTTTTAGTGAACACAATATAACAGAACTTATGTGTTTTTGTTAATACTCGTACTATGTTCAGGCATGCACCTTAATTGGGGCAATTAAATTTCCAAATGATTTATAGACTTCGGTGTTCATACAAATGCAATTGAGCTTACTCAATTAGCATTTGTAGAAATGGCGAGAAACTTGGCTTTAAACGAAATTTGTTTGCTGAAGTTAATCTCTGTAGGAACTCGGATGTTTATTGGCCAATGGAGGAATACTGAATAGATAGACAAGAAAACCTCGCAAGGGATGCACGGGTCAGTCTCCAAAGATACTCCTGACGGAGAGGCTGAGACGAAAGCGCACATTGTGTGTGAATGTGTCCAGCACTGGCTAGCATAAGGCTTAGGATCATGGCTAGATACTTGTTAAGGGTAAATGTTGTAGGGGACCTAAACCTTAAACAAAACCTAGCAATTACAAGAGACTTTGTGTTAAGGAAGAAGGTCGACGGTCTGAAATTACTACAGTCATGATTAAAGGTTAGTATTAGCACGAGATTCAATGAAAGGTAGGTAGTCGTAAATTTTGAATTGGTGGCCTGAAATCAATTCGGGGCAAATAAGGGGGTCGAAAAGCGACCCATAAAGTAAGCGATCTTCTCTACATTAAATATTTTTTTGCAAATGAGATGTTCTATAAATGCCTAACTTAGGATAATGTTGTAGTCAGTCCATTTCAGCTAAAATGGGTCAGGTAGTTTAACGTTTTGAGCAGTGTTATTATTGGGGAAACACTAATAAACATAAATTTATTAAGAACCTTCAAAGAGAATATTAATTGTTGCATTTATCTAATCGGACAATTCAAATGAAGTCGGCATTTGACAACTCTGCTTTAAGTGTGCAAGCAGCACCTCTAGACGCCTTTACAAATTTAAATAAATACACTTGGAATTATTTTAATAAATTAATTGCCATTTTTTTAAGTTAAAACTAGTTTACTATTTCATTATAAAATATATAATTCATTGACAACACTTAAAAGAAATGTGTATATTTTTCTGTTGTTTTGTTGTTGATTTTCAACTTTTCTGTTTCCCCTCGCTCTCTCCTTCCCCCAGAATCAAAGCAAAAACACTGCCACATAATCATTAAAAGGAATTCTATAAAATCCTCTTTCACTTTTACGTTCAAATATTATGCGATGTATTTTTTTCTGTTCCTTTTACTTCAAATATGCAAATCTGTACAAGTTTGTATTTGTCGTATTGGCTTTTTTAACGCATAAATACATATTTAGGTCACTGTATTTTTTTAACAGAAAAAAACTCCGTTTTAAATATTTATTTATTATTTTATTTAAATACCAACTTCACAAAGGATTCGAGAGCATACTTTGATTTATTTTATTTTTAAATTTTTTCACACTTTATCACTACACAATTTTTAAAGGGTCGCCCCGTAAAACATAATGAATTGTTTAAGATTTTCTTTAAAGGAATATTAGAAAGCTGTTAGTGTATTATTTTTAGATTTTAAAATATTGTATGTAGAGTTTTATAGATTTAACTGTTGAAATGGAACCAGCGTTGTTAGACCGTTTAGTTATTAACTGAGCGAGTTTGAAGTATAAACTGAAATTTCTGAAATCAAATATTTTCGAAGTGCATACATCCTTTAAAGTATCTAACAATCAAATTTGACGCAAGCGTATGGCTTATATGAGTATTTAATAATACAACAACAACTCTCTTAAAATTTTAGCATATTTGCTCTTAAAAATACAGCATGTGTCCTTTCATAGTATTGTTGTTTTGAGTTTGTTTCCAATAGCAATAGGATTTTTAAAGGCCACGTGTTTTATATTCATTTTTATTTTTTAGGGCTCCTACGAGGGCGTTTTTAGAATCACCTTAATAATGCAAGAAAAACGCAAACACTTTTTCTACATAATCTTTGTTTAATTCGAGGCCCTTCTTATTAAACTGGGACCACAGTATCAGCGCAAGTAGCACAATTTGTGATGATTTTTATCGTGCTAAGTCGGCACACATTTCAAAAAGTTGCACAAAATATTTTTCACTTTCCGATTATTGTCACATATTGTAACAATATTTTTTCGGCTCGTATCGTCAAAAATAAAATATACGGAAATTTCGTGAACTCAACAACGAACATTTTCTTTTCAAAAATTATGTGCGAATGAATGAACGAGATTTTCTTGACATAAACAGCTGTTTTTAAGATTATTTCATGTAAATGTTGCTACTGGCCACGCCGTAGTTGGTCCATCCGAAAACTCCAATTTTTGCATACTTTTTCCGAGCATTTCGACTGGTTGCATTGCATGGTTGTAATTGTGTCTGGCTTGTCCCTGTGCACAAGAGACTTCACATATTCCCTAAAAAATAGCCTAATGGGGTCAAATCGCATGATCGTGGCGGCCAATTGTCTGCTCCAAAACGTGAGAATAATTGCTCGGCAAGCTTTATTCTCAATAGGGCCATGGTGTCATATGCCGTGCGGCATTTAGCACCGCCATGTTGAAACTACATCTGAACCAAGGTCAAAACTGCCATTTTGGGAGAATAAAGTCGGTAATCATAGCACTGTACCTTGCACGCTTGACCGTACGCGATTTTCATCGTGCTTAAAGAATTATGCCACCGGCCCACAAACCGTATCAAATAGTACATTTTTCAAAATGCATTATCAGCTCTGATTGAGCCAAAAATAAGCTTCATCGCTCACAGCATGAATTTTGATAATAAAATTCAATAATTTGTTAGTCTATTCATGGTGAAATAGCAAACCCTACTGGGCTACAAATGAGATGGTATTGCACATATGAAGAACTTGGTCCTCATTTGGATATCAGTACTTTTTACGGCTGAAATTTTTAGATACCAACTTGGCCTCATTTTCACAGTTATGTTTTTGTGCGAATCGGAGTCCTTTTTTCCAAGTTATTTTTGTTTGTATATATAAAACTTCTTTTTACTTAAACCTCTCTGACGGTTGGGTTATATAAAATTTTTGTTCTCTACCTATAGTGGAAATGCTCCACACAAATAAGAGGAACCCTAGTCCCCCTAAATGAAAAGTTCCCATTTTTCTCATTACTTATTCATCTAGGCCTACCAAATAAACCAAATTTCCGCTCCTTAGCTATAGTGGAAGTTTCCCTTACAAATAAGGGGAAATCCCAGCCCCCCAGATAAAAATTCCCGTTTTCAGATTTTTTTTGATTTTTGTTCTCCCAGCTGCCTAGCTATAGTGAAAGTGTCCCATTCAAATAAGAATTCTTCCAGGCCTACATGTATACCAAATTTCAATATGTCTTCAAATATGTGTTTTGTTTTTAAATGAAATAGTGCACCCTTATTCAGACACCCTGTACTAACGACAATTTAAAACAACTGTTTTTTTGTATGCAGTTCAATTTGTTTTATGCTACAAAACATTTACTATCGAAATCTTTTAAAGTACCATTACTTATAAAACATATCGATAAGTTTTGAGACTGCCCTCGTAGTAGTGTGTATGGGTGTGTATGTTTAATAGTATGGTGTAAGTGGGAGGGTGTATTCTTAATTTCGTTTCTATTTTGTCAATATTAAAGTGAAACAGTTGTCCCCATTTCGCCAAACACGTGTACAAAATTATTTGTTTCAGAGAAAAGAAAACCACTAACCGTAGTTTTAGAAACAATATAGAAACATTTACATATTTATTTAAATTCACATGCTTTTGATTGTTAAATCCAATAAATTACAAAACAATTGCAAAAAGGAAAGGAGAACACCATTTTGGCTTTATAATGGATTTGTATAAAAGGATTTTGTGTGCCAAAGCCTCAATGTGGCGAGACCAAGTTGGGTCTCGATCTGCATCTGCGTGCACAAAAATTTAACGTGGGTTTTAACTGGAACAGTAGTATTTGTTATTGTTATTGGTGGAAAATCACGACCCCCAGTCCAGCTCAGTAGTAACTAGACAGCTGGGGCACCCTTAAATTATGTAAATATTCATAAGAAATCTTTTAATTTATATTCTTTGTTTATAATGTAATAAAGAAATGTCAATAAACAAAATACAGCTGACTTTGGTTTTGAAATTGAATGACAGAAATTTTTTGTATTCTCTTTTGAACTTGCCCAAACTTTTTACATATGAAACAGACAGAAATATTTATTTTCTTTTTTCATTTATTTGCCCCCTTTGCAATCCACAGCCAACTATACTTAAATCAGAGTGACGTGAGAAACATTTAGCAACAAGCTGAAAAATGGGAAAATCAGAGAGAGAGAGAGAGAGAGAGAAAATGTGTACAGACAGCCGTGTACTACACACTCTATCTCTTCTGCCCCTCTCCAACAAACTTCGTCAGTCTATCATTCAATTTCCATAATGTAAAATTGGACTTAGGAAATAAGTTTGACAATTGCAAATACAAACTTGTCTCATGAATACCGCATGCATTTTGGTGGTGTGAGTGAGCATGACTGTATGTGTTAAGTGAAATGTCATTACATTTTAAGAAAGAACTAACAAATAAACACAAATTATTTGAAACTAGTAAATTTTTGTAAGCAACAACCAAACGGGAAATTAACATTTAATTAATTTAAATGTATTATTTTTTATTATTGCCAATAACAATTGCAAGGCACTGAAATATATCTGTGGTTTAGTGACTGACACTTCGGAAGATGAAACTCTCTCAACGTTTAGTAGTTGGATTAATCGCTTGTAGTCCTGATAAGTTCCCCTTGGTGGAAACTTTAAATTAGTTTTGGACTTAATTTGGGGATTTGTGTATAGTACCTAACAAATGGGCGCGTCTTAACATCATGTTTTAAAAGCATTTCATGTCTAACTAACGGTCTCCAGTAGCCATCGAGAGCATTCAGCTCTTGTTCATGTGCAACCGTCGTTGTCAGAAGATTTGTTCAAGCAACCATGTTCGACATTAAATGTAAATAAGGGCTTCACTCTCATTAAAAATAAAGACTAACAGTTATGATCCCCACATAGAACATTAATCATTTAGTACCGTTGCTCTTCCGACTATATGGCTGGTGAAGACGTCACGTAATATATGCAGCATGTCTACGATCAGTGATTTTAAATTTAACACCTAAATGGTGTGTGTCTACGATAATTCATTTATGGGGATTCACTTACTAGCTCAATGTTCAAAGAAACAGCACACAAACACATAACTGTGTCTAATCTCAAGGCGATTTAACACTCAACGACGCGTCGCAGACGAGTTTCACCACTTATTCACAAAACTATTATTTATTGTTGGGTTGTTTTTTAATTTATGAAATTTTAATATTTTTCATATAAATTTCATATTTTTATAAAACAAGTTTTTACTTTTTGGAAAAAAACAATAATTTGATACTTGTAAACACATGACGAGCGAATTAACCGCCGGTTATTCTAAATATTTTTTCTTACGTTACCTCTTTAATTTGTGCAGATGACCCCAATGGGCGCCGCCATTAAAAAGATTTACTTGGGGTCGTTTTGCGGTATTGTCAGTTGTTCTGGAGAAACCTATGTTTTCGCACTCTTGTCGGATATTTTCTTTCAGAGCTTTTACCATCTATAGCTTATTCACATGGATCCGTAACTTCAAAATTGAATTTATGTAACCAAAGTGCGACACTAAAAATTTCCATTTTTGTAAAAGCCGTGTAAGTAGGCTTTATAAAACTTTATTGACACACGATTCTCTTTATTACTTTCGGAAAAGGAAATTTTTATTGAAACAAAAAATTTGTTTATCCAATTTGCGGCCGACTTTATGGGACTACAAATAAAGTTTGAACATTTCAAACTTATAGCCTGTAGCAAAGGTACATAAAACTGGCAGCTATATTCGTAAAACATAATAAATATGAATTTAACGAAAACATATCCTATTTAAAAAGAAGACAAGCTCCAACACCAAAATCTGCCTACTAAAAAAATCAGGCATTCAGGCTGGTCAAAAATTATCGTCTATTATATAATATATTTAATACATATCCATAGGATAGTCGAGGTCGTATTGCACTTACCCTAACAAAACAATGCATTCGAACAGTAGCACGCGATCATAAGTTTTAGGACAATGAAAAAACACAGGAAAATTTATGTAAAAAACTGGGTGACAATTCACCAAATTTTGTTATTATTTGGCAATTTGTTCACAATGAATTATTGCCCAAAATTTTAGACACCTTAAATCCGAAAGAATGAGTAGTTCGGCCGAAAATCTCGCTTATTTTTTCTTTTAAATTGATTGATTCTGTAATTTTTTTTTTTTTTTTTGTTCCACCATTATAACGAATCACGGTACGTTCGTGGGTGATCGTTAATTTTTAGCTTTGGTCGATTTGCAAATCGGTAGTTTATTACAGAGTATGTCCACAACCGCCTTTGCTTACCAACGTTTACCTGCATTGACGGCCTTAGACCGACCGGATGGAACGTTTTGCTTTTCTCTGCATGGCGAAGATTTTTTCGGACATACATAAACGAAAGAGATAAGGGCAAAAGCCGGTCATGCACAGACGCTTTAGTGAGCGGAACTGGTTTTGTGCGGCCAAAGTTAGATAGAACAAATGTTCGTTACTTTGAAATATTAACGACATTTTCTCGCCAATAAACGTTCGAAAATCTATTGTTAATACTTAAAATAATAAATAAAATGCATTACGGAAATTTTATCGATAAAATCTCGAAACAGAAATGTTATACTTACTATTTGTTTTTCTTTTCTTCTAATTGTCTTCACGCAATTCTTAGGGCACTGCTACACGTTCAATATATATTGAACGCGATCCAATATCGCGATATTTATTGAACGTGTAGCATGCAATATTGATGGATCGCGATCCATATCGCAGAATGGCCTGAAATATGAAATCCAGATCGCGGATCGCGTGATAAATATTGAACGTGTAGCACTTCCATGATATTAAATCGCGATACGTTAATAAGAAGTGAAATAAAACATAAAATAAAATGCGCAGTGCAAAAAATTTAACAAATAAAAAAAGTAAAAAATTGTATTACATTTGCGTAAAGTTTGTTTTAATAAATTGTAATGGCAGAAGATAGTGAAAGCGAGTGGGTTCTGCCGGTGGAAGCGGAATCAACAACCGAAAAAAATATTTTGAAAAACTTTATATTTAATTTGGAGGCATTGCCGGAGTTGTGAGACTCCTCGGCTAAAGCCTATTCCGACAAAATGAAAAGAGCCGCTGCACTGCAAAAATTATTAAAAAAATCAAGCCCACTGCTACCGTCGACGATGTTCGCAAGAAAATAAACTCTTTGAGGTCGAATTATAGAAAGGAGCTGAAACGAATTATTGACTCAAAACGTTCTGGTGCTAGTGCAGATGATGTATATACACCTAAATCATGGACATTTACAGCTCTGCAATTTCTAGAAAAAACCGAAAAGCCTGTTAATGTGGTAAGTACATTTTCTTTTACAAGAATAAATATCAACTTTTTTTAAATCAGTCATATGCTCATTTATTTTTCTTTATTATAATATTTACAAAAGTTATCCCTAATGGTTTTTGCACTTTCCGTTGGGTTGCGCGCATTTGATCGTATATTAAATAATTCAGAACTATCACCAACTGAATTTGAAGAATCATAAAGCCGTTCTTTTTTCATTAAAAAATTGTGTAAGTAACAGCAAGCTGCTGTCACCTTTCTTTTTTAGCTTTCTTTTGGGGATATGGCTTCATCAGATGGGTGTTTAAAGCGAAGGCTTCGTCTCCTATAAACACATAGGGATACTCTTCTATTGTGTTAGGCAGAGCAGACGGCGGTGGCAAATTCAGACGGCCTTGTTGCAGTCGTTCCCAAAACTTTGAATAATAAAGAACGCCACCATCTGATACACGGCCATTGCATCCGATGTCAATCATTATAAATTCTTTTCTAGCATTAGCGATCGCCATAAGGACGATACTGTAGCTCCCTTTGTAATTATAATACAATGATCCTGTACCAGGTGGATGCTTAATTTTAATATGTTTTCCGTCTATTGCTCCGACGCAGTTGTAAAAATTGTGGAGTGTTTTAAAGTCATCTGCAATACTCCTCCACTCATCTGTTGTATTTGGCATCTAAAAGGTTTAAAATAATTGTTAGTCCATTTTCGGCTGTTTGTTAGATTATTTATATGTATGTATATAATACTAATAACGATTATTACTGACGTACACGTACGTATATATGTAAATACGAAAAAAATTATAATTATTATATTTTCAGGTTGCGGTTTCTGAATATGACAGTGATTCCGTAGAAATTAATAGCAGAAGCCAGTCTCTGGAAGAATTAGACGGCTCCTCCTTTTCGTCTGTTAACCCTATACTTCCTCCGAGAAAAAAGTCTAAGGTTGGCTATATAGCAAAACAAAATGAACTAATTGAAAAAGCATGTTCATTACTGTCTGAGAAACCATCATCATCATCTAATAACGTTAGCGCCACAGCTATATATTGGAGTAAAAAATTGGAAAAGCTACAACCACAGCAAAGAATGTTCGCAGAAAAATCAATCAATGATATTTTATTTGAAGCGGAGCTGGGTACGTTGGATAGAAATTCTGTACAAATAAACCAGAATTCAACATCAAATGTAGCATCACCGGAGCCATGTGATGCACGTCCAATCATATACAACCGGTTTGTACCATTGTCATCGGAATCAAATATCTCATCCACACCTTCACCGGGATATGTTTTTGTGTCTCGATCCAAAGAGCAGAGTAGTTCACAGACTGAGTATTCACGTAGACAATCTCCGGATGTTATTAACCAAAGCGTAGGTGCAACTCAAGACGTTTACACTGGGAACATGCAAAATATTTCAATAAGTTCACTTTTTTCAAGTTTAAATGGCCAATAAACTTATTAATAAAACCTAAAAATTATTAAAACGAAACTTACGTTTAACTTACTTTAATATAATCTTTAAGGACGTATATTAATGCTTCACAGGTATCTTGGACAGCTTGGCTTATCGAATGACGGGACATAATGGCTGTGAACCTATCATTTTTAAAGTATCTATAATATAAAAAGTAATGGTGATAGGAAATGATAAAATAAGATGCATTTGCAATAAATATACATAGTAAATACTTACGCGCCTGTTGCAAAATAATGCAGAGTAATTGCCAACTTTTCCCTTGCCGAAATTGCTTCTCTCATCACCGTGTCTTTCTTCAATAAAAATGGGGTAACTAATTCCAAAATTTTTTTAAAATTATCATTAGACATGCGGAAATAATTTTCAAAGTCGTCTATTTCTTTATAACGAAGAATTGTGTCCATTAAACTTAAGTGTGTGTATTTTTTCCGATCCTGCAACCACTTTTTGCTCCAAAATTTTCTTTCCACTTTTCTCTTCAATGAGAAAGCAAGCAAAATAGCTAAACAGGATTTTTTTTGGTTTTCTCGTGACATTTTTTTAATAACCGATCTGCACTGCACAAAAATAACATAAATACTGACGCGATAAATATTGAACATGTAGCATACGCTCATGATCCATCAATTCATTAAAATGGATCGCGATCCAAATATCACAATATATATTGAACGTGTAGCAGTGCCCTTAGAGCCAATTTGAGCTAAGATGGGCTGCAATCACAACTTTTCGAATTGTTGGTAAACGTTCACGAAGAGAAAAAAAAGCGTGCGATTTGGGATTTTTGTGGGATCTTACTCATTAGTCTCTGCCTCGCTCCTTTTTGTTTTTTTCTCTATTCTCATATTTTGTGTGTATTTCACAAGCGATGGGATTTGACAATTATTTATATCTTGCCGGCTTTGTTTGATACAAAGTACCAAAATAACTTAAATAGTACCAAAACTATTTAATACCTATGTATCGGCCATGTTCCGACACTCGCAATTTGTGATTGCGATTTCAACTCGCATGTGAGGTGTTCTGTAACTCGCATTCGCAAGAGTTTTGGTGAGTTCAAGTCGCAAGAGTATACTGAAGTGAACTGCTGTATTTAAACTTGAGTATACTCTTGCGACTTGAACTCGCCAAAACTTTTTTCGATTTGCTTTCGATTGTCGATCTCGAATGTTTTACACAAAATAGCTCAATGTTCAGTGAGTATTGAAATAGTTTTTTTTTTTTTTTTTTTTTTTTTGAAACCAAAACAACTGTCAAATCTAGTTAAGAATGTGTAATTGAGTGTCATTCGCAATAGTTATATCCAAACTGCAAAATAAGTAGCTGGCGTTGTAGTAGAGACGTGGTATAAAGCAGGGAATGTTTTATATATAAAAATTGTATAAGAGAATTGTATGTTCATGTAATTAATTATTTTCTACGAAATCAAACTTTTAACGGCACCGGTTTACACTAGTAGATTGAGTAAAACGACTTGTCAGAAATTCACATAAAAAGAGAAATTGTTATGATTCTGATAAAATGAAAATTCGACCGTCGTATGGCACTCGCCATTTTTGGAGACATTTCCAAACGCTGAGTCTTTTCTCCAGGTTGAGTTTTTACAGAAGCAAACTAAAGTGGGGTTTAGACGATGATATTTTTCATCCGTAAAATGAGAGTAAAAATATGATGAAATTTCATCGGTATTTAAAAAAATTAGAGTAAAATCATACGACAGATTTTTTTTTCGTTTACATGATTGGTAAAATACCAAAACATATGGTGCGTGCACACACACACATATATGTTGCTATTTGTTTACATAAAAATCAGGCATGCGAAAGTTTACGCCAAACAATATTCTTTCGTAAAGAACTTCTTCTAATGTTGTACAGTTAATATTGAAATAGATAAGCTTTTTTATATGCAGACGCATATACATACATACATATGTAATACAAGTTAAATTTTACATACGTTTTTAATAATATCTTGGAACGAAAAATTAATTTTTTTCTTTATATATAGTGCAATTCATTAGATCTAGTTTTGCATCCCTGAAAAATTCTCTCCTGATCAAATGGTGTGTGATGGTTTTTGAAATTTTTCAAAAAACAAAGAGAGCCGTATGACTGTCAAATTTTCATCGGTATTTTCTCTCAATTACGTACGACTTCATTACATATCGGATTTACATGATCCCATCCGTGCTCTTCTACACACAAAAAAAAGTCACATAGACTAAATCACTCTTTAAGAAAATACGAAATAAACAAGTCGACTGGTTTGCCGCCGTTAGCGCTTTGCCGCAGATATTTTATTTTCGCTTTCCACCGGCACAAAAAACGGCCGTTGGGCTTATCGGCTATTAATGTATTTTGTTCACGAACCGCAGTATTTATGACTTTTTTCAAGTTTTTTTTTTTTTTTTTTTTTTTTTGAGACAAACCACTTTCGGATATGTACCATCTTGAGTGTCACTATTCGTTTGAGAACGAAAAAGAAATGTTTGTTACCAAACTTGACAAGGCATGACGAAAATCCGTTTCAAAAAGCTATATCAAATCACCCTGTCGGAATGTCAAATCGGGAATGAGTTATTATTTCTTGATTTTAACTATTTTTGGAAAGAAATGCAACTCCATTTTCTATACACTTTTAGAATGTGTGAGTGTTTTTTTTTAATTTAATTAGTGAAATAAAATTATCAATTTTGTGGCTTTAATATTAATTAATATATTTATTTTTTATGCTCTTGTTATATTTTTTTTGTTAATTCATGAATAAATTTTGTAAGTGGGTATCTGAATAATTTCAAATTCTTGTCAATTCTTTTTCAATTGTTTTGGATTTATGGAAGTGTAAATGCTTAAGTATGTGGAGAATGTATTGTGTATGTGTATGTGTGTATGTTTAATATTTAATTTATTTCTTTTGAACATTAACATTCAATCGTATTATTTATATTTTGCTTTCGTTTGATACCATTTTAATTTATTACTATTCAAGATTACGTACGAGTACAATGAGTTTCTTTTGGTTTGTTTTTAATTTTTAAATTGAATCGCCTTGATTTAATTAAGGCGAATAATACATACAGATAATTATTAGACTTACCCTTGCCATGGCAATGATTTTGTTTAGGGATTTCATATATTAAATTTTTAGATTCTTTTGACATTGTTACTACTTTCATAATTAAATTATTTTCATTTATTTCTTCTTGGTTTCAACAATATGTTTTTCGTTTTAAATACTCATACATATTTGCAGTTTAAAGTTCTAGTTAAAATTTGCCAGCTTTCATTTAAAGTCCTGTTTGGTGTAAAGAATTTCCTTTTAAAAGTCAAATTAAATTAAAGCCACAAAGTATGCAAAGAAATCGTCTCGCTTTTGCAAAGGCAAGTTCATGTAAAAGGTGTCTTTTAGAGCCCGAAAAAATTAGATTTTATTTAAAAAAAAATATTTTATTGGCATTAACATTTGATAATGATTTCGGACCATATGGCCACCGCGGAAGATCTTGACGAAGCTCATTCTGCACGTCGCGTTTTGGCCCAATTTTCCAAGCATTGCTGGCAGCATGTCACAAATAACACAAACAATGTTGGCCTGCAAGGCTGGCTTTTCAGCATAAACCAGGGACTTCACAAGGCCCCACAGAAAATAATGGCACGACCTTGGAGGCCAATTGACAGCTCCGTTTCTAGAAACCAACTTATCGCTAAATTTTAATTTCAATAATTTGAAGCCGCATCTCAACCGGCTCAAGGCCTTGTATCCTTTCAAACAAAAAATCATTGATAATTTTAATGTAGTGATCTCGATTGACCGTAACGCAAGCCCCGGCTTCGTTTTTGAGGGAATGTAGTTTTCCAAAGTTCTGGGCCTGCAATCTATAAAAAAGGCGATATCGCTACTAGTTGGTATTATAACAGGGCACTGTATAATTCAATGTCGGATCGTATGAGAATCTTTCGTGGTAAGAGCTGCAGGAGCTGTCCTGATAAGCAGAAGGAAGAGTTTAACACCATCTCTACGCCTGCCTGGCTTTGCAAGAACGCAGACTCAGATATATGGACCAAAGATTCTTCTGGACTGTGTCAGGAATTTGACACTGACACACCTAATAAGTTTTGCGAGAAGCTGCAGGGGTGGTTCTTACGGACTGGAAATCCTGGAATTCTATAGGGGTTAAATAGACGGGCGTCGGGGCAACACAAGGGGCTTAATGACCTCCGCGTGAACTCGCTACATGCGAACTGCCAACTTAATGTAACCCTTTAGCAAGTTCTATCGGATTAAAAAAAACCGGTCATTCTAGAAAGACACTAAGGCGTTAGACCGTGAGTTTCAGATTGGGATGGAGAATGAAGCTTCTCAAGAGGTATAAAGGCTAATCTCTGTAGGAAGTCCAATGCTTATTGGCCCACGGAGGAATTCTGAAGAGATGGGCAAGAAAACCTCGCAAGGGGTGGACGGGTCAGTCTCCAAATATACTCCCGAAGAAGAGGCTGAGACGTTTGCGTACATTGTGTGTGAATATTAAGCACTGGCTGGCATAAGGCTTGGGACCACCAACAGACACATTGTCAAATGTGAGTGAAATGGCAAACCTAACCCCTAGATAAATGCTAGGCAATTACAAGAAACTTAGTGATGATGAAGAAGGCCAGTCGAGAGTCTGAATCACCACAGACCAGAGCACAGGCTATTGCTAGCACGAGACTCAATAAAAGTAAGGTAGTCGTAAAGAATAATCGGTTGCTTGAAATCAACTCGAAGAAAGAAGGGAATCGAACGAAGTGGTCTGTTTCTATATTTCCCTTAGAACTTTCAATCTGCAGTATTTAAAACTCTGATTAATCATTTAACTTGTGAAATCAATTTTCATAATTTGTTTTTCTCTAAGTTTAAGTTTGAATTTCTAACCTACAATTTTTTGTATTCATGTATTTAAACCTGGTTTAACTATTAGTTATCTAGAATATTAATATTCATGTTTGTCTAGACTTATTGTATAAATTTTCAAGATATTTTCCATTTTCCAATAAAAATTAAAATGTTTAAATTAAATTTATTTAAAATTAACTCACAATTCTTAACACGTATAAAGCATATAAAGTTCAAAGTTAATTATCGATACCTCTTACTAAACTTAAATCTAAATAGCAGGCCAATTATGATTGGAACCACGTGCTAAGAAACACATCAAAGAAGAAGGCGTTATATTACAATCCTCTAACAATTTTATTTTAAAGATAAGGCAACGCTATTTCCTGGAAATATGCCAGAGAATACAAGTAAAATTACACAGATTCTTCAATTGGTGGTCAGTAATCTAGCGATACTTTATGTCGACAGTAGTTGTGGTGCCAATTGTAACTGGGCTATAATTCTTTATATCTTATTCGTTTTTAGTACTTCTGAATAATTAAAACTTATAATTTAATTTAACATAAATAAAGCTTTAAATTATAATAATATTTAAATCCAGTGAGGACGGTAAAATGTTTTTAAGTAAATTAGTAATAATTAATATTTTTTTAATTTCTTAAACAACACTAACATTTAACTACCATAAATATAGTTTATTTTAAAATAATTTACCATATCACATTATATACAACATAAATTCTCTTTTAGAAATATTTAATAAATTCTATAGACATAATAATACACAATTCAATTTAGCCTAGAAATATGCAATTGTTTAACATTCTTAAAGTATGCTACACATTTTACGCTTATTTGCATATTTATTTACCTTTATTTAAACAAGGTTAAATTGAATCGAAGCATTAATATAAAAGTGTTTGAGTAATAACATCTTTAAGTTAATATATTAGTTTTTTTTAAATTAATTACAAAATTACTTTTACGAATTTTAAAATTAGTTTCGTCTTGATATTTTCTCCCAATGTATCTAATAAGTTGAAAGGAGTTTACGATCTAGCGTCAAGCCAGTAAGGCAATTTTGTAAGAGTAAGAATAAAGTAGCAGAAGAAGGAGGGTTGATTGTAGAGGAAGCAATTATAAAAGGCCTTAGTCAGTTACCGTTAGTCACTGACCGAAATATACTTTCAACTTATGAATCATAACACTGTCCTTAAAGCAGAAGTTTTGGCGATCACGGAGAGTGTAAACAGCCTCAGGGATACCGATAGGCCTGTGGAGGCTAAAATTTTTACGGACAACCAAACAACAATACAAGCACTAGAATCGAATAGGGTTAGATACAGGACGATTCTGGAAGGCACAAAAGCGGTAAGCGACTATGCAGCGCTTGATAGGCTGAGAGTTCGTGGAGGCTGGCTTAAGTAGCGCAAAGCCACCACTTGAGGCCACGAAAACCGAGCTGAATGACTGGACAAAGAGGATCCATCCTATTAAATTTTCTCGTGCATAGGATCTGGAAATTAACATTTAAAAATTTCATACATATACCGTTCGTAAAAAATCCCAACAGGGTGCGTTAGCACTAAACGAGGCCGTCAGCTGGCATCGAGCAGAGAAAAGTTAACACTCTCTTATAAACATCTCCAATCCACGGTGGAAAATCATACACCAGGGTTACGTGGCCAAGAGTGTGCTTGGTTTATAGTAAGCGAATTCTGGTTACTAGTTCATCTCCAGTTTTAATACAAACTTACCCGTACATATGGAGCTCTGTGTGGGTGGACATTTCTGCATTACTCGCGGCAATTATATGAGTTCTCTGCGGGAACTCCGGTTTAATTGGCCAAGGGAGGAATCCGGAAGAAAAAGCGAAGAATGGCTCGCGACGGGTGGTTGCGCCAATCTCTAAAAGTACTCCTAAGGCGTGGGACCATGAGATTCCGATAGGGATGGACAATGAATTCTCGCAAGAGGTGGAGAGGTTAATCGCGTAAGGAACTCCGGTGTTTATTGACCAATGGAGAATTTCTGAAGAGATGAAAAAGAAAACTTCGCATGGTATCGACGGGTCATTCTCCAAAGATACTCTTGAGGAATAGGCTCTCAGGGTAGCGCACAATTTGTGTGAATGTCCAGCGCTGGCCGTGGTGGGCCTTAGACAAATGCAAGCAATTACAAGAGACCCAAGGATGAGGAAGGAGGCCGACAGTCACCATTTGATTGTCTGAAAGCACTACAGTCAAGAGTAAAGGCTAGCAGGGGCGGTAGTCGCAAATTACAAATCGGTTGCCTGAAACTTATTCGAAGAGAGAAGGAATCGAAAAGGGACCGATGAATGTTCGTGCCTGCACTACTAAGTCAGCTTAGACATTTCGAAGCTATAATTGAAATAAAAAAAGTATTATTTTCATTCAACAATTCAACAGAAGAAAATAAAACCTAACCACAACAAATGAAAGTAAGTTGTTAACAATAATTAATTTTTGTTGAGTGTTCCTACAAAGACACAAGGGCTATTTGTCGAAAAGCTAAGGCGGGAGAATAACATATTTCCTAGACATTTATTGATGCTTCTAAGTTACACATAGTTCTGGATTTCTCACTTAGTTCTTGATACGAGTGCATACTTATATTATTTTTTTTATTTCAACACATCTGTTAATCACAATTTCCTTATAAGAAAATTTACTAATATACATACATACATATATATTTTTCTTATAATATAATTTGGAACAGGTATGACAAAAGTTTAAAATAAAGTGCGAACAATTTACCATTTGTTTATACATTTGTTTTACTAGTTCTCTTAAGCACAATTGATGTTTAGAAATTAAGAAAATCTTTTTCTAAAATTGAAGGGAATAAATTTAATGACTTATTAGAAGTGCAATCCGTCTAATGTTTACCAGTACTTTTTCCATTTATTTAGAAACCGCCAAACTTTTATTAGAAATCTATTAAGGCATATACAATTCATGTTTTAAATCAAACACCTATAAGTAGGCTTTGCTTTTTGTTGGTCTTTACTAGCACCCCTAAAAGTATGCTTTACACACTATTTGAAATATTGATATTAAATTGATTGTTTATAACATTTTACAAACTATTTTTTACTTTTAGTCATATTTAAAATATATCATAACATGTTTACAACATTTACTTTAAGAGCAAGAGTTAGTATTATATCGGGTGATTTCTTTGCTCTTTGGTTTTTCAGTGTGAAAAAAACGATTCGTGCCATGTGGCAATGCCAAAAGTAAGGTTTGCAAATCATTGAATTTTATTATCAAAATTCGTGTTGTGTGAGAAATTTGTTTTCTATCGAAAAATTGTCTTCAGCGACGAAGCTCATTTTTGGCTCAATGGGTACGTCAGCTAACAGAATTGCCGAATTCGATGCCAGGAGCAGGCACCGTACAATGATTACTGACTTTTTGTTGCTGACAATAGAATAATTGGATTTGGAGCCACTCGAAACGCGATACCATTAACCTACTGAGAGGCAAGTTTGGTGAGCAATTAATCTTACATTTTGGGGCAGTACATTGGCCACCAAGATCATGCGATTTGACCTCACGTGAAGTCTCTCGAGTAAAGGGACAAGCCAGCCACTATTCCAGCCCTGAAAGGCCACATTACAACAGCCATTGATGATATACCGGTCGAAATCCTGAACAAAATATGCCAACATAGGAGCTGACGGATGGACCACCCCCGGCGTCGTAGCGACCTGCATTTACATAAAATAATCTCTAAAAAGTAAGTGGCAAGCATTCATTTATCGGCCCAAACAAATATTTCATTCACTTTTGAAAATTTTCTGTGTTTTTCTTTTTGTCAAGTTTCAAAACGCAAACAGTTAAAAGATCACCCAGTATATATTGAAATTAAAAGGAGGGGTTTCAAAGTCTTTGAATGGGGATTTTAAACAATTAGTTTCTTTAATCAAATTCAAAGAAATCATTGTTGCTTGGGTTTTAAATAAATAAAACTTAACACTGAGAGAGCAGGGTATAGAGAGAGGGAGAGAGCGACTTACAGTTAGAGAGTATGTTTTTTTTTTCTTTAGTAATTTTTTCTCCGATATTTTTTCTATAACAAATCTTTTGTAATGATTTCTAATATATGTAAATGTTTTTTGTGTAGTTTTACCCTCGATTTCGTTTAATTGATATTTTTATTTTAACATTAATTTAATTTCTTGAATAGATTTAATTAAAAACATTTGTTTAAAAACTTTAGCAACAACTCTTATTAATTCTCTCTATTATCTTTGGCACCATTAACACATTCTTCTCATTGGCTTTAAAGAATTTTAACAACCATAAACCATTTCTTTGGAAAACTAGTATGACGAGTGTGTAGTATAATTTTATGCTAGTGTAGCCTGTTTACGCCAGCAACAGAAGACCGTGCCGGGCATTTTTGCATCCAGGTCTTCTAATTATAGATTCGTTTGTGTCCCACCTCCTGCACCGGCACCGCTGCCACTGGCACTGGCATTTAATGTGGTATTGACTGTTAATTGGTTACTAGGATGTATAGCGGTTAAGCCAAGCGTCATGCTGCTTAATAGTTCATGTTCGTTTTTGGCCTGTCTCAGCCAATTGCGCAAGTCTCTGGTACGCTCCACCAGACTAGTAGTGTAACTAACTGCTCTGGGATTTTGAGAGACAATAGTGTTGGCTGCCATAATGGAGTTTTGCATGCGTCCCGACGCCAGTTGTCGATAGGTTTCCAAACGGTCTGCTAAAGTTGGAATAGAATGGGCTGTATATAGTGTAGAAGTTACATTGCTAACGGCATTAAGTTGTTGTTGTAGATTAATATGGATGTTACCTGATATAGGATTATTACCAGCTACGGATCCTGAGCTTAACATATGCGACCAATTCAATTCAGATGGAGAAATCATCGGAGCCGTCAAACCTGTTAAACCTATTTAAGTGAAAATAATGAATTTATTATGACGATTTGATGTTTCTATATAAATTGAAAATCTTAAATATAAATATTCAGGAGCAGATCTTTCAAGAACTCATCTGATTTGTCTATCATAAGATTGTCTTATATAATTCATGAAATTTTCCGTTTAAACTCTGCCGACGCACGGGCTGCTGAAATGTCTTCTTTAATTTGTCTTCGCAAGTCTCTAAACAACAGTGTTTTTGGCAATAACATTTAAGAGCGGGGTTCCCCTAGCTGTTATAAAAAGCCTACATAACCATAAATTCTGATAATTTCTCCGACCACTAAGTTACTGCTTTGATTGCCCTACTATTCTTTCATATCATCTCCACTTACCTCCATGTTGTCCAGTTTTTCCCAGCAAATCCAGAACTTCTCTTATTTCGGCATTTAAAATCTCTAAATTCTTGATGCAATCATTCGATTCTAATTGAAAAAGATCTTTGCGTTTATTTAGGTTTTGTGTATCGCCACTGGCAAAGTCAGTACTACTAAAACCTGAACTAGAATGTGACGATAAATCACTTAATGTAGCATCTTCTTTTGGCTCGACTCCCAAAAGATCCATACTGGGTTTTTCTTTTTCATAAATCCGCAATAAGCTCTGCTCTAAGTGCCGTAAACGGATAACTTTTTCGCCTAACAAAGCTCTTGTGCGATGCAAATTCACCTCCATTTCGGTAAGCTCTTTTTCTTCCTGTATCAATTGATCCAAACTATGGCGACTTACCATAGCCTTGTGTCTTTGCTTGATTTCTCGTTGTCTAGCCCGGAAATTGGTTCTTTGGGTACGCAAAGACTCTTTGGCTCGTCTCACGGAATCGCGTTCGAGATGAATGCGGTGTTTGAAAAACTCCAGCTCAGAACTGGCTGCACCAGCAGCTGCGTAATCAGCATTGGAAATATCAGAAAAGGGATAGCGTAAGTGATAGGTAGCGTCCAGAGTGTTTTCCGGAAATTGATCTTCTAAATCTTCTAGTTTTTGCAATTGATGACGCAGATTCTCAACAGGAGTGCAAGGACGATCGGATTTAAAGTTTTCGGAATTGTTTAAACGAGAAGTGGAAGCTGATTTAAGGCGAGAAAATTGCTTTTTACGTTGGACGCCACCACGAGAATTATTATTGTTCTCTTGGTTACTTTGAAAGGCTTCGGAATCCGAATTGCCATTGTCACTTAGTATGGGTTGAGCAGCTGGTAAGTAACGTCCTTTAGAATAGTTGTTCGAAATAGTAGTATCCGACTGGCTCATCGAAGTGGTGTCATCCTGAGCTTTCAAATGCTTAATGTATTTTGAGGCTATACCAGGTTTACGGGTCGTTGTTGCTGGACCTCTTTCAGTATTACATTCACTTTGATGCTGTTTATGCAACTGGTCTTTGCAAGGAGGATGCAAATGAGTTTTGGGTGGCAAAGGCGGTTTACCGCTTTTGCCAGTGTTGTTTGTAGAAACACCGACGCTATTTTGACATGAAGTCGAATAGGATAGAGAACGATTGTCACTGTTACCTATAGAAGGCTTATTCGATATGGAACGTTCTGTTTCTGATCCCGTGGTGCAAGTGTGTACACTTTGTTGCTGTAATGCTTGGGCTTCACGGCGACGATTACGTCTTTCAAGCGATAATTTAACATCGGTCTTAAGTCTTATGTATTTCTCCTTTAGGCATCTGTATTTATCTTCTAACAAACGTTTTTCACAGCGGACTTTTTCATAGAGTCTATCTTCACCTGAGTCCCGCATACGCTGTCTCTCTAATTCCAGTTCGTGATTCAATTTATCTTTCATATCGTTTAGCTTCAAAGCATGTTCTTTTTTCAGTATTTCCTCTTCGCTCTTTAAGTCTCTCTCCAGATCTGCCAAAATTTCGGCGTGATTCTTTTGTAACGTACACATTTGTGTCTTGTGTTCATCTACCACTGCTTTGCGTTTTGTATCCAGTTCTTCTTCCAGTTGATGCCGAATCTCTTCAAACTGCAAATCGATGGCTTCTTCCATTTGGTGACGATGTGAAGTCAAACGCAAATCGTATTCATGTCGTATACCTTTCAGTTTTTGTTCATGTTCCTTCTTAATCGAATCAATTTCATTTTGGAGTTGCTTTTCTAAACACTCACTTTCTTCTTTTATCCAAAGCTGCTTCTCTTTCAATTTTTCTTGCGTGAGATCATCACGTTTTTCCAGTACTCCTTCCGCTTTTGCTGAACTTTTATCACCATCTATCTTTAGGAAACTCACCAATTTAGAAGCCGCTTTCAAAGATCTTAGACCAGATTTTTCATTATTTGCTGATTGTAGTTTCATTTCTAATTGTTCCACATCACGACTGTGTTTCCGGCCCAGTTCATCTAGGTCGAAAGGATTGTTTGATGGTCCTGCAGAATGAAAAGATTCCTGTTCGGATTTGTTTATTATAAAACTTCTTACTGAGCTCCCTTTAGACTCGGAATCAGTGTCTTCGTACAGAGGTTTAACTGTGGAAGTTTCTTTGATCTTGTCTAAATATTGTACTGCTGAGGCATTTGAAATTTGAGTGTGCTCCACACTTTTACTTCTAGTCAAATCAGCTATCTTTCCTTTTTCTCTATCCGGCAAATCCATGGAAAAGCTTTGAGCTTTCAGCATTTGTATAGTCTGAGTCTTAGACACCGGTATAACTTTAACTTCTTTTAAATGTTTTTCATCATTAATAAGGAAGGGATTAAGGCTACGTTGATAGACTACCCCATCTAATGGTAGATTTCCAATACCGACACAATCATTTAACTCCTCACCATCGTTCTCGTAATCATCCCAGGGATCATCGTCTTCAGCATCATCATCAGAATTAGCGGAGATTTCAGGACTTTGAGTCAATTTTCTCGAACTACTAGGGTCCTCCTCGGGAGAGTTGCGCATCTTGGAACAATCTTCTAGATTAAAATGTACTCTCCTTTTATCATCAACCGTGTCGTCGTCATGTTCCTTTTCCATGCGCCTACGCATGTCAGTTAAACTGGAATCACGTAAAATTCCTTTAACCCCTGGTGGAGTTCCAGCTATGCCCTCCACTATTATATTTGAGCTGTTGTTTGCTATATTATGGGGATTGGTTATGAAGACAGAAGCCTGATTTAAACCCACTTCCATTTGGCGTCGCGATTTTAAGAACATGGCTCCCGTGCCGGAGAGCATAAACCCCTTCTTTTCATTGTGAATTTGACCATCTGTTTCTTGTTTATTGGCCAGCGGAAACTTTTGCATTAGATTCTCGTTGGCCAAGCGAATATTGAAACCTAGTTGCGGATTAGTTTTGGCCACTTCAAAGCGGGTATTTTTAACAGGCATAAATGTAGAACCAAAGTTTTTCGTTCTAGATTCCAAAAAACGACTTACGCCACCACTAAAACCAGTTGGTGTTGTCGATGATAAAGAATTGTTCGTCAGTAAACTGCCGCTGCCATTACAACCTAATATATTACTTTGTTTTGAAATGGCTCCCTGAGTTATTTGGGTTGTACTGGGTGAGGACATTTCCAAAGTGTTGGTTGTATTATCACATTCATCGGTGCCCTGTAAACTGCGTATGCCGGAATCTAATTGTGAGGCATCATCTGAATTGTCCACCACATTTGTAGTGGCGCCTATTGAGGTTGTGGCGGTGTTAGTACTAAAAGCATTGATGGCGACATTCGTGACGGTTTGGGGCTGTATATCATTGTGTTGCTTTTGTCTTGCTTGTTCTACCAAATTACGATAAACATCGTCGAGTGGATGTTCCCATTGTGAGGTTTTTGTTTTAAGATTATAATAATAATGGCCACACTTTTCCTCCGAATAACTAGAATGAAACAAACACACATGCACACACAAATATTTAAAGAATAATTTGTTTTTTATATTTAAAAAATCATTTTAGCTATTATTCTTTTGAATATAATATAGCATGTCATTGCATTGAATTTACCATATTTTCCAATCATCTGTGAGTGCCTGCATCAAACCTTCTTTGGCCAAATACAGCAAGTGTGCTTCTTTAACTGGATCAATGCCAAGCAATACAGCATAATCGTTGATTTCTATAAAGATTCATTTATGAAAACAAATGCATTTAGTATAAATATTAAACTTTAAAAGATTATTTATTAGATACAATAGATACAACAGCTCGTATCTAAGGGGGCTTTCACATTAGGCAATTTAGTTGCAAAGTCCGTTTTTTAGATGTGCCGGGTACAAGCAAGTATGTGCTCAAATATGAGCATTTTTCTTCCACTTAACCCGACCTTAGGTGTGGCATCTACAAACATAAGAATTGCGCAAGAGAGGTGCGCAACTAAATTGCCTAATGTGAAAGGCCCTTAAAATGAAATAAAATTAAATTTCATTGCTTCAATGGAATAATTCGAATAAAGAAAATTGCATGGGGCTAAAAGTCAATGAATAAGGCGAAAAAAATATTATTGCTCTGTAATTTTAATAATTATTGGTGCGGTCTGGTCTCTTAGACCTTATTCCCTTAGCGTCAGTGGCAAGTCAGAAAGTTGTTCGAAAACAGGAAAACAAAAATAGCATTCCAACTATCTACTGTTAAACCCACAATGCGAAAATATCGGAGTTAATGTGAATGAAAAATCTTGGTTAAAACAAATGTCTATTTGCAATGATGAAATGTGCAAGTGATTTTGGGCCCCCTTCTTTCCACGAATTAATTTTAGGCAACCGATTTGAGTCTCGTGTTAACACTAGCATTTACTCTTGACTGTAGTGATTTCAGACTGTCGACTGAAAACCGTCGGCCTTCTTCCTCATCACGGAATCTGTTATAATTGCTAGCATTTGTCAAGGGCTTAGGCCTCCAATGGCATTCAAATTTAACAAGTGTCTGCCCGTTTCACACAAAATGTGTACAGCCGTCTCAGCTTCTTCCTCAGGAGTATCATTGGAGACTGACTCGCCCACCGCTTTGCGAAGTATTCATGTTTATATCCTCAGAATTCCTCCATTGGCAAATAAACACCGGAGTTCTTACAGACCTCACCTCTTGCGAAGCATCATTGTCCATCCCTATCGCAATCTCACGGTGCAACGCTTTAGAAGTACCGTTAGAGATAGACCCGTCCACCCCTCCCCAGGGCATGATTGTCCGTTTCTTTCGGCCACCTCCTTTGGTAAATTAAAACCGGAATTCCTTCAGAGAATTCATATAATTCCCCAGAGTAGTGAAGAAAAAGATATCCAACCACGCAGAGCTCTGTATGAAAACGGGAGGTCGACTGGTATTCATAGTTCGCATACTAGAGACCAAGCGCCCTCTTGACCACGCTTTCCTTGCGTATGCTGTTCTATCGTTATTTGTCGATTTTTATAAGAGTGGTAACTTCTCTCCATTCGGCTTATTTATCCAGACTCCTAGCAGAGGAAGGAACCTGTTACCGGCCCCATTTTTAGTAAAAAGATTTTCCAACGATCGCTGTGTAATCCATTTTGATGCCAAATTTTAAGGTAATTTAAAGTGAAACCTCGACTCTTGCGGAAAGAGAAAATGTGTTTTACTAATATGCCACTTCCTTAAAGATTAAACCAAAATACATAGTTGATCTTCCTCTGAGCCAACAGTGCTCCAAAGACCCATCTCGTCTTTTCTGGAATGGTAAACTAATTAAACATTTGATTCTTTTGGATTCACAACTCACAAAGTGAATATAGTGAATGTGCAGATGTCTTCTTGATGAGACAGAAACGCAGTAAATTAGTTATCGGTCAGTAGCAAATTTTCTGCTTTAACCTCAATTTTTAATAGACACTTTTCTTTTGATCAGGCTGTGTAAATATGCATGTACTTTTTTTTTAATATTCTTTATAAGGAAAAGGAAGTCCTTCCAAACGCAGTAAAAATATTCACACTTCTTTAAGTCATAAATAAACATCCACAGAATAGAGAATTAATAAGAATTGACCGAGTTTCTTGACAATTTTTCTACTTAAATATTAATAAACACGCAAGTTACACATGTAAGTGTGTAAGTTACACATGCCTGTGTCAATTTTAATTACAAGTATCCAAAGTAACCCACATTTTAGCTTTTTATGTTAAATTTTGCTTATAATCTCTTATAATTGTAAAATTGTTTCCGATTAAAAGAAAAAATAATTAATTATTACACGTAAGCGTTTGACATTTCCTTAAATAATAAGTGTTTTAAAAACATCTCAGCAATCTCTTTAATATACAACTGAAAAAAATATACGGAAAATGACACTGAAGATGGCACATAGCCGTAACCGGTTTGTCTCTAAACCAAACTTGACAAGGGATGACGGAAATTCGTTCCGAAATTCTACGAAAAAAATGTACTTTAATTTTTAATATTAATTTTTTTTATCTCAAATATAATTAACAATTGACGTTACTTCACGAGAACTTCTCATCAATTAAAACTAGAATATCTCACGATAAAGCCTGCTCCAAATTGAGTACCGCTACTATTACCGCTACATTATTTTCTTTACTTTAAAGAACAAATAGGTGCATTGCAACTTTCTTTGGGGACATATTATTCCAACAGGACCGAACAGTTGTTGGCACAGCGCTGTTCTGCTAAGACTCAAGCAAAATGTACACAGACAAAATAAAAAAATATATATTTGTGGGCAGGGCAGTAAAAACCCGTACATAAACAATGCTGAGAACACACACGGAAACAATCTCGATGGCAACCCAAAACTTGTTTCCAAACCGAACAGGAAGATCTACACGTATTCCCCACACAGAGTACTAGGAACAAATTTCTTTCCATTATTCCGCCGACTCTCTGTCCATGTGCAAAGAGATTTTTGGCTATTCAAGACGGTATGTAAAGCCACTTATTGGCCAACAGACTTTAATATGCTGCCAGATCATATCGATTTTGCCATTGTACGAAATATCAGATGTGCTCAATTATTAGTTAGTCCATACTCTGGTCTATCTTCCGATCCTTCATCTGCAATAGTTATTTCACACGACAGTAGTGCCACTGCACCTAAAACTCTTATTTCCTATCGAAATAAAAGCACGAATTTGTTAATATATAAAATGTATGTGACCTATCTCCGAACATCCCACGAGAACTCCGGCGGATATTGAAGCAGCTGTAGATCATTTTACAGATGTCGTGATTTTCGTAGCCAACAAAACCGTCAGTTATTGGAAAATTATACTATTCAACAGCTGTTATACAGATGCTTGTCATAGAGAATAGAAGGCTTAGAAGGTAGTGGCAAAATAACCGTTCACCACACATAAAAATGCAAATGAACTTATGTCAAAAAATCCTACGCATTATTTATTATTATTAATGTATGGGGGGATATCAAAGCAGACCACTTACTTTCTCCTCAAATTTCGCTCCTCAAATTGATTTCAGGGAACCGATCCGTAATCACAACCACCTTACTTTCAATTGAGTCTCGTGCTAGCCCTTGCCTTTACTCATAACTAAAGTGATTTCAGACTGTCGACTGGTAACTGTCGACACTCTTCCTCATCACGGAGTCTTTTTGCTAGCATTCTTCTAAGGCTTAGTTCCCCCATGGCATTCACATCTAACAAGTATCTGCCCGTGGTCTTAAGCCTTATGCTAGCCAGTGCTGGACATTCACACACAATGTGCGCTACCGTCTCAGCCTCTTCCAGGCATAGTCTGCAAGTATCATCTTCTACGACTTACATCTTAGCCAGATAGTACTTGAAGTTTCCATGTCCTGTCACTAACGCAGTGATCCGGCTTAAAGTAGCCCTATTATATCGGAGCACCTTATGGACTTCCTGCCGAGGGGCTCTTTGAGCACCAATCGAGCCTGTCTACGTGTGGTATTCTCCCTCCACCTATTCAGGTGCTATGAGTTTACCCATTGAAGAACTTTAGCTCGCACTAGGCTATCACCAGGGCAACCCTGGGTTCTGGTCCACAGAAATCCACATCAGATCCTCTTTTTGCTAGTTCGTCTGCTGCTTCATTCCCAGCTGTGCCTATGTGTCCCTTAACCCACATCAACGTTACCTCATTCAACGAGGCACATCTGTTTAGTTTCAGAACACATTCCAGCACCAGTTTGGAATGCACGTTCACTTGCCTCATGCGTTTTATAACTGACTGATTGTCAAGTGCAATGAGAACCCTTTTCCCATGGACTCGGCTTTCAAGCAAGTGATCCAACGCATGCAGCAACCCAAGCAGTTCTGCCTGGTAAACTGACACGTACCTCCCCAGACACAGACTAAATGCTGATGTCGTTCTCCATACACTCATTGTGTATAATGCCTTCCGCAATGAGTGTCCGATGCAGCCTCTACGCATTAAATTGCGCCATAAATATGACTCTGCTATCGAGAGCTATTTAAAAAACTTTAATAGAACATAAAACAAGAACTATAGCCTGAGAAGAGCTGTTAGACACTTCAAATGTCCTATTGCCTACGAATCCCCACGAAAGACCACTTGAAGACCGCACGTGGGCCAAAGACTCCTGTAAAAAGGCAAATGCCTGCACACCACATGCCATAAATAGGTGTGTCATTCCAATTATTAGTGACATTGTGAATAATTCTATGAAATATTGGCTAATGCTTATTAAAAAGGAAAATTTAAAAATCTTGATGTGAAAAAATCGCCCGGACCTGATCGTATTACAGGATCAACGGTAAGACACTTACCTGATTATGCTGTGAGAATTACATTATTTATATATAATGCAGTGCTGTGAGTTAATTTTTTCACCTGCTCTTGGAAGAACTCTGAAATTGTTATGATCCCCAAAGCAGAAAAGGACTTAAGTCATATTACAAGGTGAAAGAACCAATTTTCTAAAAATGGGAAAATCAATTCAGGAATCCCTCAAGCTAGTATTCTAAGGCCGCTGGTATAGAAGTGCCCAGGTGACGTTTTCCCCCAGAAGCCAAAATTGTCCACGCGTAACACTGTTCCACAAATATTTGGGTATCTACTTAGATAGACGCCTCACTTAGTCCGCCATATTGAGGGAAAAATAACGGCCACAAAAATTAAAACAAATCAATTACACTGGTTAATAGGTCCAAACTCAACCCTGGTTTTGGAATACAAAGTAATCGTATACAAAACCGTGATAAAGTCAATATGGTCATATGCCATTCAGAAGTTACAAAGAAGACAATCTAGGGCTTAATAACTTATGATCTGCGCGCCTTGATATGTAAGAATTGAAAATACCCACAGAGATCTAGAAGTTCGCACTGTCCACTTTAACTGTCTGACACAGGATTTAATACAATTTGATGAGTGTCAGAGACTAAAAAACAAACACGTTGAGTCTGGTCAGGCATCTATCCCTACCCAATCGTTAAGAGTAATTGAATTAATAAATTAATTATAATGTTGGTTATAATCATTAAACAATACTCCAGAGCTAAGATTTCAATACTTATTGCAAATTTCTTTTCGAACGATTTAATCAAATAAAATTTAAGTTAAAAAAAGTTTAAGTACGTGTATATACAAATATGTATGTATGTATAATTAAATTTGTACGAGCATACTGCGTTAATTTGTTGTTAGTTACGTGTAACTAACAAACCACTTCTAATGTAAAGTTTACTTTTTATTATAATTGCTGTAGCAAATATACATACTTATGTACATATATACAACAAAATTGATTTACTAAAGTTTTCTAAGTTCTTTTATTATTAAAATATAACTTTTGATAGACCGTATTACAGACCAGTAAACTAATAAAATTAACTCACGATTCACCAGCCAATAAATATGCCGGTACGTAATGTAGTTGTCATAACAATTAGTATCCACACAACGCCTGTTAAAAGGGGGTTAAATATACTGGCTTTAATATTTAAAGGTAGCAGCTAAAAGTCCTTAACAGTCCAAAATAATAGACAGAAAAACTAAAGTCTGTACTAACAAATCACATACTTAGCTTATGTTTTTCCTTTTGTAATTTGGGCTTAAAAGGGATTGGAGAATAATAATTGTTTACCGTTTAATATGACTTACATTTGAAGAGATAAAATTTTTAAAATAAAAAAAATCCATTTGCTTATCGTTCGGTATATAAATTACGCTTCGTTTTTAAAAAAATTACTAAAATAGTATCCGAGAAATAGCTGATTAAAAGCACGACCTAACAAAGTGTATACATATTCTATCCGATTTTAAAATCATCTTTCTGACGGAACTAGACAACCTGGGATCCTGAAGCTTTTGATCAGCGCATTCGGCAAATTTTTGAAATATTTGAAATCAGCCGTATCAGTCCACAAGTTCCCGAGATATGGACAAAAAACCATTTTTCTATACATTCTCCCTACAAAAATGATCAAGCCGAGGCCCCCAGATAACTTACGGACCTTAATGTTAGACCAAGACATAAAAATTTAAAAAAAAACCTTAAAATTTCAAAAAATAAGCAAGAAAATCGAATTCCTCTTTTTCGATTAGCTTGGGTCGATTAATCGCAAGAAAACTTTTAGTACAATTAAATATTTCCGCAGTCCAAGAAGAAATTAATAGTTACTTATGCAACAAATTATCAGTCCATCCCAACTCTTATGCCTGGTATTTGCTGTACCACCAGAGACTAAGAAAAATCGAACCCTGATTCTTGCGAGTTACTGCATTTGTAGTAATTAATAAATATAATAATAACCAGGATTCAATAATAATAAAGAAAATTAAATCGTTAATCGCAACGAAATAAGCAATTATTTATCGTTTTTCGATTAATCTTGCCATCTCTATGCGTTTGAATTTATCACAAATATACAAAACAACATTGAAAGCGGGATTAATATAGACAGAGCGATTAGCACACTTAAAAGTTTTGAAACGAAAGAAAATAGTTTTGATGGCATACATACATACATATTTACATATGTAATTATGGCACTATATTATATAAATAATGCCATTTGCTCCGTTAATAAATAATATTTATATAAAAAATTCCATATTATAATGTTAAGGCAACAGCCGGAACATATGTATGTAAATAACATTAAGTTCACTTACCTTCTTCAGATGGTTGGCAAGAATCATCGAACACTTCTTGACATATGACCGAAGTTGAAGGGGAAGCACTGCCCAAACGGCTCGATGAAGATGTTGAAGAAGATGATGTGGCCATATTGGATTGATAAGATTAACTTATGTATGTACTATATTTGTTTTATTATGCGAGGGCGATATTTTTCTAATGTATATTTGAACTTGCTTTTTTTCTCTTCGTTTAAGCTTATTTGAACTATATTGGATGTTTGGTTGTTCTTTTTTCTTATTTGTTTTTTTTTTAGCTAACACACACACACATAATCATTATTCTGATTTGAAATAGTTGCAGAACAAAATTGATTTTCCCTTATTGTTTTTCTTATACTTATTTATTTGTATCTCTTCTTCCTTTTTCTGCAATGTTGACCTAAAAATAACAACAACGTTTTTTTGTATGTACATACATACATGCATACATACATATACATCCACATGTATTATTGTGTTGAAAATAATTACGACAACGACTGCCCATGATGAATGATGTGGAGGAAGAAAAAAATTAAAATTGTAAAGAATATCTAACGGTATTTCTATACAAAACATATGAAATGCAAACACAATGCAACAAAAGAAAGAATAGGAACAACAAAACCAAAGACACAAAATAGAAACAACATAACAGCAGCAGCACAAATACTTAACAGCAATCATTTTTCGATGGTATCAAAAGGAAAACGTTGAAAAGCTTTGCTAATGTAAAGTACGTATTTATGTTTGTATCCGAATTTGCACTGTGGGATGAAGTTCGTATTTTTTTTTTTTTTTTCTTCGAAAGAAATCAATTTGTCTTTCACGTTCTGACAATCAATCTCATATTAGATGACATTTGCGATGCGAATCGAAAAGACTTTATAGCTGTTTTATCGTTCACAGTCTCCAGAAATTAAGCGAATATATACCGCATTGTTTTACTGTGAACCTTTATATATTGATTCAAATAAGTTTCAGAGGGGCACACAAAATGCTGCCTATTGTTTTTTTTATTTGTTTTCTTCTAATTTTGATAAATAATTTGTTCAAATAAATTGGATTATGAATGTAGATAAAATGTATAGAGTTTGTCAAAGCAACTAAAAGTTTATTTAGTACCGATTATTTACAAATAAACTTAAGAGCACCAGGCCAACTTCAAGGGGGTTACTGCATATCTCGATTAGAAAGAAAACATTTTCGAAACATAATGCCTTAGACACACAAATTCTAATGTTTTTCTTTTTAAATCTAAATACACGGTAACCTCCTAGACCTAATGCACACATTTACAAATAAAATAACTTGCTAAAGAGGAGACAGTTCCGCAAAAATTTCGGCCGTTGAAACTATGTACTAAGATTAAAATAAGGACCAAATTTTTGATATGTACTATACTATTTCATTTCTAGGTAACATTCTAGTTATATGCGCCCAAAGTTGCTACTAATACTTCTAGAGTTGTTGGCACAAATTTAATACAAGATCTTTTTCATAATTTTCATCTTTTTTATAATATTCCTATTTTTCGACCATTTTTCTGTTAAGTTAGAACGAAGTTTACGCCAGGCCTGGCGAAACACTTTCACTTTATTACACTTAGTTTTATAATAAAACAACATCGACTAAGGAAGTAACATTAATATTAATAAATACTTGCTTTCAATTCTTGCGAAGAGCTGGCTAGAGCAAAAATTCAAAAGAGTACGATAAAAGAATACAATGTGTAAAAAGTTAATGCGGAAAATTATGAGAAAGCCGAAAAATAATGGAAAATTATGAGAAAGCCCTCGTATTCAATTTTTAGAAACTTATCAGTAGAAAAGCAGAGAGAATGCTGATGATGTGTGTAGCAGCACAGAAAATATATGTATTCCATTCTGCTAGTGTTCAAAACTTAACTTTTTCAGTATTCTATAAAAATTATCGCATTAATAAGATCAAATCCTTTTCTTTACTTTTTGGTAGAATAATAAACAAACTTAAGCCCGAAATAAACTAATTTATACTATTAATTAAAATTTTCAGCTCGATAAAATTATAAAAACAAATTAATAAAAAAAAAAAACTTTAATTTGTTCAAATTAAAATGAACGGCTACACTTGAATCGAATAAGTCCGCAATCCAATTACTTTTACTGTGGATAGTCAACTGTCCCCAGAGGTATGTCTTCTTGGTGATTCCACCACTTTATATATTGTTACTTTGCCTTGTCTGCGATCTAAAACTGGAAGCTCGAACAGTAACGGTATTAACACTGGTACCACGGAGGGCTTCTTCGAAAGTGCACGTGGTGAATGTGGTTTATACCCAAGTCGCAGGAAAATCTTGGTTTGGGTCACGCATGGCAACGCATGCTATCAAAAGAATAACTATTAACAGCAAGAAAAAAGCTCTCAGCAAGAGCTGAATACCAGGGTCCAGGTAGCCAGGGTCTTCAATTGCTATCTTTACGATTGCGTACAAGTGGGGTTGGTGGTCGCATATTAATACATCCGGTGCTAGGATCACCGTCGTAAAACTGGTACCGAAGTAAATCATGGCATATCTGTCGGTAGCCTGTTCAAAAACGAATAACCTATTTTCAAATCTGTTTAAAAGTCATCCAGTAACCCGCGGTAACCTTATATTCCATTGTAAAGCAGGCACATCTTGCAAGCACACGAACCAAAATTAAAATGAACAATTTCTATCGCAATCATATAAAGAAATAAGTTCTAGAAAAAGAAATTTAGATTTTCACTTTTTTCATTTTTAAAACCAAGACAATCTGCGTGATGTCCAAATGATATCTAAGCAGAGCAGTAGCATTAAAACTTTTTTATTTATTTGCATCATAAGCCAATTAAATTTGCTCTGGTTATCCCAATGTGCAACGGGTGTACGATTATTAATCATCTACTTATATGCGTGTGTATATGTGTATATGCATATTTGTTGTTGTACATATGTTAAAAAGTATTAGAATTCACACAGCGCATTGACACCAGGATATAATAAATACTGCTGAAAAACAGGCTACAAAGGATACAGATTTTTTCATGCTATTGAGGCAACTTTTTGTTACTAATTTCCGATTAATTATTTCAGCCAACTCTCTCGGCATATGATTTCTTTATTAAATTTATTAAACTTAAAGGCATTTTATTTATTGCATCCTATATTTTCTTTTTGTGTTGTACTAATTATAAGAGTTTATATTAGTTTTATTGATTTTTCCTACACTTTTTTCGTTTTACTTATGAGGAATTAGAAAAGTTTATTATCGTTTAATTTGCTTTCAAAATTCAACAATTTTCTAATACTGCTTTTTTAACACTTTTCTTTTTAAATAGACTTATGTTAAATTTGTATCAAATTTTAATTATGTCTCACTTTTAATTAAGTTTATAGATAGGTAGGTGTGTACCTATGTATATTTTTAAAAATTTTATTTCCGACCAGCTGGTAGCTTTGCTTAAACCGTACTGATTTCATTTGTGCAAGGCCTGTTTCGCTATACAGGACATTGAATTTATCATTTTGTGTTTTCGAGAAAGCTTTTTCCTGCAGTGTCAGTTGGCAGCTTTAACGGAAAAAGTCAGATTTTTTAAAACATGTGTTTTTTGTTTATGCCTGATGATTACCTAATTTTTGTTTTTGTTTTCTTAATTTTCGTTTGTTTTTCGTCAACATGGCAACTGTTATATCAACATACCCAATGCATATCTAAGTATGTATAATAACCCCCACACATCTTAAAATCAACCCCCACTCACTAGAAATAGTGGTTGTTTATAATTTTTATAAAACTAGTAAACAAATAATACATAAGACACCTTCGCAAAGTTGTCAATAGTTTTATAATATAATTTTATAACTATGTACATATGTATAATTGATTAAAACTTGTATGATTTTTTACAACAATTTAATTATTTAAGTTTAAGCTGTACAAACCCACACATAACGTATATTTTTGTTACCCTAAAACAAACATTGCCAGATTGAATAAAAGCAATACAACGAGTGCACTGCATTATCTCTCATTTTAACCTGCATGTCTGGAATTTTCTCCATATTTTAATATATTTTACTTATGTTATTTATTTAATATTACAATACAGTTAGAAATTATATTCTAAACTAAGTTACCAAACATAACAACGAACCCACCACACCAACGCACATTTAAAAGAAGTTAAATGAAAAATGCACAGCCTTGACGTTTGCATTTACACATAACTGTGTGTGTATACATACGTGTTATTTACATGCATACGTAGGCCAACCAACATACCAAATACATACTCGCCGGTTTATTTAAGGGATTAAATTTTTGTTAATTGTTATTTTGTTAATGATGTGTTATCATTTGCATTTGTTTATTCCGACAGACTGATTTAATGTAGATTTTTGGCATGAATTTCAGTCATCCCTTGCCAAGTTTGTATATAATAAACACCAACCAATGTTACTTTACATTGTTTCTATACTGATACATGTGTGTTCCCAAATATTGAACATGATACGAAATTAATAATCAATTTCTTAGAACAGTTAGTAATAAAACTGTTGTAATCTTAGTATTAAATTCATTAATAATTTCAGGCTAATGATTTAGATGAAAAATGATTTATTGCAAATCGTTCGAGACAGTTGAATATTCCAATACAATATACTTTAGTTAACCAAGAAAATGTTTTACAAACCTTTCTAATATAAGTTTACTCTGATAGACTTTGGTAACATTTTTCCCATATTAGAAAGTTAAAAAAAATTTTTGTCAAGCTAACAAGTTGAAAATATTCCTCATTACTTATTCTCCAAGGCCTACCTATGTACCAAATTGCAACTCTCTAGCCATAGCGGAAGTGTCCCATACAAATAAGGGCGAACATTACCCCGTATAAAAAGTGCCCGTTTTCAGATTTTTTGTTTACTTGCGGCCTGCGCTACCTGTATACCAAAGTTAATCTCTTTAACTTCAGTGGAAGTGCTGCATTATATTGATGAGTAAGTCGGTTAATATGTACCCAAATCCGCACTCTTTACACCTTCTTATTTTGGGAAGCTTTTATGGTAAAAGATGGCCCATGAGGTTACCTATACGTAGATTTTTTATATTTCAAGTTCCATTATTTTATGATTAAAGGAAGCAAAGTTATGATTGGGGTAAAAACAGCGCGAATGACATCGTGTAATATACACACATTAGGCTTGACTTGGCCTGGTGGACTACCGTGCGCCTTAATACACACAGAACAAAAACAACAACAACTAAAGACGAATTCCAGGAATTGAGTAGTATGAATACTACAACACTAAGAATCGTAATAAAAGAAAAATTTACAAACAATCTTCATACATGTGTATGTGAATTATACAATATGACAGCCGGTTATGAAAGCATTTATTTGGTATCGTAAGACTTGGTACTGTCTTAATGTAGTATAATCCAGATCACCCTCAAACACTTATGCAGATTGAAAGTAATATTCTATAAAATTTATCATGTAATACACAGCAATTTCAGTTGCGCAGGTTTTGAGTTTAAGAACCAGAGAGGCAAGAAGATCGGAACGAGTACAAACTTGCTTGAACTTGTAATTTGTTTTGTTTTCTCCTTCCCAAAGTTAAACAAAAACAATTTGTATGCAAACAAAACTGGGAAGGAAAAGACAAATTTAAATGAGAATATAGACTTGTGCAATAAAACTTGCTCTATGTGACCAGGCTACAGCAACTGCATTACCATAATAAAAATTTAGTACCATAAATAACTTAATTTTGACACGAGATACACATGTAAAAAACTCAGCTGTTGACGACAGTTAAGCGCCTTTGTATAATCTCAGATTTTGATTCAATTAAGAAAATATTCAACAGAATGAATACACAAAGTTATTTCCCAAACTATTATGCAGTGGAAGATTTATTTGTTACTCAAGAAAAAGTTGAATGTAAAGTTAATACAAAACTTTTAAAAATGGGTGAATAAAAAAACAGGAACGAAAAAAGTTTATTTTACAACAATTTTTACCAACAGGTTTTTTAGATACCGGTAGTGAAACAGAAGATCTTAATCCGGGTCGAAATATTAATTTACCCTTGTGGTACATAAAGGAATTGAAAGTTAATAATCCTTATTTTACTGTGTGTGTGCCAGACATATACAAAAATGTTCACAAAGCCGTATGTGAAGCAGAAACTACACACATTGAGTTAGGAAAGTTGCACCCATACTTCTATGAATATGGACGCTATTTAACTCCATACGACCGCAACAATGTCGTAGGTAAAATTATATTTGAAACAATGCGCCAACGTGTTCGATATTTGCTAGACATCTCCAAAAACGCTACAGACAGCGGTAAACCTGAACACCGTTTAGATGACTTAGAAAATAAGCTGTATGATGCCGGAGTTAAAACAAATATTTTGGTAGGTTAATTTAAATACTAGGTCAAAAAATTATTTAAAATAATTTGTTCACAGTTCACCAATTGGCTGCAAATGAAATCTAATAAAATATCTGTGTCCCAAATGGTACAAGAACATACCAAGAAACGCAGACGGGAATGCACAAGTGATAATGATTCCCCCATACAAAATACTAAGCGTCAGTCGCAGTAGCACATTATTTTCATCGTGAAATTTTATTTTAACAAACATCTCGGTAACTTTTTAAATAAATCTACTTGCTATGGCCAACACTTTGGTGTAATCAGTACCCTTTGCGTAAGTTTTTTCCTTGAGTATTGTACGCAATATGGTGGGCACAGGCACATGTATTCTTGTGCCCAACGGCGTTCCATTATCATCTATTAGTACCAAGTTGTTGCTGTCAAATTTTGGAATTTTAGGTTTCTGATTTTGCTTTAGACCTACTAATACCCCTCTTTTCATTTGACCCTTAATGGCAACCAACACTTTATCACCTATAAGGCCAATGCCACGTTTATTGTAAACGTGTATGCAGCGGGGAGGACGTCCCTCAGCCATAGCTCTTTTACCCAACTCGCTGTTGTCCACAACACGTAACCGGGCCAACTTTCGTATTTCATTGCATACGGTAGTAGTGTGAAGAAACTGCGATTGCTTTGATTGACAGAAGTGAACTGTTTTAAATAAATTTGCAACATTGGTTTTTATATTTTGCAATATGAAAGACATTTTCCTGTTTTTATTCCCAACCGATTTTTACAGAAAAATTACGCTGATACTCAATTAAATAACAAATTCATTTATGAATGTCATATCATATTATGGTGTCATTAATGATAAGTGAGTTGCAAAAAAAATAAAGTTACCATACTGTAGTTAAAAATTACATTACAGCTCGTACAGACGTGCATTTTTTATATCTTAACTCAAGCAATAAAAAATAATAATTTTATTTTCCCACAGCTTTGTCTTTAAACCAAGCTTGACAAAGTAAATAAAATGTTACGTCACAGAATTGTATTAATTGATACGGAACAGCTACTTAATGTCTGTATATATTTAAGGTTTTCAATAAAGACGGTTCTTCACATTTTAACTTTTTCTTAAAGAATTTTTACGTCTTAATTTTTATCTATCTATCTATTTTTATCTTTGAATTCAATTTGCAAAACTGCTCATATTTTCATATGTTTCTTGCTTCTGCTACCTTTATAGCTCAAAACAAAATCTTGCGGACGAATGTGTCAGAACCTTAGTTTCCTTTTTTGTTTTATATATGTATAAGGGAAATCGATAACAGCTAAACTCACCGGGGAATTCAAAGTATTTTGGCTTCTTTGCCGATGTCAAACTCCATATATAAAAATGTAAGGCAAGTGAGGAGACAATTTTTATATGGAATTTGACATCCAATAAGTTCAAAAAAAGTACTCAGCTGGGCTGGTGAGTTTACCTGTGTAGACTACCCTGTATATGTATGTATATTTTTTAACTGTGTTTGGTTGTTTTATTTTTAATAAGTACTCAATTTATTATGATTGAATTTTCCGCCGAGCAAGAAGTAGCATTTTTACAAAGATATTTGTTGTAAACAAAATCAATAATTTTCATTATTTTTACAACCAAAAAATGTAAATAAATAAAATTAATCATAAATAATGGAAGTTAATACAAGTTTGCTAGATTACAACAAAACTGCAATATGCCGTATATGCATGCAGAGTGGTGCTAACTTATTTCCTATATTCAATGAGGTATTCTTCGATCATTCGGCCATTACTGTAGCCGAAATTATTACAGAGTGTACAAAGTATCCAGTAGCACACAATGATCAGCTACCAACACAGATATGCGATGCATGTTTGGAAGCCGCTCGGAATGCCCACCAATTTAAGAAGCAAACAGAGGAGACTTATTGCCAACTCAAGGCGTTGTATGATATAACTTGGGTTCGGAAACAGGAGAAAAGTAGTAGTGGTAGTCTTATTGCTTCGAGGGTGAGTGCCCTCACTACAGAAAAGTATACACAAACCGAAAAAAGCACTGTGTTTCAGTGTGAGAGCTGCCCAAAAAAGTTTTTTTTAGAAAGTGAGTTAAGGCATCATCGAGCCATCATTCATATAAATGATGGCAAAAAATGTCGTGTTTGTGGGGAAAAATTTAATCATTTGGGTCAACTAAAAGTTCATTTATCTACAGAGCATCCTAGCGAAGGAATACGTTGTGATTTTAAATGTAATATATGCTCAAGGGAGTTTACCCGTAAAGATCATTTAAAAAGGCATTTACTACGTGTGCACAAGGTCCAAGATGATAAATTAAATATGTAAGTACGCAGTTAGTTTAATATTACTGTGTTTTAATTACTTCTTTAAAACTAAATAAACAATAAAAGTAAACTAGAAATTATGGTAATTATAATAATAGAATTGAAAGTAGCCATTTTACCGCAGTATTCAGATAAAAAGAAAAGAAAATAGTTATAGTGATTCGAACACGGGAACGCATTTCTACAAATCCATCTGTTACTAGAATATTATTAAAAAAGAAATTATATTTATATTTTATTTTTTGCGTTATTGAACAACTTGCTTAGCATGGTGGCTAGGTAAGGTTGCACAGGCTACCAGTTGATGTGTACTGGCTCATTTTAATCCTCCTTATGGGACCTATTTGACCTGGTGCAGAATACTGCTAATCCATGCCAAATAAAAGCATTTTTTCTTTTAATATCGAAAACCAAAATCTTCGCTTTCTCACATGATCGCCTTAAAAAGCAGCCGTGTGTATTGTAACTTGCGCGAAAACCACAATTCAATGCCCGTTATTGCTAAACTAACGTGCAAATTCGCTCACGAAGTATTCACATAGTACTGGAGCCACTAAATGGGAGAAACGTTCAATTGATATTCAATATCTCGCCGCGCGAATTATATAATATTATTCTAACTCCCGTATTTTGTACATAGGTCTGTTAGCCTTTGGATTATTGTACCGTAACAATATTTTGTTATTAAAAAGTAGCATTCTAGTTAGCTTATGTAAAACCATGCGACTTAAATCAATCCATTTTCATTCAAAGACATGTCTCAACAACGTTCTAGAGAACTGCGATAAAAAAATTTAACAATAATACAGAATGTAAAAATTTTGCGTTTGCTGTAGTTCGAATTGTATATTTTTATTTTTGAATTTTTGCTTCTTTAAGCTCTAAAGTATCTCTTGAAGAACCTGAAATAGAAAACCCCACGGCGCTGTCAGCTAGTTTAAATAACTACAGCAGTCATTGGCCAGATTACCAAGAGGCAGATGTCAACGAAACAACGGCTGTTGATGATCAAACATATGAAGCTCTCACCGCTACAAATCCATTCTCAAGTGATGATGAAGGACTAAATCATCACGATTTTAATGATATGGATGAAGAAGATGTTAAACAATTTGTGGAAACTATAGCCCATCCAGAAATATCTATTAAAGGTGAGTAGTTATTATTTTTTTTATACACATAACTAAAACACTAAGGAGAATTTTACTTTTAATGCTAATTGGGGGCAAATGAAACACCTTTCGTAACAGAAACTTTAAATTTTTTTGTAACAATTAAGTGCCAATTACCAAAAAATATTAAAATCCAGAAAACAATAAAAAATTAACAAAAGAAGAAAAAATTTATTGGTTCGTATAATGATTATTGAATAAATTTGAATTAAAGTTCACTATTTTCCTAAAATATTTATTGCTTACAGTTGAAAACGCTGACTATAGTTACAACGTTTCAAATGAAAAAGTTGGTAAACCCACAAATAGTTCACTTGATGATATAAAAACCAATATAACGGCACTTAAACCCGAAAGGTTGAATGATGATATAGATATAAAAGAAAATGAATATGAAGAAGATAAGGGTAACTATCTGAATAATTCATTTCTTGATCATCACAGCGACTATAATTCAAGTGCAGATGACACTGATGAGGAATACGACCATGACGTTGAAGATGAAGACAATAGTTTAGAATCCACTAAAAAGTCCAATAAGCTTTTAGCAACAACGTCTATGAAACATCCATCTAATGTACACAGTGAAAATCCTACAAGTTCCACCATCAAGATAAAAATTAGAAATGCAACTTCAAAACCACCAAGACGACGCCATGGTTCTTCCAAAAACGAAGATAATTGCTGTAAAGAGTGCAATCGCACATTTACCCGCTACAATCATCTGCTGCGGCATATGCTTACACATAGCGATGAAAAGCCACATGTGTGTAATTTTTGTGGTAAAGGATTTTCCCGTTCGGATCATTTACAGAAGCATATACAAAGTATACATTGTGAAAAGAACTACAAATGTGAGCAGTGTTCAAGTGCTTATGGCCGCAAAGATCATTTGCAAAGACATATAGAAACAAGGCATAATAAGGATCCTTCGGCGCATAAGCCCCAATTTGATTGTGATTTGTGTGAGAAAAAGTTTACCACCAAAGCCTATTTGGCAAAACATAAATTGTTACATACCGATCGCTTATATGCTTGTAAACATTGTTCGGAAACTTTCCCTGAAAAGGAACAAATGAAAGAACACCAAAAGAAAGAGCACACACAGCCACGTAATTTCCTGTGCAGTATTTGCGGGGATTCATTTCATCGCAATGAATATTTAAAAGTTCATATGCGCCGTCATACAGGCGAGAAACCGTATAAATGTCGTTTTTGTGAAAAGGGGTTTCCGCGTAGTACAGATTTAAAAATGCACGAAAGGTTAGTAATTTGTAATTAGAATTTTCAACAAACATTTCAGTCCATTACCTTTTATGTTTAGATATCATATGGGGCATAAACCAAATATATGCAATTTATGCGGCAAAGGTTTTCATCGTCCCTACAACCTTACAATACATATGCGCACTCACACGGGTGAAAAACCCTACAAATGCAATCAATGTCCCCAAGCGTTTGCTCAAAGTAACGATTTGAAAGCGCACATAAGACGTCATACAGGAGAGCGTTTTC